>OW386543.1:30961522-31561522 GCA_936435175.1 Glyphotaelius pellucidus
CTATTAGCAAAAAAAAATAACTCATATTTTCCTAAGTATGACCTGCAACCTATGCACTGGGTACGAAATCCATTAACAGATAGCATTTCCCTTGGACTTGAGCTAAAAACTGATCGGAAATTAAACCCAAATCTTTCCGAAACAGAGCTAGCACATTTTTGGCTGCATATAAAAAATGAGTACCTATCCACTAATTTAAAAGCATGCTATTGCAATTTTCTTACCATTTGCCAGGACTTACTTACGTGGGGGGACCCAAAAGTAACGGGACTCGGGCGGTAAAGGGTAAAAATGGACAGGGAATAGATTTGTTGTGGTCGGCTATTGTACAGAAACTGTTTCTCGGTCAGTGTGCGAAGCCGCGTCACTCTGGGTCCACGCGTTTGTCCAAAGATTAATTTTAAGTAGAACAAGATTTCTTCTTTCGGTGGAAATGCGAAAGTCTCCTCTCTGAGGATCAAAGAGAGCGAAGCCTGCCACGAATCGACAAATCAGCTGGAAGAGGACCCAGATTTTTTCCCAAAGTGTGGTGAATAATGAGTCATGGTGTTAACCTTTAAGTACCGAGGTGCCATTTTAGTTACATAAGTACCGACGTGAGGTCTGCCAGATCACCATAGTTTTAATAAAAAAAATAATGTATTTTTCGTATTTTTCTAAAAACATCGCTACTAAATATTGTTTATATATCTTTTATTGCTTAAGTAAAATAAAATACAAAGATTTACACATTTATTAATAATTATAAGCATTTAAATCACAGACGTCGAATTTTTTTAATAAAAAATTGACTTTTACCTTAATCTCAATAAATATTGATTTAACTGTTTTTTTTCTTCTCAAAACTAAATTATTCTTGTTAAATAGCTAGGTAAACTATGAAAATAAAGAAAACATAAATAATTAGCAGTTTTATGAAAAACCACAAGCCATAAAGTTGTAGGAACTATCAAATATTACAAACAGTCTTTGCACACAGGCTCGCTGCATTAAAGACGCGAGTGGTCTGTCAGACGGCTTCAGACGGCTATGTCAGACGGAACCCGAGCTGGCAGCGGCGTATTCGAACAAGATCACGCACCTAATAGAGCGGGGATATGCGGTAAAGCTATCCGAGGTAGAGGCAGGCATAGCAGGCAGACGGAAATGGTACCTGCCGCATTTTGCTGTCTCCAACCCGAACAACCCCGGGAAATTGCGGGTAGTATTCGACGCAGCTAGCCGCTACCGGGGTACGAGCCTCAACGATCGGTTGCTAACCGGGCCCGACCTCCTGTCTTCACTGTTGGGCAACATGCTGCGGTTCCGCGAGGGCAAGATTGCCATAGCCGCAGATATAGAGGAAATGTTTCTGAGAATCAGAATTAAGAAAGAAGATCAGATGTCCAGACTCTTCTTGTGGCGGGCTGAGCCACAGGAACCTCCGAGCACATACAAGCTCACAGCTATGATGTTTGGCGCTACCTGTTCATCGAGTAGCGCTCAGTACGTGCGGAACCGGGTAGCCGAGCAAGGCGCTGCCGAATTCCCTGATGCTGCGGCCGCGGTGCGCTGCAAATTCTACATGGATGATTATTTAGAGGCAGCCGACACCGTGAGGGAAGCCGCGGCGCTAGTACGAGACGTCGGCGCCTTGCTAGCCAAAGGAGGCTTCTACCTCGCCAGCTGGGCCTCCAACGCGCCCGCCACAATCCAGAGCGTGCCGGTGGAAAAAAGGGCAAAGTCGGCCATCACCATAAGCAGCGGTACCGATGCGGGGACGGAAAAGGTGCTGGGCCTAGCGTGGGACCCGTCAAGCGATCAATTCATTTACACCTTCAAGGAAACGGAAACAGCCTAGCTCATCAGACACCCAACAAAGCGGCAGCTACTGAGCACGGTGATGAAGATATTTGTGATGAAGACCCGGTGGGGTTCGTAGCCTACCTCACCGTGCGGTCGAAGATCCTCCTTCAAGACGTTTGGAGGTCCAACGTTGGCTGGGACGAACGCATACACGAGGCGCATGCACGATGGGCCGATTGGGTGCAGATGCTACGAGACAACGACATCCGGGTCCCTAGACGCTGCCTGCAACAGAAGATTGGGGCGTTCGAGCTACACCTCTTCTGCGACGCATCGGAGGCCGCCTGCTGTGCAATAACATACCTAGTGGAGACATGCCTAGAGGGCAAAAGTGCTACCTTTCTGGCAAGTAAATGTAAGGTGGCGCCCCTCAAGCCTCTATCTATCCCGCGGCTCGAGCTTCAAGCAGCGCTAATGGCAGCCCGCCTCGCGGCCAGCATAAGAACAGAGACGCAGTGCCGCATAAATCGGACGACCTACTGGACCGATTCTACTACGGTTACTACTATGCTATGAACGGACCCAAGGAGCTATTCGGCGTTCGTGTCCAACCGCCTGGGCGAGATCGATGATCTTTCATGCGCCAGCGAGTGGAGATGGGTACCTACAAAATCAAACCCAGCGGATATCGGGACCAGAGATGCCAGACCTCACGCCGAACGGAAGGTGGTTCTCGGGGCCGCCCTTCATCACCCTCCCAGATGCTGAGTGGCCGGTGCAACGTGGACGCCAGGTGCAACCGGACGAGAGCGCCCTGGAGCTGAAGCCCAAGTTTGTGGGCCTTACTATCACGAAGGAAGAGGCCCTACCAGTCGTCGAGCGCTTCTCTTCGTGGCTCCGGCTGGTCAGATCAACAGGATGGGTGCTGCGCTTCATAAGGCGGTGTCGCGAGGGACCCCATCGAGCTCTACATGAAGGTCCCCTGCGTGCTGAAGAGGTGGAGGAAGCTGAAGCCGACTGGGTCCGGCAATCACAAGGTGCAGCCTTCTGTGCAGACATAAGGGCGCTTCGCGATGGCGCGCCAACACCTGCCGGTAGTAGACTCAATGCCCTTATACCATTCGTTGGGGGAGACGGAATAACAAGGATGGGATCCCGGCTGAAGGCCGCCAAAGGAGTAGCACAGAGCGTGCGAACCCCAGTCATCCTAGATGGGGACGACCCTTATACACGCCAGCTGATTGTCTACTACCACAACAAAGGGGATCACGGAAGCATAGAACGAACAATGGCGGACCTACGTGGCAGCTTCTTTATTCTGAAGCTACGAACCAACATTAGAAAAATAGCGCACACCTGCCATCTGCGAAAAGAAAAGCCGCACCGCTAATGGGTCAACTACGTGCCGCCCGACTAGCCCACCATGTCCGCCCATTCACTAACTGTGGGTTGGATTACTTTGGGCCAATAGAGATAACCGTCGGTCGGCGAGAGAAAAGTCGAGAGAAAAGATACGGGGCATTGTTCACATGCCTCTCCACCCAGGCGATTCATTTGGAAATCGCCCATTCACTGTCAGCAGATGCCGCCATAATGGCCTTACAGAGGATGGCTGCACGCCGAGGACAACCAGAGGCGATCTACTCGGACAACAGGACAAACTTTCGCGGGGCGGACCGTGAGATGCGGGAAGCGCTGAAGGCGCTAAACGAGGACACCCAAGTAAAAGACCATCTCTCCCCTCTGGGAACAGAGTGGCACTTCCTTCCTCCAACATCACCTCATATGGGGGGTTCTGGCGGCAAAGAAGTACCTACCCACGATGGCAGAGAGGCAGAAGTGGCAGCACCCCCATACAGAAGGATGACCTGGTGCTCATAATGGATCCCGCTTTACCTCGCAACAGCTGCCCCAGGGGACGAGTCATCGAGGCGACACCTTCAGCGGATGGCCGGGTGCGAGCAGTCCGCTTGCGAACGAGTACGGGTGACTACACCAGACCAGGGGTGAAGATTGTCGTCCTGTTATCAGCCACGCCACCATCACCACAGCTTCCAGCGGCAGACAAACCCCGCCCATCACCACGAAATCGAGGGTCCGGCCGCTAGGGATGCCGACGCTGAAACACCCCGTCCTAGCTGAGTAGGGCACAGCCGACGCTGTACCAGGGGGAGTGTACCGGACGGGACCATGATTATGATTTAACTTTTTTATGTTTCTTTTTTAACTTAGCTTCACTTAATATATTCAACGAAGAAGAGGATGAGTTCCTTGAAGGCCTTCCTCTTCTTCTAACCTAATGGGGGCTTGCTGAATGTTAAAACGAAGATGAAGACGGTTAGTCTTCGTCTTCGTTTTAACATTCAGCACACGAAGACGGTTAGTCTTCGTCTTCGTACATTGGGGTTTAATTTGGGCGACTTAGTTGTCAACCATTCGTGTTATGATAATGTATAATTGATACTTCTATTAATAAAGTTGCTAAATTTGTGTTTTTATGGGCTATCGGAGAGGTCGAATGCGAGGACAGGGTTTTGCTGTGCCCGGTCCCGTTTTCGGTTTCTCCGTATGCCACTGTGGGCAGAACTTGACCTTGCCACAGGACCAAATTACCTGGCGGGGAGCGGGGGGATCCCGCTCCCCTGTCCTTCCCCGCGTCCTACCTTCGGGCGGACCAATTAGAGCCCTCCTTCTGGGGGTTAGGTATTTTGGCCCTGTTCATTTCATAGTACGATTTTTACTGTTTAATTAATTTACGGGAGTTTGGCCTAATCAATCTCGGAATAAATGATATGGATAGATAGGCCAGACTCCCCTTACCAATTTCATTTATGTAAACCTATAGCCCAGTCAATGAACGCATTGAACTGGAACATGCTAGAGGAAAGCTGAATTTTTGCAGGTGGATAGTACTTCTTATGTGGAGTATTTTCCAAAAAAGTCCCCACCCCTCCCCCGCTTGCTTCCTCCCCTGTCCCCTCTCAAACTTTGCAAATTTAGAGTTCTACGAAATCCATTATATCTCTTAAACTATTATATGCATCTGAAAAAAATTTTCACTGTTAAACTTCTTAAAAAGCTGTTTAAAAATAAATTGTATGTTTGTCTTTGTTATCTATTACAGTTTGGCAAATAATAATGACATTGTCGCAAAAAAAAAATTTTTTTTCGTAAAATTTTGATTTAAAAGTGAATATTTTTTTTATCCGGGGGAACACGCAAAAATATTTCAAATAATTTATTTGACAAATTTAATAAGCTTTAAAACGATATATAATATTGCTTACCTTTATTCTTAATACCGGTCAAAATCCGATTCGATAGCAGGGCGGCACGGCGTGCTTGGCGGTCGGGCCTACCCCGCTGTGCTTGCAGATGACCGATTTGAGCTTAGGTAGGTATTTATAGTTTTAAATTGAAACACCGAGTACTTTTTAATTGATTCACGATATTAAAACGCTTTAACACTAAATTGTATAGTAATAGTAGTAATGGAGGCTTTCTTACCTTTCTTTAAAAAAACGTCTTCAA
Organism: Glyphotaelius pellucidus; assembly: GCA_936435175.1. Lineage (NCBI taxonomy): Eukaryota > Metazoa > Arthropoda > Insecta > Trichoptera > Limnephilidae > Glyphotaelius > Glyphotaelius pellucidus. The sequence goes on from OW386543.1 coordinate 30,966,839, forward strand.
ATAAAGGTGGATGCGAAGCTAGTTCAAACTCAAAGTAGGATTTGAGCTTTGCAGGACTGTCACATACGCATAATATTCTATTGAATATCTGCTTAGGATTGATTATAACTTCTTTGTTTCTAATTTTGTCAGATTTATTACTGGCTTGAGTATCAATCATATCCGATCTGTGTAATTTTAGAAAAACTTTGCCCTGCCATTTTCTTCATAGCTTTGAACCATACCTCATAATCATCGTCATATGTTTTAGTTGAGTCTGATACTAATCTCGAAGAAATGCAAATTAATTCACCCGACTTTCGAGCAAAAGGATTGTGTGTCACCAGTACGAATTACGAAGTCTTGGTTATCCCGTAACTGGCTCTCCCTAAGCTCAACATAATGCTCACTTTTCTTGTAACTTAAACCCAAGAAATTATGAAAAGCTTCACTGATTGAAAGGAATAATGGAGCTTCTAATATCCATTTACTGAGAAATCCCACACCCTTGCGTAAGTGCTCCTACTGTTTTTAATGACTTCATCAAAGATTGTTCATGTCAAAGCGCATATCAGTCCAAACTCCTGAGCAAAACATTTGTTAAGTAAAAATTTGTTAAGTAAAAACATATTAAGTAAAAACATATTGTAATTATAAATATTAATTAACATATTGTAATTGTAAATATAAAACATATTGCTGTCCGACTTGTCGCTTTGATTGTGTTTTAAGTGTCGGTGAAATGTTTATGATTTATTGCAACTGATTCGTCTTCACAAGCTAATTCATGTGACATCTCCTTGTTCACAATATTTATTTTATTTCACGAGGAAAAAGTGTATCATGAGAGTCATTGCAAATTATTTTGACGATTGCAGGACCTGTAAGAACATAGGCTCTTACAGCTCTTGCATAAGCGTGTCCTTTTATCATATGTATCACTGTGGGACCTCCGTACACAGCTTTCCATAAATCTTCGAGCCCACTTTCTTTCGTGATCTAATACATCCCAAATATGACATTTACAAATTAAACTTCCTAGCCGTACAATAATTTTTGAAATTTCAGATGATCCATCAGCCCCCGCTACCATTTCAATGGGTTTGAGAAAAAGCGGTTGGTCAAAGTTACAATGTCACACAATCGTTTATAAACCCGTTCCAGCTAACTTTTGAATGCACAATGCTAATTTTATGTCACTTAACCACAAATAATTGGTTGGAGATACAAAAGATAATGAATCGGCATGCTCTTTTCTGAAAGATATACATTCACTGACATCGTTGATGGTTACATCTTTCAAGCCGCTCTTTTTTCTCTTCGCGTAACAAGGTTGAAGGATATTTTCTTGATTAACGAAATTTCCATTTCATCACTGAAGACGAAGTACATCTAGACTTGTAAAATTAGAGGCTGGATTGATGCACATTGCACTTTATTCTTCCCACGGCATGAAATGTTTTTATATTAACGTCGGCATTTTCGAACACAAATTGTGTGAATGTATCATCTTCGATTGTAGGAGGCCCAGCTCTTATTACAGATCTTCGGTATCTGTCACCTTCATGACACGACGAACAAATGCCCAATGACGACAACACTTCTATTAAATTCTTAGATCCGTACATTCTCTGTAGAAAACACAAACTTGTCTGAATTGATGACAAAAATACCTTGGCCTTGCAGATGCTATTATGGCGTGATTAATTACTAAACGTCTTCTCGTAACATCAGGTCCATTATCATACAATCTCTTCTTGGTTACAGTTAACGTGAACAGATTCAGAGTTTCAGGAACTAAATCATCCCACGACTGATTTCCGGAACATCAGGATAGCTTTCACAATCATGTGGCATTTTTTTAAATATCTTTTCTGATTATTTCTGCGGCAGCAAGTACAATTCTTAAACATTCCAGATTTGCATTCTTATCTTTGTTTCTGTACCAGTCGCCTAGTATCTTATAACTTGAGTGAGACATGCACATGACAGTTTTTCTGCCAAAAATACACGGATACGTAAAATCTTGAAAAAAGTCAATTACTTGTTTTTTAGGAAATGTATATGGGTACGGAAGATCACTGCCACAAATGTCTTTTACTATTTTCCCTAATTTCTCTAATATAAACTGACATTCGTCAGTATTTTCTAAAAAACTACAGAGCTTAAGAAAATTTTTAGCTGAATTAACATATTTAGGTGTTCCTATATACTGAGTTGGTTTACTTTTACAGAACTTTTTGTAGCAAATGCCATGATAGCGAGCTTCTGCTACGACCAAATCAAACACACCTAAAAGTTTAGATTTTATTTTTGCACCCCATTTGTCATCTATTATATTACAATGTTTCCCCTATTTCTGGTCTTAACACCAAATGTATTTGTTAACGATATTTGTGAGATAGTTTAAGATCAAACGCTGTTTTTTATTATCACAAATAATACTCACAAATAGTTCTCCGTGAAATTAAATGTATTTTCTAAATGCCTTAGGAATGGCTGAGGTGTACCTACTGGTCAATAGGCTACAATTAACATTTGTAAAAGCTTTAATACTGCTAGGCTTATTTTACATTTTTCTACAATCTACGTGCACAGTTGGTTACGCTACCTAAAGTGGTTAATTTAACATAATTATAATCTCTTTCAATACTAGCGTTAATTAGCATTTGTAACCCTTTCTTTACTTTAACAAAATTTCCTAGAAGGTATTTTTTTTACATAAAATACACAATAAGTTCTCTTCAGACATTTTCAGTGTTTTTTTTTATATTTATTAATTGTTAATTAATTTTTTCTCAATATTTTAACCTGATGAAGGAGGGAAAACGCACAAAAAACTTGATACACGGCTTGGCGCAACCACGTCAAAATATAACCACAAAACCGACACACACCTTAACCTTAAGACATATCTTTTTTTTTAACATATGAGATCAAACTGACCATATTTATTTATTTTTTCGTTTGTTTCAACTTGATAAAACAGTAAGTAGCGACGCGACAAAAACGACATGTCGCTTGGCCTCGCCACTCCGTGTTACGGCCAGCCCGCGCACGCCGTTGCCTTTGTCCACTATTTTCGATAGAAATAAAAGATGTAAGTAAACATTGTTATGCATGGTTTTAAAGCTTATTAAATTTGACAACTTATTTGTAAAAACTATTTTTTCATATTTTCTCAGACAAAAAAAATATTCAACTTCAAAAAATAATTTTGCAAAAAAAATAATTTTTTAACAACAATCTCATTATTATTGGCCAAACTAATGCAGATATTAAAAAAAGTTTTATTATAAAATTTTTAGGCAGTTTTATAAGAAATTCAACGACGAATTTTTTTTTCTGATATATCTTTTAGTTTACGAGATATAATCGCTTTAGTAGAACCCCACATTTTAATGTTTGGGAGGGCACAGGGGAGGAAGCAAGCGGGGGAGGGGTGGGGACTTTTTTGGAAAATACTCCACATAAGATGTACTATTCACCTGCAAAAATTCAGCTCTCCCCTAGCATGTTCCAGTTAGGGCCTGTTTTTTGTCTAGATTGACTGGGCTACTAGTGTAAGATTAGTTTTAAGTGAAATAATTAAGATTTCACCCGATTTTGTCAGTTCGGGGGCCAATGTTCATTTTTATACATGCCTTAAAAAATCAAAATAAATTGGAAGGAGGGAGGTCGGGAGGGTCAGACGAAAGCACGGAGAGAGGCGAACGATTGCTACCATGGTGACCTCGGCTATGATGACCATAGCAGAGGTCACGACCCGCTAAAGCTCAGACTGCTCAAAAAAGGGGACAGTTTGCCGATCCCACCCCAGCCGGCAGCAAGGTGGGGGTGCGAGCTATATATACGGGGCTGCCTCCCCTATATCGTCACTTCTCTCGACCGGTACCATCACAGCAATCTTCGCCTCTCTGCCTGACCCCGACTTCTCTCCGGAGCTTTTGGAAATATTGGACTTTATTTCTTCCCCGCTGGACACCTCTACCCCTCGGGACCCAGCGGCTACAAGGACTACCCAGTGCCTATCTACAGTCTTCGTGGGAAACAACAGGACGTTCCCTGCAGTGATTATATATAATAATCACGGGTAAAAAAAAATAACTTTCGCCCTAATATTGCTTCCCTCTGTACCTCTCTGAAGAATCGGATTCTGACGCCGAGATTGAGGCTGAAATCGACCCTGGCCTTAGTAGTCTATCAGGACATAAGATTCTCTCCGGGACCCAAGTGACTTTAACCTGTCCGGGAGTATGACAGTACAAGTAGTGAGAAAAAAAAAAAATTCCAGAAGGAGTATGACCGTACATGAACGTTAGCGCCTAGAAATTAATTCTTCAAGAAAATCGAATGTTACCGACATCTCTAATCAATTTGTCATAACTTGTCAAAGTTTTTAGCGATATAGCTGTCACATTGGGGAGTTATTCACAATTTAAATATTCTGTGGCGTCACCGTTCGGCCTTTGAAATAATAAACCGATGATGTTTCTATGCGTTTTACACTATAACTTATGTACCTATTTTTGGGCGAGCTCAACATGAACCATCCTATACCCAAGGATCTTATAATGGTGAAACTACTCTGCATAACAGTCTTCCCGAATTAAACCTTATTAATCTGAAATCGAGAGTCTGACCTGCAATGCAATGCTGCATAATGTGACCAAAAAAATAAGGGACCAAAGGCATAAACCCACCATCACGCTGTGTCTTAAAATATCAATTTCATCAACAATAGGCAAGGTATGATAATACAACCACAAAACCACAAGAAGTTTAACAAATCAACTGGCGGCATAAGATGATACAACCTCAAAATCGCAAGTTTTCACTTCTTCTTTTTGGAGCTTTTCTTGGGAGCGATGCTGTGGTCATACTCCGCGATGAGTTGGATCAGGCATTGGAAGGTGTCTCGCGGCTCTACCTCCCGCCGCCAAGCACAGCACGTGAGGTACGACTGCATCTTGTTTCTCGGCAAGTCCTGTGCCGCCTCACACAGGTTGGCAGCGGACTTCCAGATGTCGCACATTACTATTAGGAAGATAATTAATCAACAAATGTTTTAAATTTTTGCTGTCAAAAATCATGGCAAAATACAAACATTGACTTTTCAAAATTATTTTTTTTTAAAGACAAAACATGCCCAGATTACGAATAACTTGACAATATTTGAAAATCTCCTACTACCATCACAGTAAGCAGAAAATGTTGCTTGTGTCATGATGGCGGCCTTAGCCAGCTGAGGAATTGAAGTCACAACGCCTGTGTGGGAACCAGACGAGATGCCTACACCGCTTACACTGATTGGTCATAGGATTTAATAAAAATATGAAAAGCCACATGATGGAACCATAAGATTTGCCTAACACTCAAAGGCGATCCTGGTTTAATGGGGGGATTGTCAAAACAACGAGATCCAATATGAGAGGTGGCATAATGGGCCTCAGACCTTAGGCACAAAGGGCCACTAACACTGCACCAAAAGCAGTGTAAACTAGTCCCATCGAGAGCTCGTCAACGTTCTTCCTCTTTCTTCTCAGGCTTCTTATTTAAAAATTAAAAAGACAAAACATGACGTCACATGGGATCTTTCGTTGGGAACAGTATATTTTAGAGAAATTTATTAATCATTATTCTATACGAGAGTTGCAAAACATACATCCATCAAACCTAACAACCAACATCCAGACTATCAGCAATCATATTATAAGAAATAGAAAATCGTAGTAGGCCCTGAGAGAAATTGTTTTATTCAGGGCCTGCTGAGCGGGGCTAATGTAAAAAAAATACAGGTGTAAACTTAAAATAAAAATATCAACCGGTTATGAAATTAAAAAAATAAGTTCACCACCATTATGATACAATGCACTTACTAAAGGAGCGCATTCCACTGTTGGTTTGAGAGCTCAGATCACTGAAGCCCTTCACCCCTTCAAATAGGCCACTGGCTTGGAGACTCTCCAACAGGGGGGTGTAGTGAATACCCCCGCCAACTGCACAGTATCCGCCCGGTAACACCAGCTTCTCCAGAACACCTAACACTTCATCACATAAGGAGATCTGAAAAGGAAGCAAAAATTACAAAATGAGGGGTGGATAGGGCAGTGAAATTCTGAAGGAAAAGAGCCAGTTAAATTTCTTTTTAGGAGGCGGCCTCATTCAGTACCCACTTGAATAAATATTTACTCGCTGGGCGCGTAATGCCTCCAATGTGAAAACTTAAAGAGAAAAAACCAATTTTGTTGCAGGAAAATGAAGGTGAACCTCCAAACAATATTTATTTATATTATTAATGATTATGTACACAGAAAAACCAAAATAACCATACATAAGACCATTGTTAGAACTGTACGGGCATATGGATGTGAGGCGCTGACACTGACGGTAAAGATGGCTGAAATGCTAGATACTTTTGAAAGAAAAGTGCTGAGAAGAATATGTGGACCCGTGAAAGAAGGGGAACAGTGGGGCATCCGGCACAACAAAGAACTGTATGATATATATCAGGCCCCTAGCATCTCAGCCCACATGAGACTCCTCAGGTTGAGATGGGCTGGATATGTACAGAGAATGCCGGATACACGCATCCCAAAGAGAATTTTGACTGGACCCCCAGGTAAGAGAAAAGTGGAAAGACCCAGAATGAGGTGGGAAGACGAGGTGAGAGGGGATGCAGCACAGCTTCTCCAGATAACAAACTGGAAGTCAGCCGCTGAGGACGGGAGGAGTTGGAGGCAAATTTTGCGGGAGACCAAGGCTCGATATGGGCTGTAGCGCCATCGGAGAGAGAGAAATATGTACACAATAAATAAAAAGATATCTAAACCCATATATTTAACATGCTTAAAAATTAGTTTTTTTCACTCTCCTGTTAAATTTAAAAAAAAAAAAACACATATTGGAGGTACTACGCGCCCAGCGATGATGTGTATACATAGTACCTCCAATGTGAAAAAAAATTATATTTTACAGGAGAGTGAAAGAAACAATTTTGATGCAGGAAATTGAAGGTACTTGAACTTCCAAAGGGTATTTATTTATATTAATAACTAGCGAATTCCCGGCAAGCGTTGCGATGCCACTTAATAAAGAAATTGTTTCTCCCTGTGTGTCTTTTCGATAAACAAAAAGACATCTTTTCGATAAATAAAAAGACATTCCTACTTAAAAATGAGTTTTTTACTCTCCTGAAAAATTTACATTGCACGCTCGGCGATGATGTATTATTAAAGTGCTACAAAAATCTAGTAAAAACTCTTTAAAAATATTAAAATAATTGCACTGCACACTAACCCACCATTTCAAAACATTACAGTTCATATTTTACGAGTAAAAAAATAAAAATTAGATTTAGAACTTTATGAGGACATGGTCAAAATAGGAATTAACGAAGAAATAAACTAACAAATTAATGACAATTTTGTTTTGCGCTGGTATATATTTATAGTATTTAACCTTTTCGTCCCGGAAAGAAAAAAATCACACATGATCCGAAGGAGGGGAGGGTCACTTTGTTTTGCTTATTAAAGGGTGTTAATGACATAATTTTTTGTAATTTGTTTTGGTAATAATTAGAGGGAAGTATATTCATCGTATTTCGGTAGTCATTTTCAAAATCGTTTGATAAATAAAATCATAATTAATATTCTAATGAATTTAGACCATAACGTGCATTTTTCCAAAAAAACAGAGAAGGCGGGCCGATAGCCAACAGAACTCCTTGCTTCCGAACCTCGACTGGCGATTGGCGTTTAGCGGAAACGACCCAGACCGAATGATCTTTGACCGGCAAGCGAACATTATAGCATTGTAAAAAGAGCAAACGAGACGCGCACTGTAAACGAACGGGACCTAGTCCTTTCCATTAACAACTTAGATTTCCTATTGCTTAGAATTGTCCCGATACGTCCAGCAGATAGGGAAGGGGTAACGCCCGAACAGAGGGGAAGGGGGGCGGGCGGGACAGATTCTTCGCCGGAATTTGATAGAAATTATTTAATATTAAGAAAAGCAGTAATGCGATATTAATTTTTTTTAATACAGATCGATAACCAAATAGTTCTTCTAGGAACACTCTAATTATTGAGTGTGTGGTTTAAAAAACAACTTAGATACGGCGTAAAACGTTAGTGTTAGTGCGTTCCCCCAGTCGGGTATGGAAGTGTTAAACTGGTTTGAAATTAAATTAAGAATATTTCCAACCATTCACTTACTTTTTTCAACTTTGTATTGTTGTTTTCAGTCTGGACAAGCACATTCCCTGTGACAGCGTGGAGCCAATATCTCACGGGAACTTGCTGTAATATTTAAAAAAAATATCATAATATACATTATTACAATTATCAACTCAAGGGCGCTTTAGAAAATGAAAGAACAATTAAATTACCCTAAGTATACTAAATCAAGTACATAATATGTTTTAGCGCAAGGCAAAACACAATAAATTAAAGTGTTTATGTATTTAGAGTAATATGAAGTTGTGAAAAGTCAACAAGTTGATTTATTCACAGTCAAATGTTTGATTATTTCCATCATTTAGATCAAAAATATTTATTTTCCATAGTCTTCATAAAATAGTGTGAAACACTCTTAAATTTTGATTAGTGAGTTATTTTTTTATCATTTACATTGTGAGAGTGAGTTAATTTTCAAGTTTTTCTTAATTTTAAGTATTCAATTTAATTAATTATCTTCTTTCCTTTTTTACTACACAAGTTAATCTCAGAGCTTTTTTATTTCTATAACCTTTTCATATTGCATATAATTATATTTGGACAAAGTCAGTGACTCTCAACATTTTACAAATAAAAAAAATTTAATAGAAAAGTATGGCCGCACGTTTGCGGCCAACGAAGTCAACAGTCTCAAAATCCGTGTAGCTGAATGCCTAGAAGCAATAACTCGTTGGATGTCTTCAAACAAGCTAAAGCTGAACCCATCTAAGACTGAATTTCTCTGGGCGGCCACAAACAAACGCCAACATTTCATAGATGATTCGCCTATTTCCATTTCCGGCAGCGATATTATTCCCAAGACAACCGTCAAACTTCTTGCCGTTAATCTAGATTCAGACTTTTCGCTTAAAAGTCAAATAAATAGGACTGTAAGCACCGATTTTTTTCACCTAAGACAACTCAAGTCAGTCTGAAGAAATCTTCCTAGAGAGGCGACAAAACTACTAATCAAGTCTTACGTAGTCTCACGGCTCGATTATTGTAACGGTATCTATGCTAGCCTTCCAAAATATCAAACTGACAAACTTCAATCCGTTTTTAAAGCAGCAGCGCGGCTCATAACTGGAGTCTCTAAATATTCACACATTTCAGAACACCTTCGTAACCTTCATTGGCTCAAGTGCCCTGAAAGAATCCAGTACAAATTGTGTTGGATGGTGTTTAAATCAATCAATGAAATGGCACCACCTTACATCTCTGAACTATGACCGGAAAATACTGGTCCGAGGCAGTCAACCCTTAGATCAGCAACATCATCAGCTATAGGCAGACTAATGGAACCTAAACGCAAGCCAAATACAAAGTTTGGAGATCGCGCTTTCGGAGTATCTGGCCTAAGGCTTGGAATAAACTCCCTCCGGAACTAAGATGCATACAAGCCCAACAAAATTTAGGTCCAAATTAAAAACATACCTTTTTGGGCTCTCATATCCTTAATTTAAATAAACCTATCTGAGAGTATCATAATTGATATATGTCTTAATCGCACTTTTCTTATTGAATTAAAATTACTTTAATCTTTGCACATCAATCTGTCTCTTTACGAATCACATTTAGGAAGATCAAATCCTTGTACTACTGTACTGCCTACTATAAAATGTTGCTTTTGATTTCCAAAATACACTCATTAAATAATGTATCATGTACTAATATTAAAATATATTTCAGGATTAAACACATGTAACAAGTGTGCACAATAATGTCCTCTGCGTGCGAACTCTATCTAAATTTCTCAATAGACAATAAACAGTGTTAATTTCAAGCGACCTCCCAGGTAAGTATGGTCCTGTATAAATTTTTAGGAAATCGCGTTCATTGGTCGACACATTGTACATATATTTTCGTATGAACCGGTGGATGCAATTTTTGGCCATAAGTTGTTTTTAATTGTTTGACTAGTTTGTAGGTTTTCTAGATTTTAGAAATGTATTGTAAGTTTGTACAGCGCCTTTGAGGTGATTTTTCACAAAAACGGCGCTATATAAATCATCCAAATATTATTATTATTATTGTACTCCAAATGGATCGATTGAGTGCCGCCACATATTTGTGGCGGTACTCCTCAAAGGGTTAAGAAGTTTTCCAAGGGACCAGAAAAAACAAGCTTCTTAAGCAGGAAAACCTTATATGTGGGAAAAATCGGGACAATTTTGGGCCGAGGGACCAAAAAAAACCAAACTTCATAAGCCACGAAACTTCTTAAGAGGGAAATTCTTAGGAGGATTTCACCGTATTTACCAATTACCGAGATAATAAATTTAGAACACATACGGCCATTGTTCCCAATTCTATTGATCAGCTGTTCAGCCAAAATTTTGGATCAACACTTCTCAAATGCGCAATTACGCTCTTCCCAATGCAACTCTCCGACCAACAGGCAAAAAGAGCGTTACTAAACAAATCACTTTCGATCCTGATCCGAGACTGATCGATTGAAAAGTTAGGAACATGATAATTCTGTGCAGCACTTTCACCCACAAGTCTTCCACCTAAGGTTTCCATGGAGTCCAGTCCTTACAGGTTAATTTCAAAGAAAAGTGCCAAAATCCTGATAGTGGCAGGTGAACAGGCATATTGTTTGAATTAATACGCTTAAAATCTTCACTACCATAGTAATAAAAAAAATTTTAAATCAACATTATACCCACTCACGGGCATTGCCTTTGTGGGATTTTTTTGTTCGTACATTTATTGTATTAAGCTTATTTTTCATTATTTTATGTATCTATTATATGTATTGTATCAAAAAATTTCAATTAAAAAAAAAAAAAAATAATTACTTCAGGCTGTTTCACAGAATTTTAACAATTCTTTGAAAGTGAAAATTCAAGTTCTGTTATTATTTCGTCATGGGCCGGTTGTTTCACAGTACTTTGTAAATAACAGTACTTGAATAGGACTTTCACAGAACTTGAAAATAACTTTGAAATTTGATGAATTGTTTTCAGATTTTGTTTCGTTTTTTTAAGGACGTATAAATACTTATTTCTCTAAAGTTTAACATTAGGGATAAGAATTTGAACAAATAAAAAATATCCACCATGTAATTGCTTGTACTACATTTGAACATGTTTGCTGGCCATCTTGGCATTTGCATAGTATAATAATGGGTACAGAAAAAGGAAAACCCACCTTGGTATCGGCGATACAGAGTATTTTGGTATGAGGCTTCGGGCTGGTCTCACTTTTAGAAGTGTCAGATGTGGAATGCAAATCTCCGATACTGTCAGGGTACAGTTCCACCAGTACCACAGATCCGGGCCCACCGAACTGCCCGGGACTGTGGCTGCTGACCACCCGCTCTATCTTCTCGTATATGTAATTTACTAATTGTTTTTTTATACCTACAACATTAAGAAAAAACATGTCAATACGAAGCAAGCAATAACATTCATTTTTAATCAAATTAAAAGCAAACGGCAAAAAAATTCAGTATGTGGGTAATATTATTGTAATAAAAACAGATTAACACACTTCAGGCGGGTGAAAACGAGAAACCCGTTGGAGAAAATGGAATTTGTTTTAAATCAGTATATCTTCGAAATGTACATTTGAATGAATTTTTTTTCTATAGTACTCACCACACCCCAACTATAAACATGTTGTCCAAAATTATAGCCTACTTTGTAAAAGGACTCCATAAACAGAAGTTAAAGTCAGTGTTGGGCTATTTAGAGACGTTTTATGTGTAAAAAATTTATGTATTTTATTACATTACAAAAAAATTGGTTTTCACTTTGGTTCAATCATTACAAATCTTTACAAAAAAAAGAACAATAAGGAACTCCAGTCCAATTTTTTTATTTTTATGAATATGACCTTCTAACTTAAATAACTTCATATTTATTTTTACTTTTGGTTTTAATAGTTAAAATAATTGTCAAAGTTTTAATTTTTCAAGATCCCCCGAAAACCACCTTATCCATGGTGAATCGTGTGACATCATCACTCCCCAAAAGTTTTATTTATTTTCAACAGGTGTTGTCATTTTGAATGGAAGAATCAATGGAGGAATGACTTTAGGTGTCAGAAATCGAGGCGTTTTTTATTCAAGATTAATTGCTTTTAATATAGAAAAACATTAGGCAAAATGTGAACATCTCATCGCTACTGTTATTGTATTGTACCAAAGTGCAATAATACATCTGTGACCGCACCTGATAAACAGGCACTTACATAGTCCGTATTATATTTGAAAAACATGATCATCATTTCGGTATCAACCACTGGCAAATTATCAGATTGTCAGCAAATATAGCCTTTTTCCATCATAATTTTAATTGTTGAGGACCTAAATAAAGTTTCAATTAACACAACAACTATTATATGTCTAAATCTCAATAAAAAGTATGTAAATAAACCAATAACATGAAATGTTAATAATACCCAATGGCTTGCGTTATACATTTCTAATAACTTCAATACACTATCACCAGGTGACCGGAGAATCATGGAGCAGTGACGTCAGCACTAAAAATTCAATAATACCAACTTGACAGTGTGTTTTAATGACAAGATTTAAAATGCACTTTTAATAATTTTTTTAAAACTCTACATTTAATATTATTTAATAAAACTTATACATTCAGAATCAGCGTTTATTGGTCTATACTATATGGTCTATGTGAACATATTTTTTTAAAGCCATAATATTTTTCACTGGAGTTCCGTATTTGCACATCTCCAGTGCCAAAATATAAGTTTCCTTTTGATAAAATATTATTCCACGCGAAGGACCAGCGAGATAAGAAGATTTCCCCATATTGTACATATAGTTGGGACCCTTACAAAGGTTTCGATTGGTGTACAATATTCATATCAAAATATTTGACAGCAATGCCTTTCCAGGCATTCAAGTAGGACCAGCTAGAAAAATAAAAGGTAAAACTACCCCTCCTGCCTAAAGTGTGTTAATGTTCAAATCTCAGCAAATAAGATTAATTTATGAATGAACCGCCGCTTTTTTAATAGGCACAGATTTTGAAAAGTACACTACTTTTAAACTTAGTTACCACAAAAAACATCGGTTTCAGTCACGGGAGGTGGAAAAATATGCATTTAAATTTACATTTCATAAAAAAAAAATTGTACGTAATTTCTCCTTACGGCTGACATTTCATGTTACTTTTTTCGCAAACTGAACGATTTCCAGGGTATCAATCGATAAATATTAAAAAAGATTGCCATATCCCAAAAATCACATATATTCGGGGAAGGTACTAACCAGTATAGTGCAATTTTCATATGAAGGTACTAGTATGGTGCAATTTTCATATTCTGAATAAATAAATAATGGAGCATATTTAGGATACACAAATTAAAATCAATGTATTATTAATTAGGTTAGGTTATATTAGGTTTGGTTATATTAGGTTAGGTATATAAAAAGGCGTTCTTAGACGACATCCAGAAATTAATTATTGACAAGTTTAAATTTGTTTTTTTTATAAAAAGTATTAGAATAATTACACATACCCGTAAGACAAACCCTGCTTGCCGTACAAACCATTCAAAACCTGGGATGTATATCTTATTGAAAAGAACAGTGCATGCGCGTTCTTTATTTTTGTTCATCTGTCTTTTATTTTGCAATATCACATACACGTTAGACAAAGCCTGCTTGCCGTACAAACCATTCAAAACCTGGGATGTATATCTTATTGAAAAGAAGAGGGCGAGCGCGTTCTTTATTTTTGTTCATCTGTCTTTTATTTTGCAATAACACATACCCGTTAGACAAACCCTACTTGCTGTACAAACCATTCAAAACCTGGGATGTATATCTTATTGAAAAGTAAAAAATTAAGTGTTTTATTTTCGTTATTATCTTATTTTTAAAAAATAGGGTAATGATTTTTGCGATATGGCAATCTTTTTTAATATTTAACAATTGGTACCCCGGAAAACGTTCGATTTGTGAGGGAATTCAACAAGAAATGTCAGTCGTTAATGAAAAATTGCGGCGGTTCTTTCATACTTTACCCAAATAAATATACCGCTCTAAAGAAAAATTGTTACAAGGAAGACAGAAAATATATATTTTTAGATATACATAATACTTGTACAGATTTGGAATTTGATAAACGTACCTCGCTTCATTTTTGGTTCCCGTGGGAAAGGCTACGATAGTAATGAGAAGTATTGGTTAGTATTAGTATAGATTCAAACATTCTATTACAATTTATTATAAGGCATATGACACGAAAATAGAAGTTAGTAAGAATTATGCCACAGAAGACATCCCAAAATATTTTAATGTTACTATTGTTACATATATGAAATAATTACGGGAGAAGATGATAAATAAACACAAAATGAAGAATACTAACCTAATGCAACAGCAACATTTGCAAAATCTATATCTTGGCACCACGCAAGGATTACTTTGAAACAAATTCCCAAGCTACAAAACAGATTTTTAAAAAAGGAATTTTCTCTAATCGGTAGCTTTTGTTTGCAAGAATTACATTGCCATTGGAATTTATCTACGACTCTTGTCGGCGTCCATGTGGTTAATCCACAGCCGGGAAGATCGTTAGAGCATTTGACTGATGGTGGAATAAGGTTGGTTTCCTTCATCCATTCTAGCAGCTCAGGTACCTGGCCGGACTTGAGCAGTGGGCTTACCACGCGGTGAAAGAACCCATGATATCTGCAATTTTAACATGAATAATTCAAATATTATGCAAAGAAAAACTTATGCAAATATTATTAAAAAAAACAGTTTGAATGTTGTGTAAGTTGATTTATTGTATATTTACAGTTATTACTAATTATTTAATACACATGATAACTAACAACAAATTAAATGATATGGCTCAAACAGCAGAAGGGAGGAATGAAAAAATGTTATTGTGTGGCTTTCTTTTGTTTCATGTTCCAATATTTGAATAAAATTTTGAATTCCTGAAATTGCAGATAGTTCCAGTTGGTAGATAATTGCTAGTAGGTAGGTAATTGCCAGTAGGAAGCTACAAATATTTGACAAACCAATGCTGGCAACACTTCATTCATTCAGATGCGTACATCGTACTATAAATACATTTATATCATTATAAGTTGCTTTTACTTAATTACAAACTAAAAAGTGCAGCAGCATCATTGTTTCGATGCAATACGAAAATTATAAATATAGATAGGATGTAGTATAGTACTTTTATCATTACAAGATCATTCACAAATACTTTCACGGAGGCCGTGTAGAAAATCACACAAATCTGACAGCACTTCTCGCGGGAGAACGATCTTTTATCACAAATTTTAGGGAATAGCCTTTCTGATGGGACATATTTGTACTCGTCTATAAAACTCCATGTATTTTCTATACTAAAAACAATATTTTACGTATTATTCCTGTCAGTTTATTATTGGACTTTATTTTATAGGTCGGCAATTTTT
Organism: Glyphotaelius pellucidus; assembly: GCA_936435175.1. Taxonomy (NCBI): domain Eukaryota; kingdom Metazoa; phylum Arthropoda; class Insecta; order Trichoptera; family Limnephilidae; genus Glyphotaelius; species Glyphotaelius pellucidus. The sequence goes on from OW386543.1 coordinate 30,982,456, forward strand.
TAAAGCTTTTACAAAAACGGGCACTAGGAGAAATTGTTTTACATTATTAGTATTAGGTAAGCACCAGTTTGGCGAAATTCTGGAAATGAAATAAAATAAAATGAAAAAAGGGCTTTTAGGCAAAAGAAAGGTTATAAATTTGAATAATTACACATACCCTGTTAGATAAACCTAGCTTGTCGTATAAACTATTTAAAACCTGGGATGTATATCTAAAGTTAGAAGTACATTTTCATGTATCCGCGTGAAGTCGGCTACGAACCAGCATCTAGCCCCAAGAATCCTAGAAAGGTTAGCTCATCGAGGGGGTAGAGCAGTGATTGGCTAAAAAATCGTGACGTAGCTTGAAGTCCATGTTCCAATGGGAGATTTGAGTTAACTTCAGTACAAGTGGCAGTGTTTTGCTTCAAGCTACGTCACGCGTTCGAATCTTCGAAAGCGGCCCGATGAGTTTTTTTCAAAAAAGGACAATATGAACTAACCTTGTTAAACGCATATTCTACGAACTTTGATCTAACCCTTTGTATAGTATTAGGAATACCAACATAACCAAATGACAGAAATTATTGTAAATGGCCGCGAATCGACACGGTTTCGTATGCGAAAATAAATTTTCCCGCCGCAAATGCAAAAGTTGTCTTTTATAGTGGTGAATGTAAAGAATTTTTCTAATGCCCGCGCCAGACATGTGTTCAAAGAAGTGTTCAAATAAGTGTTCACATGTGTGGCACGGGCATTTTATACTATTGTCACACATTTGAACACTTAAGTGCGCTTTGCCGTTCCGTGTCGGTCTTTTAGCGCACATCAAAGGATCAGTGTACACATGTTTGTGTGCCTGCCACACTGCATGGGGCCCAGTTGAAGTCCATTTGAAAACTGTGTGTTCAAAGAAGTGAACAAATCTTTGAACACATATCTGGCAGGTACAACAATATGTGACCAAATGTGTGAGCAAAGTCTTCAAACAAGTGATCACTTCTGTCTGGCGCGGGCATAAAAATTATTCGTATTAAGCGTGCCCAGTGATTTCAAAATTTACTTAACTTTAGTTAACTAAGTAATTCATGGGTATTAAGATTGAAACGAAACTCGTGCAAATGTCAATCCATACAACAATAAATTAAATGGCGGCTAAGGAATCGTTTTACAGGGGAAATTTTGAATTTCTAATGAATAAAAATTTAATTTTTATGTATTTTTACCAGCTATTTGAACGTAATTAGTTATTTCTTGTAGTAATTAAGTTGAAACGCGGTGTAATTTCCAAAATAAAAAGTGCGGCGGACAGTGGAATATTTACCTTGGCTGATAAATTAAATAATGTATTAAATAATCCATAAGCCGCCACACTTTTAAGCAAGATTATGGAAATCACACTTCATTTCAACAATTACTACAAGAAACAACTATTTACGTACACAAAATAGGTTATTAGGTTCTTAGTTATAATGTAACCAGTATGTAAAGAAAATAACAAACTTTAAAAGCTCATCCATCAAGGACGACTCTCTTTCAACTTCAGAAGCATCGTAAAATTCGTAGCAGTCATTTTCAATAGTTGTGGAATCGGCTTCCATGATTGCGGAGTTTGCTTTCATTATTCGAGAAAAATTAATAAATACGGCACTTCATACCGACATCTGATTAATAAATGTCAATAATAACATTATTATTATTTATATATCTTCGAAAAACAATCAAAGATGGCCACGCGAACTTATCAAATTTCTATCTAAATAAACCCCATTTCTTTGGTTTTACCAGGGTTGCCAATGCATGTTTTAAAATACCCACTTTCTACCTAATTCTCTACAATTCCCCACAAAATCCTTTACCTCCAAAATGAAACATAGGTCAAACACTAGCAATACATAACTTAGCGATGCCTTCGTCTGAAAATGTGTATTGTACCGGGAAATAAAAGCTTAAAACTCCAATAAAATATTTAGAAAAAGGTAAAAGTTCGTAATTTCCCTAGATTTGTGCTGATTTGCTTTTTCCCTAAAAAATATTTTTCTTCCCTATATCTAAGGAAATTTCTCCAGACATCCCATGAAACTGAACGTTTGTTGGAGTCCGCGCCATATAATTTGTCCCGCAGACAGGAGCGCTAGTCTTGGTAGCTGCATAACATAACCGACTATATAACGGTTATTTAAAAATACCCACAACTACGCTAGCGGCAGCTCGGGTATTTGGTTATTTGGTTGTGGCGGTTGTGGGGGTTGTTGGTTGTTGGCGGTTGGTCAAAAACTACCTGATACCCAATACCCATTCCCACCACTGAAAAAACCAAAACCTACACAACCATGATAACCACTGATAACTAGATAACTATCACAACCTCATACGTCATACATAACCAGTAGTTGGCAACTGGCAACTGGCACCCTAAGCCATCAGTTGTAGCTTCACGAGCCGGCGTGGCGTGCGGAGCTATATTCTTGTAATATTATACTGAATTTCTTTCGAAAAATCTTACGATTGCGGAATTTTTTAGAAGTAAAAAATAGTGTTTAATTATTTTAGTTTATTGCTTCGCTTAGAATATTATTAGTATATTTAGGTATTTTTACATAAGTGTAAAAGTTTAAAACATTTTGTTTATAATTTGTGAAAGTTTTGTTAAAAAATTGTGACATTGTAAATATTGCAGGCAATATTTGGGCCGATTTGACAAACATAACGTGGATAAAAAGCGCCGTGTAAATTGTGTTAACTTGTTCTGATTTATAAAAATTCAACGGGAAATTAAACTTCCCATCTAAAAACAACACATATTTCTGCATTTGCTGAATTAAATGCGTTTTCACCAACTGAAATCAAAAGTGCTACAGTGCCGAACGCCATTATTAAAGTGCCCAAAGCGTTTTACTTTATGATGCTCTATCTACTTCATCAGGACCACCAAAACCCAAAGGTAAATGGATGCATATAAACCAAAAAAGAAGAACGCCCAGCAAAAGGGAATAATCGACATGGGTTTGCTCACCGATAGTTTCCAGCCTTTTTGCTTGGTGGAAGAAAGTGTGTTTATTGTCGGAATTTCCCATCCTAATTGCTAAAGTATTTTAACTCCTCGATTTCCAGTAATTTGATAATTACTCTGACCGGAATATTGTTCATAATAATAACTTTTTGCCAAAATATTAACAATCTATTTACTTGTTGCGCTTGGGAAATAACGTACATAAATATAATATTGTTTTGTAAAAATATTTGTAGTTGATATATATGCAGGTTTGTTTCACATTGAAAGAAAAAACAATGGTCCGTTATAATAATAGAGTGATGCCGTAAATAAAATATTTCTGAAAGTAATAACTATGTAATAATGGCAACAAGCTATCTACCTTCATTTACATGTATTTCTTTCGAGAAATTTTCAGTTCTTATTTATTGTAATCTTTGTTGTGTATAGCAGTCGTGTGAAATTTCACTACATTCGATTTATCAGGCATTGCAATAAATTTACATTTTTACAAGCTTATAATATATTTTCCATTGGAGGTATTTATTTAAAATTTTATTTAACTTATTTTATTCCCTTCTAAAAAATTTCTGATTGCTGCCCTGCTTGTAACTGGTCTTTAATATTCGTTAAAAATCGACAGCGCCATACGGGTCACATTTTTTGTCTTTATTTTTCTTTGGTGAGGTGGAACGGTAATATTAGATAGTTCGCACAGCGTTGTCCCTTTTCGTGGGTCAAAAACTCACCCGATACCCAATACCCATGGACAAAACCAAATACCTCCATAACTCCATTACCATGATAACTAATACCTAGACAACTAGCGAGCATCAACTGTAACCGGCAATAACTGAGATAACCAAATAACCGTTTTATAACCAGTTATCTACATACTAATAACCAGTTGGTTATGTTATTGAATTTCTGGCCAGTTACCCAAGACTAAGGAGCGCCGGGATTGGTTTAATTATAGGGGCGCCACTGTCTTTGTAAAGCAACGGAAAATTTTCTTCAAAATTGTGATTTGAAACTCGATGAAACGAAAAATAGCGACACTAAAATGAAACAAACACATACATATATGGGATTTAGCCTGCGTCAAGCACCACACACAGTCTTCTCTTTGTGCGGTGCTTCGTAGCCTATCGGCTCCTCTTTGTGCGGTGCCTCGTAGTCTCCCTACGAGGCACTAGAGATGGGAGTGTTGATTTTACCTATTGAGAAGAGTTTTATCCCCTCCTTCTCTCCAGCGTCTCGATCTCTGGTTGAGGAGATCCTACCCTGGTACTAAATATTTTTTTTCAATACTCTTCGATAATCGCATGGCGACCAACGTATTATATTAACTTCGTCTTAGCGCGAAATTAATCGTGCTGGTTTTCCCCAACCCCTATGGTGTTGCAAACCAAAGATAAAAAAGGTTTTTTCCTTATCCGGGGATTGTTCTACAATAAAACCGTTACTTCACGTTGTGTAATTTTTTTTATTCGAAGCCCCTCCTTGTTATTTGGGAGTAGGTATTTAATGTTTCTATGTTTCTGTTACGTCAATCGTAGCAGATGCAAGCCCCGCGAAACGCGGAAAGCCCGAGAAAGGAGGCTAGACGGACCCCCCCCTCCTTTCTCCTTCCCCTCCCCACTTCCTTCAGCCACACAACATACCCCAATTAGGGATTCCATAGTCTCCAGGCGGGAGCAGTTGGGGACTCTTGTGCGGTATTCATATAAAAAAAAAATACTTAAACTGATATTTACCCGACCGTAGTTAATCACCTATTTTCATTTTCCCACATGACAATACATGGGATTGGTTTATTTATGGTATTAGTTAATTTATGTTTATGGCAATACCGTTACTGGATCTGGATAGGGTGTTGCAGGTGTAGTGTTGTTAGAAATCAATAATTATTCCAAAAGATCTTTTCTTGCTAGTACATTTTTTAAGTACATAGAAATATTTTATGTTATGTATGCTCAAATAGCTGAATATCTACTTATGTGCTAGATAATACTTTTTGAATGCTGAAAGCTACCGGTTGCTTAAAATCGATATTTCTTTTGAGCTCTGGCGAGCTCCTGTTGTCGGTTTAAAAAATCTGTCAAAATTTCGGTGGAAACTGAAACTGTACTTGTCACCATGTCAGGGGAACGTGGGGACCAAAAGGCCCTAATAAAGGGCAATCCATCCCAATATGTTAAGCTCAATGTTGGTGGGAATCTCTATTATACAACAATAGGGACTCTCACTAAGAATGATACTATGCTGAGAGCAATGTTTAGTGGCAGGATGGAAGTCCTTACTGATTCTGAAGGTATGTAGGGTTGTATCTCAATCTCTTTCTACGTTCAATAGGTTTTGACTAAGCCCAACTATTGAAATAATTCATTAGAGCACAATTATAGTGCATTTTCCCAATTTTATAAAGTTTTACAGTCTTCTATTTGATATTTAGAATGTAATTTTCGTGTATGATACCTGTTAAAATAGTGTGACCTTCTAATAAAATAAAATGTCTTCATGATGAAAGTAACAAGCTGTGCTAATTATTATATTTCTATAAGGTTGGATACTCATTGATCGATGTGGGAAACATTTTGGAACCATATTGAATTACTTACGAGATGGTACTGTCCCTTTACCAGACAGCTGCAAGGAAGTAGCGGAGTTACTGGCAGAGGGCAAGTACTACCTAATCGAGGAGTTGGTGGAGTCCTGCCAGCAAGCTCTGGCCAAGAAAGAGCGTGACGCCGAGCCCATCTGTCGGGTTCCCTTGATTACCTCTCAGAAGGAGGAACAAATGCTCATTACTTCTACTACTAAGGTTTGTACAAATTACTAATCAAAGATTTACAATAAGAGGGTTCTACTTGCAAACTCGGTACCCTCCAAATCTCTATGTCGGGATGAATTATAATTTTTTTTTTTTACTGGAGTTACTATATTTTTATTGCATATATTTATATACTGAAATAAAAAATAATGATGAGAAAATTTTACATTCACATCTTTTTTTTGTTATTGGCTGAATCATAATCAAGATGGCGGCAAGTGAATGTAACCGGTACATATTTTTAAATTTTTGGCCTGAATAATATTATATTACATGACAATACATCAAATGCCCGAAAAAAATAAGCCATAAACTATAATAACATTTCTTTCACATAATATCATTGTGTTAATTTTAAAATATTTTCTATTAGTATTATTATTACCTGTCGTAGTTATCAGCTAATTATTAGCTCAATTGTGCAAAGTTTTCAATCATTGATTGATAAGATGTGCACTATCTTGCGCAAAACGGATTAAGCATGTTAATATATTTCAGCATTCCAACCAACACTACGAAGAAGTAGTAACTCTTATTAATTAGTATTCAAGATAACTATCTAATTATGATTAATTTATTTTACAGCCAGTCGTGAAGTTGCTCATCAATAGACACAACAATAAATATTCATACACAAGTACGTCAGATGACAACTTACTAAAGAACATAGAATTATTTGATAAGCTGTCGCTGAGGTTCAGTGGCAGAGTCCTTTTCATCAAAGATGTAATCGGTTCCAACGAGATTTGCTGCTGGTCTTTCTACGGTCACGGCAAGAATCGCGCCGAGGTATGCTGCACGTCTATTGTGTACGCCACAGACAAGAAGCATACGAAGGTAGAGTTCCCGGAGGCGAGGATCTATGAGGAGACGCTGAGCATCTTGCTTTACGAGAACAGGAACGGGCCCGATCAGGACCTGATGCAAGCCACGTCGTCCCGAGGAGCGGTGGCGGGTATGTCATATACCAGCGACGAGGAGGAGGAGCGCTCCGGCTTGGCCCGCCTGCGCTCCAACAAGCAGAACAACCAGTCGTAGCGTTTAGAATCCGGCTTGGCACGCCTCAGGAACAGCAAGCAGAATAACCTTTGCTGAGTCGGTGCCCTGCTTTAGACTGCCCTATCACTATCACTATGGAAGATGTGAGCTTTTCTCTTCTGTCTGCAAGTGGCTAGTGGGTGTGGTGAACTGTTATCATGAAGACGATGGAGAGTATGTTGATCTCGTGTGAGGGAAAGGATCAAATTAAAGACAATGGACGTTGTACAAGTGCACAAATTTAAGGGCTATGTGAAAAGTAACAGCTCAAATTTTTGCCAAATCTTGTAGAAATTTTTAAATTTTCACCCTTTTGATAATTCTAACTTCCTTCGTTACTCCCCTTTAGTTCACCTTGTATTGAATGTTACCAGGGTCCCTGAAACTGTGATATGTTTTAGATGCAGATTATCCACCTAGAATCCTTGTAGTTTTTATTAGTAAAAGGATTGAATTATTGATGTTTCAAAATGAATATACATAAATATAGTGTTAGTTTAAGCATGTTGTGAAGTTCTGGCATACGTATGTTATTGCCTATTGTTATTGTATGTATTAAAGGACTGTTGATGAAAATGGAATGATAGAAGAAAGATAGCCTCACGGAGTGTTTTTAAAAGCTACACGCAATAACATTTATCTCAATACATATATATGTGTATTTTTTATCATTGTTGCATTTATGTAAATTAGTGAATTAATATAATATTGCAAATAATATTAAACATAATCTTAATGTATGTAGTTCTTACTGAATAAATAAATCATCTGTTATCCTTTAGTTTCTGTGATATGGTGTATTTATTCATTAACTCGCTCTTCTACTTTTTCCTAGGTTTATAATTTTAACAATAATAAATGTACAAAGCTGGAGGAAAATATGTACATTATTATTTATAAATTACTACTTGTACGGGTTATTCTGGTAATTTCTAAAAAATACAGGAATCTTAAAGATTTTGAAAACGACATCTATGACCTATCAAAAATAGAAATGAATAAACTAAATTTCATTTTTTTTTTACGTTAGCTCCACACAGGAGGAAAATAATTTCCCTCAGAGCCTATGTCATCTGGGGAATGTTGTGTGGAGGGTCTTTTTAAGGAAAGGATGGAGACAAAGTTCTGGGAAGGAAAAGGGTATTAGGGGTGGGCAGGAATATAAGGGTCCAGGAGTAACGTATTAACGGACTTTAAACAATTTCTTAAAATAACACATGAAACAACACGAGTATCGCTCAAACCCATCCCATAGCATAATGGCGTCACGTGATGTCACATGTTTCGAACCTTATATAAGTGCTGTAATTTTTTTTGAAAAAACATCTAAAATAAAATATGAAAGGTCTCAGAAGTGCTGGAATTTTTTTTATACATGATAACAGTGTTTTTCATTGAAAATTTTAATTTATTTATTAGTGAAACAGCACTCTTCAAAATTTGAAATCGGATGTACTTGTGTTCATTCATGTTGAATTGTGCAAAAGGGACTGTGTTTGACATTAATTGAAAAATAGGTAGACTTTTATGATCTCTGTTTGACTAAAAATAAAAGAGTGGAGTCAAAATAAAATGTTGGAATTGGCAATTGATGTTTAATGGTACCCTTTACACACAGAGTTCGGTGCGGGACGTGCCCCGCGCCACTTCAGGCCGCCGCGCAGAAAAGTAAAGACCGAAAGTAAGATAACGGTTTACAGCGCAGTTCACTGTGAGACTTTTCTGCGCTGCGACCTGAAGTGGCGCGGGGCAAGTCCCGCTCCGAACTATGTGTGTAAAGGGTACTATTAACTTAAGATTTTACTAGCTACAAAGATGAAAACTCACAAAGCACTCTTTTTGTGGTGAATTGCCTATTTAAAAAAAAAAGAAGAAAACTTCCAATGTGTGTCATATTTGTGTGCATGCCCATGGGACTTTTTAAACATAACATGACAATAATTGGTTGTATGCTATTGCAGAATAAGTATTACAAATAGGTAACTCTGAAATCAGATTCTTTGAGGCATCTCTTTAGATAAATCGTTATAGTACTCTTCCTTTTGAGAGCCAACTGATTGCTGCTTCATCCATACTTCCATACTAATATTATAAATGCGAAACTGCTCGAGTTTGTTTGCTACGCTTTCACGCATTAACCAGTAAAAAGACTAAAAATTCTTTCACCAATAGAAAGCTAAATTATATGCGAAGACTATAGGCTGTATATGATGGTAAGCTCTGGCGTTATGAAATTATAAGTATTAATATATTATATTTGTTATACGTTTTCTGTCGCTAACGAGCGAGTTTTACTAACACGCTAAAAAAGCGAGTTTTTGCTAACGTCGGAAAAAAAATCATTTCCATGGAAACGATGTTGATATATTTGTGGGCTCTATGCTGGTAGGTACTGGTCGGCTACTGCTCCAGAAAATTCAAATATTAGAATATGTTTTGTTTCTTTTGGACAAGCTTATGTTTTGGAATAAATGTCAGATGAGAGTTCCTACATTAAAAATATAATTCGTAACGATTATAAAGACTGAATAAATAGTGTAATTTTTATTATATTTACAAACTTCCAAATATTTAAATAAAAATAAACATCCGAAATGTTTGTAAGTGCATAAATTCCGAATGAATGAACAAAATTGGATAATTCTTTTTTTCTTTGAGCTATAGCATTATGAAATTTAGGTGGCAGGCGAGATGTTTGAAAACTGAATGTAAGGGAATGAATGTATAGAATGCGGGAGGGTGTGGGGTGGGGGGGATAATTTATAAGTGCAAGCGCTACAGTAATTTCCCGTAATGCCATGCGAGCGAAGCCGCGGGGAAAAGCTAGTACATAATAAAATCAGAATCCATATTTTCACACGGTAATGCAAAAAGTTTGCACCGGAGGGAATTAGATTTTATGTAATTCGCCACTTTAAAAACGTTGCCCATCATTTTTAGGAGTTGACCAGGCAGTCACTTTGACATCAAAACTTTGCGGTGAATCATGTAGTATATAATCTTCACTTGTGAATTTTTTTTTTAATACATGAGCCACAAAGGCTTTTTGACGACCCTGCCTGAAAGGAGGAACATCGGTGCAAATGCTAACACAAGTTTGCTACTGAATCTCTCTCAATTCAATATTTTTGTTTACCAGGTTTAATACATCTGTAGTGACCACTTTCATTTTCACTTCAACTATAGCCCGCTCCTGAAAAAAATCATCGCGCCGCCACTGTGTTCATAAGGAATATGCGAGATACTTACCTGCCTGCTACTGTTGGCGTATGCAGTACATTGCCCAGGCGTGCGGCATTTACTAGAAAAGTCTCTAGTCGCAACTACCACCTATCGGCACACCGGTGGGAATATTCGGCAAGAATTTCTCACGTTATCACGCATCTGAACTACCTGACATTCTCGAAGCTACGGTCTCATGCGAGCTAGTCAGTAGTTGACTCAAGTCAAACGAGTGCGAGTAATAACAGTGTTCCAGTGTCATAATGGGACACGGGCCCTCGGCAACTTAAAGCCGGGCTCCCGCTCACGCAGCACACACCGCCACACAGTCAGTAACCAAAACCAATCACTGATAACATAATTACAGTGTAGTAATAGGACATGGGCCCTCAGCAACTTAAAGCCGGGCTCCCGCTCGAGCAAAACAGTCAGTGCAATCATGTTATTTACGCAAATCCAATGCGACACCAGGAAGCAGGGAACTATGGCATTATTATCGTTCTCCCTGTTCCGCCTTCTAGGCTCTCATCATCTCCCACCTCGCAGCTCTCATGGTCCATCGCACTGTTAGCTCAGGAGACTTAACCGCCCGTGACAAACAGGCCCGCCGCGCCTTCTACACTGGGTGCAGCGGTTCCATGCCAACTTAGAATAAAATCAAAGTTTTAGAAGCTATGAAAAAAATCATTTTAAAAAAGCCATAACCCTAACCTAACGTAACCTATATAACTAATTTTTTTTTTTCATCACTCAATGACATTTTTTTGTTGGTTTCATTCTGAGCTGTCCGTTCACCGGGTGCAACATGTCCCAGGCTACCGTGGCCCGCTGCGACTCGTTGATACTGGGACTTTCACCGCCTTACAAGGTTTCTTCCTGCGCCACAGGTGACCCCAGCAATCCGGAGTCACAGCTGCCACCTCCACCCTCACGGTGTCGAGCGACCGCCTGGATCAGGTCATCCTCCACCGTCACGGTGTCGAGCAACTTGCTGGCGACCTACAGACCCGTGGTCTTCACTACCGCAGCTTCATGGCCTTATCATCAACATCACATCCGTTCACATCTCTGTTACTTCACGGCACATAGACTTTTGCTACGTAGCCAAATAAATGACTTGACTCATAACAACTCGCCTTTAATTTCATCTGCCTTCTCTGCCGCTACCGGAGTCCGTTCCCTCACATCTCCTGTCATTTTTTACTTCAATTTACAAAAAAAGAAAATCTGAGTTTTTATAATTTGTTAATTTACATAGTATCAAGTAATCTGAAATGCTGGAATCAAATGTTGGCGCTGGTGTACCTGGATAATATATCAAGTCAGCTATTATTCCAATGCAATAGCGAAAGTTTTTTTACAAAAGTTTAATAAAAATAATAATTGAAATCTGGACATATGTTTCTAACAGATTTCTAATTGAAAAAAGTGGATTGTGCTTCAAAATTCATACATATAAATCAAAATAAAATTCTCATGTTAAAAGGGCAGTATATTTCATGTTATTATTTTAATTCTTCCATCTAATCATCTTTGCGCATTGGATATTTGGTAGATAATAAAAGAAATGATATGGAAAAATTTGTTACGAAAGTTAATTCATTTTAGCACAAGAAGTCTCAAAATTACGACTGGAATGAAAAGAGGAATTATTTTTTAACATATCATTTTATTAAATCACTAAACAACCACACTCAATAAATTTTTCTGGTAACATTTTAAACTACACAATGGGACACCAGTCCTTGAGCATGAATACCTTTTCAAATTAGTACAATCGGACAAGCCACAAATGACCGGCTTGGGGGGATCCAGGGCATACTGGGGTCGTATGGGATAGTCCACATCCGGCGGCATCAAAACAATGATTCCGTCTTTGGTGTGTCTGTAAGTAATGTGTGGAACAGCTTTCCTAAAAGTCTTGCACTTTGGAGCTCCCTTCAAGATTTTTGATTCCTGCTTTTTCAGAAGTCTTTCCATGGTTTTTTTCTTGTCTTTCTCTCGCTTCTCGTCGGCGAGCTGTTTACGTTTTTGAGATTTTAGGGCAGCTTTCTGTATCGCTTCAGCAGTCATAACTTTCTCTTTGTATCCAGATGGAAGGGCCAGTAACACTTCTCCTCCGGGGCTCGGCTCCTTGTCATTCCCCCTGTCGTACATAGCCCTCTGACGGGCTGTCATCATTTTGGGGTCTTTCGGTTTAATCTTTTTCAATTCGTCATCAACCTGAAAATGTAGTGATATAACAATATTAGTGTTTGATTATTTGTACTTATAGAACTAAGGAAAACAAAATGCAATAAGATGTACCTCCTCAAGTTTTCCGGATTCTATAGCATCTAGCCATCTCTCCTCCTCACTTGAAGTCCCGCTATCTTTCCCTTTGCCTTTCTTCTTTTTTGCAGGTACTTTGGGAGACATATTAGATACTGGAGGAACTGGTAATTTTTTTTCTGAATATTTATTAATCTGGTTTTTTAGTAAGTCTGCGGCAGAAGTTGTAGGAGAGTCTTTACTCATTTTAATTTTAACTTTAAAAGCGGGTTTGGCATCAATGCCATCCTCGAAAGAAACATCTATGGATGCGTCGCTATCAAAATCGTCTAACTGATCCTTCTTCTTCTTATGTTTTTTATGCTTATGACGCTTATGTCTTTTTTGAGGTAGATCCAAATCATCTGAAACTAAATATTTTCACAATATTAAAAAAACAAAAATGAAAGAGAGCAGCATGGTTCCTAAGAAGCTTGACTGACATGCAGTTGGACAGTTAATACCACGAGAGATAATGAGTAACTTCTTTTTTTTGAATCCGCGATGAAAGTAACATAAAAAACTTTGGCTTGAGAATGACAGACATATAAGGATGGGAAACTAGCATCCTCATTGTATGAACTAGAAAGTGCAAGATTCAGCACTGTAAAATAATATTACCACTTTTGAGGCTTTCGTCAAATGATATGTCTTTCCGTTTCCCCATTTTATTGCGATTAATTATTATTTAATGATTTCGCTGCAATTTTCTCGTAACACAAGAAATAAACAAGGTTTCATAAGTGTTTGGTTTCGGCGCTTGGTTTTGTTTGCTCTGGGATGACAAATAAACCAATCCCGGATGACAGTTGACAGTCATAGATTAACATAGACAATTCATTGATATACCCGGTGATGCCATATCCAAAAATAAAAAAAGCAGTATTTTCTGTCAAATAAGAGTATAAAATATTAAAAATGGAACTACAAAATTTGTAGGCTGGCAGCATGAAATTAATTGTCAAATATTATTTTAAAGTGCAATGACAATGAATGCATAGATCACAGTAAACCACATTAAAAAACATTTTTGTTCTTAAAGAAAAAAAAAATAAAATCTAAGAAGCACTGTTGTTAAGATATTTTACAAAATGATTTGCTTTCATTTAATTTAATATAAATTTGAATTTAATAGTAGATAGAAAGGAAGAATCACTAATGGTGAGTTTAGTTACACTACTTTTAGATCGAACGAGTTAAATATTTTCAGATCTAAAATTAGAGACATGATCTAAAGTCCGGGCAACGCTAGGTACTTAAAATGAATCAAAAGGTTTTTTGAAAAACATATTCGTATTAAGCGTATCCAGTCGTCCTGAAAGCTTACCAAGTTTCATTTCGGAAAATGCTTTTATAATCTTTTTTCGAATATTAAGAAAATAATTTTGTTTTTGAAAACAAATCAAAGAATTTAACAAAAATAAAAAAAAAGTTGCTTTTTTTTTATTCTTATTAAGTTAAATTTGTAGAATTTCATTTTAAATTAAACTATTATATTCACGTATAAAAAACTCAAGAAAATAGATAAAGATAAATTAGGTTATATGTATGTATTTTGTCTACAATTTACAGTAGTTATTCTAGATACTAAATTATTAAAAGTTATTTTACACACTCATTTTATATAACCATTCACATCATATAGCGCCCTTGAGATGATTTTGCACATAAACGGTGCTCTACAAATTATCCAATTATCTGTCGTAAAGTCCAGAGCCTGATGAATAGTATCTACCAGGGATTAGTGGTTTTTCTTTAGATCTGGCAATTCTTCAATATGTTGACAGTTCTTGCGACATGTCAAATAAATAATAATAACATTATGCATATTATATTTTATTATAGCAATAATATTTTATCAAGATGCTTTGAAATGATGTTTTAGTAATCTTTATTTTTTTTCATTCATTTGTATTATTTTATTTGATTGTAATATTACAAGTAGCCATTCTAAGTTATAAATTAAAATGGGTACGAAAGGAAAATGTCTCAATATGTGTCCAGTGCTTGAAATAGAAATGTGAGTTCTTATTTATAGTCAGATAATAAAGTAGCGTGCAGTTTATTTTATTCAATCAATCCAACAATTTTTTTTTTAGGCGGGAAAGAGAGAGATTATTACATCCATTGGAAATGTTAGCTGGAACGGAAAAAAACAAACATCCTACGGCTGATCGAAATAGAATAATCAAGTGTTTTTGCCGTTCTGCAGCTGGTATTAACTTGACCTGTCCAAACCAGTTGCGACCCCCTGAAGTTCTCCTTAAGACTATTAAATACCTCTTTACGCAGTAAGTTTTAACCCAACTCAATATTATTTCAGTAGTATGCATTATTATCGCTGACTTGGGAAGTGGGCTACTGATTTTCAGCTAAAACCGAGGATGTGTTCAAATTCTGTGAACAACCCGTCCTTAGTGTGCTAATTATTTTATGCAATCTGGCAAAAACCTCAAGGGTGTTGTGTTAGGTTTAATGCATTATCAGCGCCTTGGCTCCTTGGCACTTTGGCGAGTCAGCGCCCAGAGTGGACTGCTCCTATTGCCCAAGACCGAACCTTTGTGCAGTTGAGGGCCTGTATTTCAGTATACTCAGGAATTGAGGGCTTAAAGTCAAACAATGCTATCTCCAAAAAACATACAAATAACAATAATTGCTGATATATTTTTTTGTAGAAAACCTTGGAGGAAATAAGGTAATGTTGTTTGACGTTAAGCCCTCAGAATATCCCTTTGGGTTCCAGGAAATCTAACCCTTTGGCAACCAGACGAAAATTTCTCCAGCCGAACTTAAAAAGCAACTGAAACTGGCCCTAAATGTTAGCAAAAATGATTCCCTCGTGCTTTATAAAAAACCTTGTGTAATAATTAAACAAATTGTATTTTTAATCATTTTGTTGCATATTTTCAGTGTAGTAAATGACACTAGATTCAGACCGATATGTGTGTACGACTTTATAGTGGATAGACTGAGATCCATACAGCAAGATATGGTAATACAGGACTTACCCCCTGAAGACTGTATACAAATACTGGAACCAATTGTTAGGTTCCACGCACTCTATGCTTATAGGTGAGTTATTAGTTTTGTGTTCTTTGTAAATTAAATTACTTGACTGACTTCTTTGCGTTTTAATCAAATTACAAAGACATATTAGTATTCTTGATACTAATAAACAAACAAAAAATTCCATCACACCTCGCCACTACACCCAAAAATTGCGGGTTAAAATATTTTGGGTATTTGCTTATGTATAATTACACCCTGTATAATACAATAATAGTATCAATGGTAGAAAGGAAGATATAAACGGTTCCGTGCCAACTCAGAACCAAATCAACTCAACAATTCTTTGAAAAGTCATTAAAAACTATGAAAAAAATAATTTTAAAGTAGACGTTAACCCTAACCTGACATAACCTATTTTTTATAATCACTCTTTCTGACTCTTTTATCATCACATATGACCTTTCTGAGGTAGTTCTGGGTTGATTCTGAGTTGATTTCATTCTGAGTTGACCTGTCACCGATATAAACAATGTTGGTTATTTTCTTTATAATTTAAAATGACGCCACAAAGTACTTTGCAATTATTAATGAAGAAATAATCATATTTTTAATTTTCAGGTTATGCGAAGAAAAAATCATAAATTATGATCCAGTTTTAAATAAAAAACATTTTTTGGAGTACCTTAAGCGCTTATTGGTTTGCTATGATGAAATGGAAAACTTACGTTGTGCTCAATCTTCTGACTTAATTATTAGTGGCATGAAATCATTAAATATTCGGTCTCAAAATTCCTCATTAAATTTTTATACCAAAGAAGTTATATCTAAACGGCCTTTAATGGAAGCTATTTACATAATGAGTAATTTGGGTGATGTTCACCCACTAGAAAGATTTCTAAGGATTCCGGAAAAATTCAAGTTAGCATAAAATTGTTGTATTTAAAAAAAAAAACTGTAATATTGATTTATCGAAAATCTATTCATATCGACTTTTTCTTAATAATTTCATACTTTTAACAGGAGTCCACTTCTCAAATCCTGTTTCATTGCTTCAGTGAGTCACTTCACGAGGAACTGGATAAAAGAATGCACAATACTGAAAACCCTTCCTCCGCTTGTCCTCTGTGTTGGAATATTACATCTTCCTGCTATAAGGAGGTGTGTAATCATTTTATATGTAAAATAAACTTTAAATTGCACTTCTGTAAAAGATTGCCATAACGCTGTTCCAGAAGAACAATGACGCAACTGCAAAAATTGGTAAAATACGGTCAAGTCCATAAATGGTCTCAGAAAACCATTGGGCACACTGGGGAACAATGACGTAACAGTAGTTCCTATTCGGACCGCCAGAGGGTAGTTACATCGTTGTTGAAATATCAGCTGTTTGTTATCTTCCTTCAGGGCAACAACGCTGCAAGTTACAGTTGTGTTGATGAGTGACTAGAGGAGTGTTATATTGTGTGGAACAGTGACCATAAGTGTTCTTAGTGACTTCAAACAGTTACGTCTTCTGGAAGAGCGAGTAATTTGTGGGGCAAACAATGACGTAATTGCTCTTATCAGTTGAAATTGGGGGTCAAAATTAGGGTGATAAAATTCTAACTTATGGTGATTGAAAGAAAAGTATGTATTCTACATTGTGCCATTATTCTGTCGCATACACTCTCTTTAATAAATATTTCATTAAACTACAGTTTGTCAAATAAGAGTAGAAAACATAGAGGGTTTTTCAAATGGCAATACTAAACATATAACTCATAGTGTTAATGTAAAGCTATGTAACCTACATTTTTATAAATAATTAAAAAGGCATAAAAGTGAAAAAAATATTTTTTCATTGCAATAGATACCCACTGATCTCAAAACTAGAATTGCATATAGGTATATTATTATTATACCTTTGCAATTTTTGTTAACATAATGAAGAATAACAATATTGTAATAAAATACAAAGCACTGTTTAGAAATTGCTCACATTTATTTAATACTAGCTAAGTACGAAGCGTTGCCCGGGTTTAGATCATGCCTATAAAATTTTAGATCTGAATATATTTAACTCATTCATATATAAAAGTAGTGTAACTAAACTCACCATTAGGGATTCTTCCTTTCTATCTTCTGTTAAATTCAAATTTATGTCAAATTAAATGAAAGCAAATCACTTTGTAAAAACCATTTAACCAAATTTATGTCATTAAGTAGGTACCTTAACAACAGTGCTTCGTCGATTTTAATTTTTTTTAAATGTGATTTACTGTGTTCATTCAGTGTCATTGCACTTTAAAAGAATATTTGACAGTTAAATTGGTGTTGCCAGCCTACAAATTTTGTAGTTCCATTTTTAATATTTTCTACTCTTATTTGACAGACTATATACATATTGTGTTTTTGCTTTTTTGTAAAATTATAATTTTTGCAGTTGTGTTGTTCTTCCGGAACAGTGATAAGTTAAAAGTCCTGATACTACTAAGTAAATATGTACAAATTTGTCCATTCTGGAAGAGCTAGGCATCCATAATAGGCTTTCATCTTTCTGCCTACTTACTGCCTACTAAGTATTTTAATTACGTTGCTCGCCAAACCGAAGACTTGGAGAAACTCATAGTCACTGGCAAAGTGGAAGGCAGAAGAAGAAGAGAAAGGTTACCAATGCCCTGGAGTGACCAATTATTACTGGCGTCCGGTCTGTCGGTGTCTGCAGCTCTCCACACAGCACAGGGCCGCGAGGAGTGGAGGAATGTTTGTTTACCTGGAAATTGGAGTAGGGGGGGTCACAATCCTCAGCAATGAGGAACCGACTTAAGAAGAAGGCTATTAACTATGCACTACCGATTAAATGCGTGTAGCGCAATTGCAAATTTGGTTGATACCTTTGTAGTTAGTGTTGGGTAGGTGACCACTTTTATGAAATTCCCAATGGAATGTATGGCGAGCGAAATGCTGGAATAGGCCAAGCCAAACAACGCCGGCGCTTTTATAACTAAGTCTGTCGGCCCCATAATGGTTTCATTGTTGTGATTTTTAACTACTTCTGTCACTGAGCAATAAATGTTTATAATAATTACCAAATGGAAATACCCTATCATATTTCTGTGCTCCTGTGTATTTTATCTATTACTAGCTGGTACCTGGCATGCATTGCAATGCCATTCAAAGAAATAAAATGGATTCTTTCTGCGTGTCCTTTCCCGTGTGTCCCCGTTCACCTCCTAAGTCCCCTTCCTCCATCGTCACCCCTCCCGCGAACCCCACCTCCCCCTCCTGCCTTCCCGCTTCACCCGGGATGGGATGTTTTCCATCGCGCATGGAAAGCTTGAAAGACAACAAACATTGTCAATGTTTATCATGTTAATAGTGATGTTCGAGGGATTGTCATGGCAAAAGTTAATGGCGGAGCTCGCAAGAGACGGGCCTAGTTCAGCATCCCCAATTTGGGGTTGCCAATAATCATAGTTCATAGTCCCAATGACTAAGAACTTTACCGGAATCTAAACACAAAAAGCTTTTTCTGTACTTTCTCCTTCACAATCATCCCCAATACTGGGTGTGCTAATAATCGTAGACACCAACTCAGGATGTTGGGATTCTAGTTGTGTATAACACAACAAAAAAACCTTGTATTCATTAATTTAATATGGCTAGATTATACGACATATTTTCTTTTCATTTTTAGGAATGCACTTGAAGTAATGAGTCATGCGTACAACAGCAAGGTTCTGAAGTATCCCATCGAAAATATCAAAGATATGCTTCTTTATGAAAGCACTTCCCAAGTCATAGACGATTGTCTCCATTATAATATAAAAATAATTGAAGGAAAATATACATGCTTTTTGAAGGATTCTTTCAACGGCAATAATACAAAGGTACATATGTATTACGTAAATTAGTTTTTATTTATGACAGAACTGCAAAAGGTTTTTGTTTTAACTACATGGCTTTTATTACGTCATGTCCATTATATATGGACATGACGTAGTAAAAGCCATGAACCAGTTCCAATCTATGAACTTGCTGGTTTGTGGAAATAATTTATTGACACGCAGTTTCTGTGCATACAACCTGTGTATGGTAATTTTTGGATTGATGTATTATGTCAGTAAATAAATTGATTAAATATTTATCATAATTTCTTCATCATTCTGCTTTAACATTCTTATGTTTTCATTTTAGGTCATCCCAGTGAAAACCAAATTCCTAGATGAACTTCTTCGTCAAACTAATTTAGAAAATCATCTTTTAGATGACATCAGGGATTAGTGATTTTTTTACTATAATATCTATGATTGTGAATATTCTTCTTAAAACTATTATATAGCAGTTTTTTTTAATTACAATTACAATATTTTTTGTTTACTGTAAGAATGTGAATATCCTTCTTAAAAATTATTTAGCAGTTTTTTTTTATTAAGGACGGGTTGTTTCAAAAAATTTGATGGATTCATCAAATATTTGAAGTTAATTTTCACGTTCTGCGTAAGTTCTATTCAAGTTGTATTATTACATCATTATAGATCAGTTGATTCACAAAACTGAAATCATCACAGAACTTGAATAGAACTTACGCAGAACGTGAAAATTAACGTCAAATATTTGATGAATCCATCAAATTTTTTGAAACAACCCGTCCTAACAATTACAATATTTTTTGTTTTACTGTAAGAATGTAAATATCCTTCTTAAAAATATTATGTAGCAGTTTTTTTTATTACAATTACGATATTTGTTTTATTGTTTGGCAAACTGGTGATTCTTTTTCCAAAATTCCTTATGATTATTTTTATGATGCCAAAAATAAAGTAACTTTCTTAAAGCCGAGTATTACTAACACCTTTCAATCGTTTAATATCTATGATCAAATTTTTTTGGAATGAAGCTACTTTTAGTAGCCCCCGTAACACATAAATCTGCAGTTTCAGGATGGAAATTAAAACCCTTCGAAATTCAAATTGAGAATTAAAACCCTTCGAATAATATGAAAATAATATCTGTAAGCTTTTGCCTATCAAGGTTTGCACGCAAAAATTCTCGGCTCTTCCCATGAATTTTAAATGTTCCTTTTTGTTGGTTACTTTTTTAACCCTTTTGCAAAAACAAAATTTTTTCTAAAATCTAGATAAAATTAACTTTCCGATGTGTTTGTTAGAAATCAAAATTTTTGTTTCTAAATATAAAAATTTTGGATATTGGAAATGTAAATTGGCTTAAAAATACATACCTATGAATATTCGACTTAGTACCTAAAATAGAGCTGGTTCACACACGGCTATCAAATGTAAAAGATCATAGCACGCCAAATAACGCTCTCCATACAATCCCTTTGAACCTTCCTAGCGGTTTTAAGCGTAGATCAATCATAGACAATACACATCTTACGACGGAACCACTCCATAGGCGATATACGAAAAGATAAGACTCCCCCTCTCTGATGAAAACAGGAGATGGGGTCATTGTAATTACGGAGCTGCCTAGACCGGTGGATGACAGATGTCAAGTTGACAGATTTCAGTGCAAAAAATGTGCATTCCGTTTCCGCTCCCTAATTCAACTGACCCCCTTTCCTACCACAGGAAGAAACATTTGATAGCGTCGTGTGAAAGTACGAAAGATAAGCGCTTGAGGTTCAACAGATATCTGCTCGCAGATTTATAGCTAACGATTTATAACTTAAAATTTTCAATACAGATTCCTTTTCTTAAATTTTTTTTAATAAAACTGTCACTTCACTTTTTATCACATTCATACAATTTTATTTTAAAATCAAATGTGTGTTACGTCACAAATTGGCGTGAAATAAATCCGTCACTTGTGATCGGGTTTGTAAAATATCTGAACATAGCTCATATATTCCTCAGGCAATTAGAAGCATTATTTCTTTCGATTTCTAACATAAAAGAAATCACAAATGTTAGCATGACAGGGGAAGAGAGATATCTAACTTTTAATAATGCATGGTCACCCTGGGACAATCTGTGTCTCCTGTTATTATAACGGCATGTGAGTTTTGGGACAACTTGGGTTTCCTGTGATTAGACGGGTTAAAACCAAAAGACAACTCAAGGAGTCAATGTGGAGTAGCATTTCAAGGATTTAAAAAACAATACTAAATATACATTATTATTCTTTTTATTAAACAGCAACAGTTCATTAAAATATTATTCATTATCATGTAAACAATTTATTCATTTAAAATAAGTAACAATGGTTCTAGGAATAGGAGAAAGCCTCTAACTTTCTACATTAATGATATAAACATAATTTTAACATTACATAGTGTAGTTGCCTTTTATAAAGTGTCGTTAAATTATCGCTAGCAAAGGTGATATTATTGGATAAGTCAGTTTTTTTACATTTTATTTTCTCAATAGGATTCAGGGATTTTATAATTAAAAGTAAATTTTATTTAATCTTGCCTTTCAAAGTCTTAAGTAATCAATAATTTGTATCCACGGCGTAAATGGCGGCCCACCAGCTTTCGCAATGGTTCAAGTCTGATAAAAAATGCAGACAATGTACCAATTAATTTATCAATTTTTTGTCGGAATAATGTGTATAAATTAAAACAACTTCCATGAAAGAAGATTTCATCAGAGATGCTTTGTTAAATAGTAAAAAAGGAATAAATACATACATACATAGTATATAAATATGAAATACAGAAGATATCACCAAATATTGCAAAATAAAAACAAAAGAAAGAATTCACATTTCCCTATTGTTATTTATTACAACTAATATTAATATCGCTATTCATGACTAGTTGTTTTATCTCTATCTAGAAAATGGGAAAGATTGTTAGTAAAAAAGTAACATTTTCTTCTACAACTAATCACTGTTGTAAATTGTAGTTTACTAAAGAAAAATTATTTATCATAATTATTATTATTAGTTTACAGACATTTTACAAAACAATATTAACATCAATAAAATCTTGGTAATTACAATTATTATTGGGTAGGTTTGAGGAAGGCCTCGTTGAACATGTCCAGCTCGTTATTTAAATAGTTTGCCTTATTCCTAAGTTTCTTGGCCGAGGTAGCGGCCTTCTCCAGCATCTGAGACGACACGTCCAGCTCGTGAACCTTGCTGTCCATCTCGCCGCTGGCTTCATCCACCAGGTGACACAACTGGGCAAAAGTTGAAGACAGTTCTCTGGAGAAAATCATTAAATGTGCTTTAGTTATACAGTTAAATTATGCGTTGTAAATATCTGGCACATAAATTCAGCCCGATTATTCAAGTGTGTTGCAAGATTACTTAGGATAAGTTGTTTCACAGAATTTGAACAATTCATCAAATTTCGAAGATAATTCTCACATTCTGTGAAAATTCTATTCAAGTTCTGTTTTTATATCGTTATGGGCCAGTTGCTTCACAGAATTGAAATAATAACAGAACTTGAAAATTAACATTGAAATTTGATGAAGTGTTCAAATTCTGTGAAACAAACCTTCCTTTGGTTAGAATATTTCACAGCTATTCAAATTATTTCTAATTTCGAAAAAATACCCCTCTTGCACGCATTTTATATGACTTGGAAAATATCGAAAGATATAATCTACCAAGATTTCGACAATGTTACTAAAAAAATTAGAAACATACAGTTTTTTAATAATCATAAAACAAATCACTTTTTTAGCACTGTATAAAAAGTATGATATTTTTTTTTTTAAATTTAGCAACACTGACTTGAGTTTTCTGTTGACTTTGACGTTTTGCATTTGACATAATTTTTTACTTCACTTGTGTAGTCTAGCCCGCAAAGGTTGTTTTACGAAATTATAAAGTAATTTTATTATGATAAATGGTTGGAGTGGGTTTGGGTCTGACGATTTGCCAAGAATGGATCTATTCATGATAAAAATCTTCGCATACACCTTCTGACAGCTTCATTTCTCAGTACGTTATGACGTATGTTTCTTTGGTTTTTTGCTAAACGGCTTACAATTTTTTTTTGCCAAACTGATTTTTGCCTATTATTTTATTCACATCCGTAAAAATTATGTCGGGTCCTTTCATTTTATAAAATAATGGTCCCATTTTGCAGATTAAAATTTACAAAAAATAAAAAAAATTATAAAGATAGTGTCCGCAACAAAGCTCAATGAAATCCAAATAAATGGAATATTTCTGAATGCATCCAAAACTGTTTTTGAATCCGTTGCTGTTTCAGAGTGCAAAAATTTTACCTGTGAAGGCAATACTATGGTATAAAATTATAATTCAGCATATATTTACCCCGCAGCATAAAGAGAAACTAGATCATAAATATAGCACTAGATTCACGCGTAACGACGGGTTAATAGTTCCTAAATTTAATAATAAGTACGGACAGAGAACGTTTGAATACAACATACCAAAGATATTTAATTTATTACCTGACAATATAAAGCAAGATAATTCTATGAATAAGGTTAAATATATGGTGAAAAATTGGTTATTGGAAAAAGAATATTTATTTTGATTCATAAATATGATAAAATTTATGAAAAATGTTTAAACTGTAGATAAAAGATGTAAATTATAACTTTAAATGTATTTGTAAGTAATTATAAGCACCTGCTGTCAAGCCAATTGCAATTGGCTTAGCGGGACTGGATTGTTGATTTATAAAATAAATAAATAAATTTAAAAAAAAAAAAAAAAAAAAAGGTGAAAAAAAAAACACTCACAAATTTTAGCATGCAAACATAAAAAGTTTTGAAAATGTTTTACGTTTTTTCTAACTAAAATTACTGATAATGAAAAAAAAAATGCTCACACATTTTATTAGGCAATTTGTATTATAAACGTTATCGTCAACTCACTTTTTTGTCTCTTCATGTAAAAATAATAAATAAACATTTCTCAAAGTTTCATAATTTTTTTTCAAATTGTGTTCGGAAACTTTGGAATCATAAAGGTGTACATTTGAATCATTTTGCAGTTAATTTATAGATTTGAATATAAAGCATGGTATTTTCTCTTTTCAACACCGTTTAGATCATATTTAAAAGCACGGTAGTAAGGGAGACAATGATTTCTATGAGACCCTAATGAATTGTTCCGAAAGCCAAACAAATAGACTAGAAATTTCTAGTAATATTATATTTAATAATATTTGGCTTATAAGCGCCATTTTTATGAAAAATCATCTCAAGGGCGCCGAACAGTAGAACATAGTATATAATTTTTTGATGAAAGGATGTGGAAGAAATGACTTTTAGACCACTTACTGTTGAACTTGATGGCTGCAGTTGGCGGAAGTGAGATCTACAATCAGCCTCAATTTCCTTGTAGCGTGTGCCACATACTGTTTCTTGAACAGCCTCTCCTTGGCTTTGTTGGTCCAAGTCAAACGCTCGTAGGCGTACAGGGAACTGTAGAGGGCGCACGTCACCACTATCACCTTCCACCCAACTGTCTTCAACATCTGTACACAAGACAAAGCAATAATATTAAAGAACTGAAGACAAGGATAGGTTACTCTAGCCACCAACCTGAGTTGATGATTGACTGTCAGGAGTGTTATGCTAGCACTACACAATATAAAGCATGGTGTTTTTTCTTTTTAACATTGTTAAGTTCAACATCATATCGCCAGAGGAAAGCAATACTGCTGTATACCTATGAAAATACTTTTTATCCACCATTTTGCAGAGGTTTTATGTCTGCGTCGATCTATCTGGGTTCCATGGTTCCGACGTTGGAAAAACTAGCCGTTTTGTCAATGATACGTTTTTAAACTGATGTACACACCTCAAAATCAACAATTGAATAATTTGTATTTTGGCTGATTGTATATAAATAAAGCAGTATTGCTTTCTTGCAATGATATTTCTAACCATGATAATAAGAGAGGCACAAGGATTTCTATGAGACCTGTATGAGTTGTTCCGAAAAGTGAACAAATTAGCCTGAGGGGTTAATTTCCAATGCCATCAGGGTTACCAAAATCTCTGAGATTACTATCACCCATGTGTTCCGTGCATCGGCTTAGAGAGTGAAATTATTATTTTTTTGTATTCTTACATAGCCTTTAAACATAGCATATTAACATGCATGGGGTATCTCAGTGACCATGATGACACAAGTTGACATGTCGAAGGTTCATAATGTGAACAATTATTATAAAAAATATGTGGAGATAAAAAGTGTCTTACAAATCCAGCAAGAAGCAGTCCACCCATTGTTCCCTGAGAGGTGAATGAAGCCAGGGCCACCTTGGACACCGTGGCCCACTGATCTGCTGAGAGAGGTCCGATCTGGTTGGACTGCATGACCCCAGAGTAAGGCATTGTGCTCATGTCTATTGACTCTGAAGGCGAACATATTGGACGGGGTATCTGAAAAAAAAATTCAAGTCATCAAATAATAATCATGATTTAAAAAAAATAATATTATGTTAATCAGATCATGGCCAAGTGTGACCATGTTCTAGATCTCAGGAAAACAAAATAGGCTGGTCAGTGCCCGAGTTGACAATTGCATCTGGTTCTCACCCAGGTGTTTGTTATGGGTTCAATTTCTCTCCGACCTGAATCACTACACAAGCAATCTTCCACTTATAATGACGGTAAGTGGTAGAAGTTTTTTTTTAAATATTGCAAGGTTATTCGTAAAATGGCAAGGTTTGTCTTTCTCTTTAAATAAAATAAGGTGAAAAGGCTGACTTACATTTTCATTAGGCATATAATTTTTGATGGCCAGTCGATGGGAATTTTTTCCTTGGAAACGCTGAATCATGGCGGTGATGCCCCAACTGAACCTGAACTGCAGGTCCTCCTGGAAGTCTGCACAGAGATTCTCACAGTTCAGGCGGTAGAGCACTTGGAATGGCTCCCGGCGGGATGTGATACCTGCTCCTCCCGCCGCTCGCTTCTCTTCAGGTATCAAACTGATTAATCTGTCTATTTAAAAAATACACTCAAATTAGTTTTATGTATGATATATTTTCCAGGTGAATCCATTATGGCAAGCAAATACCAGAGTAGAAAACAAGAGCTCACTATTAGCCACACACAATCAGGAGAACCAATTTTAGAATCAGCACTCACGGCAATCATGGTCTGAGCTATCCAAAAGGGAGCCATTCCCTTCCTGATTGCCAGCGGTTCAACAGCTCCATTTTTGTGCTCCCATATTAGCGTTCACATTCATATTAATTTAATATTGAACTTCAGTAATATAGTGTAAATGTAATCTATTAACTAAGTCTGTGAGCAACTTCATCTAGTGTTGGTAACTAACGCAAGATCCGTGAAAAATCACATTTAAAAAGAGCAAAATAAAAAATTATAATTAAATGAAGATACCATGAGCGAAACTCAATCGAAAATCCGGAAACAGAAAAATCAGAAAAAGATAGTGGCACCTCTGGGACTCGAACCCAGGACCTCTCTCTTTCCGGGTGAGTGCGCTGTCCACTGCGCCAAGGTGTCAATATCAAATTCAGTCACTTTTAACTGTATTATACTTCGACTGAGAACCACCCATATTATCTTCAATTTCTTAACACATATTTTATTGACTGCCATCTTTATGTATAGATATAGAATCTAGGGGTCAGTGTGTCCAGGAGTGACAGATGCGTGAATCCATCCCTCGCAGCTGGGGGGCAGACACGTCCGCCGCCAACACCTGAACACATCTCACCCGATGAACAAACAAATGAACCCACAAAGTACATATCTATCTACCTGTCATTTCCTGCTGGGCAGACTCAATGTTCAAGGCAACGGCTGTTGAGAGACGGGCTTTGAGATTGGATCCTAAGCCATTCTCAACGTGGGAGTGTAATTCTTTCTTGTAAACATTAATCACAAGTTGGTCGGAGTGGAATGGCAGATTGAATTCACCGACCAGATTTGACAGTCTTCTGATTTCCTCGTTTAAAGCTTTGGAGACCTGGAAAAGATTAATAGTATTTATGGTTTTTAAAACAAAATCGCGCAGTAGACATTTATCTGAAATAACCTGCCAGGTAAGTATGTTTCTGTTTCTATTCCACTGGAGCGTTCCGCTGTATAATCAATTTCAGCTTGCAGGGCTCGAAAATTTTTTAAAGTTCGGTTTGGAAATTTCCCACCCTCTTTCAAAAATCACATCTCCAAATTTTAATACGGACATATAAACTACTTATAGTGCTAGAGAGCCATTGAATGCACCTATATTTGACCATTTATCCCATATTTTTAGGATCCATAAAAAAATTATGAACAAAAATGTTGAATTTATGAACGCGTGAATTCTGTCTATTATTAATTTACTTTAAACTTCCGTTCATGGTCCCACTTGGTGCAATATTAAATATTATGACTTCTGTCTGTTGTCTATGGCATAGTTGATAACCACAGATATGAATTTAATTGAATTGCATTTTCCGGAAGCGAAATTTTTTTTTTTTTTAACCCTTAGAGTGCCGATGAGCGCCATCGCGCTCGTGCGCGTACTAACTAAATTTGCCACAAGCGCGATAGCGCTCGCAAAATCAGTTGCGGTGAATGCATACATGCAATGGTGGTGAATGCATATATATTGTATAGTAAGAAAAAAATTGGCCAAAAAGGCGAGATTGAAATTCACATTTAGTATAATTGACGATTTAGAAGAGAAATGGTTGTTCCACAAAAATAGACCAGAACCTGCTACTCCGACTACATCTTCCTCTCAAAGTTCTGGATTAGAAAAGTTACCCGGGCGTAATTTACGGCGCTGCGTAGTGTGCAGCAGCAAGGATTACAGCGCTGTGAAGAGGAGCAATTTGATTTGTGCCCGCTGTAAGAAGGGGCTCCATGGAGTCTGTGCGGAGAAGCACACATGTTAACTTTTTAACTTTTATATTCCAGTTTTTGTTATAATTTTGTTCACAATATATATTTCCATAATTTTCTTTGTATTTTATTATCCTCGTACAAGTTTTTATTAAGGAAACACCGAAAAAATTATTAAAATTTGACAATTTTTGGAAGAGATACAGTTTTTTTTTCGAGACAGGGGTAAATGACATCATAAACAAAAGATTTCTTTGGCATTCCTAAGTATATATGAGTAAAAAACAATGGCACTAAAAGGGTTAAATACGATTTTAACCCTTATGTATACATAAACTGTATGAAGGACAAGATCAGAATCGCTTGCGCCAACACCATTCTTGATGGTTTCATTCATCTAGCAACATTAGAATATCTTTAAATGAATTATCTATAGCTTAGCATGTCAAATTTTGCATCTGTCAAACAATCGATGTTTTATGTTAACAACGAAACAAACTGAAAAAAATCTATGTTTTATGTTTTGAAATAATTACAGAGTGGTCCATATTTTGACCTTAGTCGCTCCAGTGGTTAAAATTTGACAATTTATTTAACAGTTAATTTAAGTTGATTTTAGGCTTGAAATTGGTAAATAATGCACAATTATTTTTTTTTTTATTAATAATTATAATTTCGGGGGATCAACTGTCGGGTCACCATTTTTTCAGATCTCAAATATTTTTCAAAAGTGAAAAAATGGTAATTTTATTTAACGCGAGATACCCCCTAGGGAAATATGGCAACCAGGGCTGTTACGGATGCAAAAATTTTGACATCCGCAGATGTGGATTATTAGAGGTTCACATCTGTGGATGCGGATGAAGATGTCTAAATTAATGCAAATATTCCGCATTTGCGGATCAGGGTTGTTACGGATGCAAAATTTTGACATCCGCGGGTGCGGATTTATTAGAGGTTCACAATTTTTATTAGAGGTTCCTGCGAATGCGGATGAAGATGTCTGAATTAATGCGAATATTCCGCATTTGCAGATGCGAATACATATCCTTAACACCCCTGCGGCACACCCAATCCAGAAATGTTGTGGAAACAGGAGAGCGGAATAGAAAGGTATTGAAAGTACCTACCTGACTATTCATCACAAAATCATTTTAAGAAATGTCTAAATTCATAAGATACAAATGAAATAGAATTATTTTCCAATCTCAAACAAGTGCAAAAATTAAAGTGCTATTTAAAATCTATGTGTGAAAAAATCCACATAAATTAACATTTTCACTTGTGTGGGGGTTTAGAGACGGCACGTGTCATGGATTTCATTTGGAATAAATAGTCAACTTACCCTTTGTTCGACATCATCTACCATGTGACGAATTTTGGCTTTCATCTCCCTCGTGATGAGCATGAGCTGTTGCTCCGTGTAGTTAAGTTGCTCGTGAAGCTTCTTCTTATCGTCCAGTTTCTCTGAACGGAGTGCGCTGGCCTTATCGTGGACACTCTCCAGCACAGAGCGGACATCGGTGGTGACGAGGCGACCACGCTGCGAGTGCTGCTCGAACTTGGTCTTCACCGCCGACATGCTGATGCACTCCTGGAACTTGCGTTCAAAGTCCTGGAACTCAAAGTACCTAGTCTGGAAACCCTCGGCCAGAGCACCGGCTGAAATAACAAAATAATCCAATTCAAAACAAACTTAATAACCAACATATTCAGATTGATGGAATGGGAAGATCTCCGAAGCAGCACCTGGAAGACAGCAGTATAGGAAGACAGTTGGGTGGTATTAATGAGTGTATCCCGTTTTACTTATCGAACTATATTTCCTTTTCAATTCCGGCTAGACATACCTCCTATGATGGTATTACCATATTTTATAAAATACACTCTGTATCCAACATTAACATAGACAACCCAAACTTCAAAACTCATTACCTGTAAAGGGCCAAGGAGGAAACGGCGTAAGTTTCGCAAAGTTTTGACTTAGACGTAATATTTTGTGGGTTTATTTTGTGCTATCGTATACTATATTTACCGAAACACATTCCTTGAACAATAAACTATGCATAAAAACAACATTACTTGCATTTATTTGATAAATTTATAGATTTTTCGATCTTTTTCATGACCTACGATGCTCGTAGTTTGACAGCTCAAATCGCGCAAAAAATGAAGGGTCAATGTCGTAGATAAATTTAATAAAAATTATTCCGAGTGGCTAGGTGTATTTAGGATACCTCATATGTCAAGAACAAGAATGCCCCAAGCGATTTTGACCTTCTCCTTCATACGTTTTCTGTATAAAAAAGAGTTAAAATCACATCTAAAAATAAAAATAATTGAAAATTACCACAGGGGTAACCAAATATATGGAAAATTTACTCACAGCTTGCGGGTTTTTGTTCTTTTTCTTTTAATCGTGCTAATAATGCTTCTTTAGCAGATATAAAGAATATTCTTTCTTCTGCTTCTTTGGGGGTGCACACTTTGAGTTCTTTCACAAGAAAGTCTGCACAGCGCGTTGCATGTTGGCTTCTCACCTGCAAAGTCCAAACAATTGTTACAAACATTTACAAGATCTCTAGATTTTTGATCTTCTAAGAAGCTTATGCAGCAAAACATATTACCAACTGAAATAAACCAAACAATTATTTTTTTTCTTCCATAATACCAATTTAAATCCATACTAAGTGGACAATTCATTATTATTCCTTTGATTTAAAAAGAGTTGAATCAGAACAGTGCAAAGGGATAACATATAAACCTAGTGAGAATTGGTAGTGCATATACAAGTAAAAATATACATATCTATATAATTAAAAAAAAAAATTAAATGAATGATAGCCACAGAAATTTGACTACCAAAAGAGTGCATAGAATGAAAACCTAGAAGCCTTTACATCCGACAACCACATTTAAAGCTTGGTGAAAGATGTTGAAAGCAAAGAACTTATTGATGAAAAGCAGTGTAGGTACATACTGGGAACATTCTGAAAATGATTTACTGACCTGCTGTTGTTCATCGCAAAGCTTTCAAATAGAAATCAATTTGGGGAAATTACTATAATGGTTGTCTGATTTTATTATACATAAGAAAAGAGCAAAGTTATAATGCCATAATTACCTGGTCCACTAGTTCAGGTTCTGAGGCTGAGGCGTCCCACCTGTTGTTGAGGATAAAGATGTTTGGTTTGGAAAGCTTCGATGAAACTTTGTGGAAGAAGTTCTTTTCCTGCAAAATTTTATAAAAACACTAAATTTATAACTCTGACAAAACCTTTTTAAATCATTTTTATAATCGGGTACATATTGCATTAACTGCTTAATTAATAGTGTAATCAAGGCCAGTCCTGTGCAGGCACTATTGGAACAGCTCCGGGTACCGACTTGCCAATACGCTGATAATACACTTAATATCCTTGACTGCTATGCAAATCATCCAAATATTATTAATCATAGTGGTGACTACCTAGGCATCTGTTAACACTCTAAAGTCTAAATAATTTCAACATTTCAACAAAAAATTCTCAAGTAAGCAGATGCAGAATTCAACATCGGCACTCAGTAGGAAAAGGAATACCGAATTCCACACGATTTCTATAGTACTTCCTTTCTCATACTCGCAGGTTGTCATAAGCAATTTTGACAAGGGGCGTCAAAATTATACTAGACCAGGCGCCGTTTGGCTCATAAACATATAATATGTGACCCTGGGTATAATATGCACTGTTTCCTCGCAAAATAAGCCATGTTGAAAGCTATATGAATATACCTTTAGTATAATTCTTACAATGATAAGTGACTATCTCCTGTTTATTCAGTGCAGTGACTCTTATTTTGCCATCCCTCTCAATGACCTCAAATGGTCCCTATTGGCCACCATCGTTTAGAGGATCTTTCGAGCATCTGAAAGCGATGTTTTGGAATCCCTATGCAGAGGAAATTAATTTATGTTGAAGGTATAAATTACTCACCGTGACCATGAGGGTAGACTCGGCGTTTGCAACCAAGACAAAGACATCAGCATCCAAGCAGTGGTTATCGATCCACTCGTCCAGATTCGGTGTCACGTCCACTCCGGGAGAGTCCACAAACACCACGTCATCCCGCAATAGCCCGCACTTCTCCCGCGGCCAGAAGATGTGCACCAGCTCGCACTCCTGCAGCCGGGAGTCACAGAGGGCATGCGCTAGCTGACCCACTGACTGGAAACACAAATTATTGTAAATTAGCCAATCATTCATTCACAGCCCTTTTTGGCTTTTGATCAAATATGATCAGATGAGAAGCACAACAAAATTACCATTATACTTGTCAGCTAATTGATTGGGAAATTAAGATAAACAACTCCCAGCGGTGACACAGATTTTGACATTTCTAAATTACTTTCTGGTCCTTTCCATACTATGTGAGAGAAAAAGAAGAAAATGAAATTATTAAAACTCGCATAAAAGATATCCACAAAAGAAGTTTTGTTTTTCAGATCCTCAAAAACTGAAATTTAAAAATGGCTTAATTTGGAACCTACAAGAGTTTTTTTTTCCCTTGAAAACTAATGAAGTTTCACTGTGCTAGTTCAATTATAATTGAAAAACAGTTTGTGATAAAATTACAAAGTATAAATATGTAGTATTAGAAAGTACTACAGTATTTATATTAACCTCGCAGGCCTCAACTGTATTTTGTCAGAGGGTCAAAGTATTTCCATTTTGCAAAAAAATTCAAATAAATGGAATATTTCTTAATGTATCCGAAAACTAAAAACTGTTTTGGAAAGGAGGTAAAATAAGCTTTCAAATTTTATAATTAAAAATATACGTATAATTTTTGATACATAAAAATTTTGCACAAAAACATAAAAAAGTTAAAAATGGCTCACCTTACGTTTTTCTAATTAAAATTACTGATAAAAAATTTAAAAAAAAAACACATACATAAAATACTAGATAAATTATGAACATTTCAACGTTTTTATTATAAATGTATTATAACATTTCATGTAAAAATAACTAACAAAAAATTCTCAAAGTTTAATAATTTTTTTTCAAATTGCGGTTGGAAAATTTGAATTCATGAAGATGTACATTTTAATTATATTGCGGTCAATTTTTAGATTTGAATACAAAGCATGGTATGTTATCTTTCTAACACCGTTTAGATCATATTTCTAAACATGATAGTAAGGGAGACACAACGATTTCCATGAGACCAGTAAGAGTTGTTCCGAAAACCAAACATATAGACTTGACGGACTAAACTTTAAATCAGCTTTGTATTGATTATTGCAAGCAAATTATTTATTTTTAGTTTCATTGTAGGTTAATAGATGCATGATGTGGATACTTTGTGAATTATTACCTGCACATTGTGTTTGTCATCAGAGTTCTCCGTCATAAGATATGCTTCATTATTGTCAGAGCCTTCTACTTGAAGGAAGCAGTTGGTGGTGTGA
The DNA here is from genome assembly GCA_936435175.1 of Glyphotaelius pellucidus. Taxonomy (NCBI): domain Eukaryota; kingdom Metazoa; phylum Arthropoda; class Insecta; order Trichoptera; family Limnephilidae; genus Glyphotaelius; species Glyphotaelius pellucidus. Next base: position 31,016,049 of record OW386543.1, read on the forward strand.
CCTATTCCACTGGGCAAGATCTTCTCGTGCAACATGGCATTGATAACTGTGCTTTTACCATTACTCGTTCTGTTAAAAGAATAGAAACATATTATTTTGGAACTGTACTTCCGGAAATAACATTTTTTTAAATTTTTGAAAATATTTTTCATAACATGAAAAAATTAATACGTAAGATGTTTAATGCTAACCTTCCAAAGAAGGCGACTTTCATGTGATCCCTGCAGAGTACATCTCTGATGGCTTTTACTTTCCCAACATAAGCGTCCACTTGTTTCAGTTTCTCCTCTTCAATAATTGATTTGTCTTCAATATCTGCAATACAAATACACAATTATGCTTAAATAATGTGATTGTAAAAATGATAAACCTTACAAATATTGTAAATACAATGATAAACTATGAAAAATTTATGTAACAGATGACTGGTTGAACAAAACACTCCACAAGTGTGAAATATTTAAGAAACCGTAGGGCCGTACAGAAAGATTTAAATGGTTTACTCTTTGGCTAGGTAAGTAATATTTATGACTTAACGGAAGTTTTTGACAAGTTACTCACAGGAGCGTTTGCATAAGTGGTAATTAATGCTCACGGAAGTTGTTCGGAAGTTCGACCTGTGTAAATGCTCATGCGACCGTTTACATCTGTAAATTTATTTGCAGTAAGATGATGTCCTGTCAACAACGATCCGCTACGGTCAAATTTACGCGATTTTTCCAATAAAGACGAAAAGGCCCAAATAAAGTGTTGAAACAGAATTTGGCTTTAATTATAAACAATTATCCACATGCTTTTGTGCGTCAAATGCAGAAATTGATAGTTCTTTCTTTTTATTCAAATGACAGTTATCTGACCAACCTAATTCGAATTCAAACATGTAACAGTCGATTCACGCGGACGCGATTAGACCTGTCAAAAAACTCGCGAAAGAACAGCTTCTAAAACTTGCTATAAATTACGTGAAGTGACTTTTGGTGTCGTTTACATTGGTAATTTGGGCATAAATCTCTTTCGTGAGCGATTTACGTGAAAAAACTTACGAATGTAAAGCCAGCCTTTGAATTTGGATATAAGATTGGAAAAGGGTCTTAAATGTGGCAAAAGACTTCTGTGAATTAAAAAAAGGTATGATAGGAATGAGAGAAATTGGCAATGCTCTGCCCCCTTGACCCACTAAACCAAATATGCTCAATTGAAAATTAATAAAAGAGGGTTAAGGTTCGAACAAACCATAATTATTTATATTGTTGTAATCTAAAATCTTTAATCAATCCAATATATATTATAAAAGAAAGTGTACAATGTGCGTGCCGCTAAAACTCAGAAATGAGTCCCGGTACGAACAAGGGAGCTATATAGTGTCCAGTGCTATATCCCCTATCCATGAAGAAGGTTTCCGTTTTTAATTGAAGGGCATGCTTTTGAAGATATAAGTACTGGAAGTTTCGCCCTCTAGAAATTTCTAGAACAGTCCAGAACATTCAAAAGTATTCGAGAGCATTCCACAACATTTCAGAACATCCCGGAACATTCTGGAAGTTGTGGAATGTTTCGAAATAGTCTGGAACATTCGGGAATATCCCAGATCATTGGAACATTCCCGATTCTCGAATGTTGTGGAATGTTCTAGAACAGTGGTTTTCAACCTGTGGTAGTACGCATGTAGAATCACTGGTTAAAAATGCTCAAAGTCGTGTTACACTCTGTATAAAATTGCATTAATTGTATTTATGTGACTCGACTGTTAAATTCATCTAATAATGAGAATATACAAAATACAAATGAAACACGTCTTTCATTACACGTGTACAAAAGATAGATAGAGGGTACGAAGAACAACAAATTTGTAGTAAGAGTCAAGGGGTACACAGGCTCAAAAAGGTTGAAGACCGCCGTTCTAGAACATTGTGGACCATTCAAAGCCTCTTCTGTGTGGGTAAGGCTACCCATTGGTAGGGGTATATAAGCAAGATCTGTCGTGGGTTTGAACGTCAGTTCAATCTCATATCAACTCCCTGAGCAAAGTCGGGTACCCCAGATAGCATTTGTAAAAAAAAATATTTTTTTGTATGATGGTTTTCAGGTATTGGAAGTATCACCCTTTTCTGATTATTTTAGCATATAGCCTGAAAATAGTCACTGATCATCGCCGATATCGTTACCAACGAAAGAGATACAGAGCAAGCAGGTCAAATTGCCACAAGCCACCATCATCACCGCATCAGAAATACAATATCTCCAAGGAGCAAACAATCTTACCCTGAAGGAAGTTAATGGTGTCCTTAGTATAATCATGAATTTCTACGAATATATCGTTAATCTTTTTCTTGGCTCGCACAAACACCTGCAGGGGCGAATCGGAGGTGGTGGTGATGGAGCGAGTGGCGCCATTAGAGAATAATCCCATGCGATTGGATCCATCTCCGCCAATCATGGAAGTGGCGCGGTTCAGATAGGCCGCCATTACAGCGGACCGGAAATCAAATCAGACCTTTAAGGATCGCTGTCTCAAGATTTGCGTACAAATGATGGACAACAGCATGCGGATTACAGCTGAAACAAGGCAAACAAATATATAATTAACATAGTTTAAAAAATAATACAATAGGTACACAAGAAAATAAACTTGCCAAATAAATTAACGTGAAACACTTTGTGCCAGAATGAAGTAAAAAAAATTGCAATCTTCATTTTTGATTTAAAATATTAAATTTGTTGCTATCAAGTGCATTTCCTAAGTACTAAAGTCATAAAAAAGCCTTGTCTTAATATAAAATCTTGAAATCTAAACATTGATTAAAAATCATAACTGTCAACTTAAACACATAATGTCCGGAAACTCGTGGTACAAGCTGGAAAGTCTGGAAACTGGTGAATTTATATCATACGGAGAACCCAAAGAACTTTTTTGGATCTACGCTTCAAAGCATTTCAAAACTTATTAACCCCTCAGGCCTCGACCATATTTTGTCAGTGTCAAAATATTTCCGCTTTATAATGAAAGCCAAATAAATGGATTTTGAACAAACACATAATTTTTGAAATACAAAATTTTTGCATGCAAACATAAAAAAGTTTTAAAAATGGTTCGCCTTACGTTTTTTGTAATTATAATTACTGATAACGAAGAAAAAAAACACACATGTTTTATTAGACAAATGTATTATAAACGTTATCGTCACCTCTTTTTGTCATTCTATGTAAAAATATTTAATAAAAAATTCCCTGAGTTTCAAAATGTTTTTTCAATTCAATTCGAAACTTTGGTTTCATAAAGGTGTACATGTTACTTCTTTTGTGCTTAATTTTTAGATTTGAATATAAAGCTTGGTGTTTTTTCTTTCTAACACCGTTTAGTTCATATTTCTCACTATGATAGTAAGGGAGCATCGATTTCAAGAGACCTATATGAGTTCGAGTTTCGAAAAGCAAACAAATTAGCCTGACGGATTAAACAGCTGATATTAAACCCTAGCGAGTGATTTTTTTTAAAAATTGATATAACAAACTCCAACTTTCGAACTTGATTTACTCGAAAACAAAAGCTGAAATCAAAAAAGTTATTACACAAAATCAATTCCAAAAACTAGTTTCCCGCTCGTACTATGGGTTTCCCAACACAATACAATACAACATTAAAAATTACATCCTTTGCCATTATTCATAAACTCAATAACTGATAACCAACTTAATGTAAAGAAAAAAAAAACAAAAAGCACTTGAATTATTTAAAAAAAAAAGGAAAAATTATCGGAAAAAGTGACCTGTTCATTTCTTGGCGTCATATTTATCTCCAGTCAATTCCTTAGCAGCGGATAAAATATTTTATATATGTATATCAGTACATTTAATAAAAATCATTATCTTCATGTAATTATATACCCTGTACAATAAGTAATTCCAGTCAATTAAAAAAAAAAAAATTTTTAAAAAAAGTGTTCGCCTTCTACTACTGCATGGCAGGTCGGATCGAGAGTTTGGTTGAGGGAGACCTAATCTGGATCTCTGCAGCTGGACTCTCTCGACCCATCGCCTTGCATTGCAGTGGAAGAGATGAATTCATACATCCATTACTCCTAGACACATTGGCCCCCAGATTCCTAGCCACCCCTCATACTTTTTTCCTTTCCAGAACTTCCTCTCCTTTCTTTACTTTAAAAAAACCTCCCCACAGCATCCCTAAAGATGACATAGGCCCTGAGGGAAATGTTTTTCATCAGGTTCCTTATTGCTGAAATTGTCCAAATGTTATTGTGAATTGCCAATATCCGAAATGTCGGTTAAAAGTCGAGAAAGTGCAACATGGCGTAACACCATGAAAATCAATCACTATAGTACTTTTGGCTGTGAAAACCTCAAATCACGTCTAAACGTGAAGTGTATTACAACGTTTCACATTTATTTAAAAACTAGAGAGTTAAATAAACTCATAACGTATTCACAGAATGGTTGCTAGATTGTATATTTCAGTTGGTGGGCCACTCTAGCTAACCTAAATTAGCAGATATATTATTGCTAATTAAGGCGTCAATTGGGCCCATTTAACAAGGCAAATTTACCAGTAACAACATATCGCACTTCAAACATATCTCTCTCCAATAATTTGGATGGAATGAATTTAAATCGTTTAAATTCTAAAAAATCAGCGACGTTGAGTTGAGCAACAATATTTATGGAAAAATTCATTAAAATTATGAAAATTTGTGGGACACCTTTGACAGGCAGCCGTGACTATTTTGTAGCAAATACATTTCAATTGCATGTCTGAGATAAAAACAAAACCATTGTGTATTAAAAACAATCAACTAATTATTTAAGTTGTGATATAATGATGTGTACTTATCGATTTCATGTCTACATTGTTCAAATGCGAAATTGAAGAAAAGATATCAAAACAGCTGATAAACAAAACCCTAACTTAGTTTATAATAACAAAAATTATTGTCCATGAAGTTGAATATGAAATTAGATTAATTGTTCCATAAGCGGCCGCACTTTTAAGCAACTATTTGCATGCACAAAATAGGTTATTAGGTTTTTAGTTTGGGTAAACTAAGTAATTCATGCGTATTTAGATTGAAACGAAACTTCGCAAATGTTAAAACCATACAAAAAAAAATTAATTAAAATGGCGGCAAAGGAAACATTTTATATGGGAAATATTCAACTTTAATTGAATGAATATTGAATTTTAATGAATCTATCCAAACGTTATTAGTTGTTTCTTGAAGTAATTAAGTTGAAACGTGGCAAAATCTGTGCCTAATAAAAGTGCAGCTGCTTGTGGAACATTTACCGAAATTAGATAATAATAGTGAAAACTTGATAAAACACAAGGAAGTCAAATACCTCCGTTGTGTGCCGAGGGTAAAAGTCCCACATAAAGACAGTTTTTTGGTTTTCAGATTACCTATTAGTATATACCTATTTGTATCTGTTGAGCCGGCGCTCAACAGATACAAATTTTTCTTATCCAATGGGTACTTTTGGCGTTTGAGAAGTTAAGTCAAATAAATACTTTATAATATAATATTATAGCCGCTTTAAGAGATGATGAAATCAGGAGGTAATCAAATCTTAATAAAAAAACATGAAAGAAAAATTCAAAACAATGTAAATATCTCATTATAGCGAGTGAATTAAATTTCAATATTTTGAACATTTTGTGGAATGTGGAAAGTATTGATGATTCACTAATAAAGTCTCACCCTTCATTGCAAAAATATAAATGTTATTCCAGTTATCAATTTTTCCATGCAGAGGTGTTACGATGTTGAGTATTTCACTAGTTTTCGCGTTGCAACTACTGTATTATACATTCTATTTGTGTATACAGCGTAATATAGAATCATATTGGTATGTGAAATGTAACACTACTAGGCATAGATATATGCCAAGTTCAAAATTGTTAAAGAAATTTACTACTACTTCATTTCATTACTGTTTCGCAGGATGGAACAAATAGCACTATATATATCATTTAAAAGGGGTATTTAAATAATCGACAAGCTAAGGGATGAAAGCGAACCTCTTTTTCCATCGCTCTTTGCACCGAATTCAAACAACAATAAGTACATTGTAAAGTGCGTTTATGTGAAAATAAATATTGATAAAATATGAAGCACACAATTGTCTACGGTAATTGAAGTCTATTTAACACAGTAGTATCAGAATAACAACGTTACGAAGAATATTTGTCATACGTAAAAATAAAAACAAGAAACGTCAGAGGGAAATATATTTAAAGATTGGCGTAAATAAATACCGATAATTTATTTATCCGGAGGTACAGTCGGACTAGGAACGTTAAGAATTAATATTAAATTACATAATTAAACTTACCAGCCTGTTCAAAAATTAATACCCATAACTATTATAATATTAGAAGAAACGTAACTACGCTGCAGTTCGACAGTAAAAGAAACACATTTTTTGCATTCTATGGATTCTATGGAATCTGACAATTTTCTGCTCGTTTGTCTTATGGTCTATGCTCCAATAAGTACAAAATAGTACCCTTTACACACAGAGTTCGGAGCGGGACATGCCCCGCGCCACTTCAGGCCGCCGCGCAGAAAAGTCTCACAGTGAACTGCGCTGTAAACCATTTTCTTACTTTCGATCTTTACTTTTCTGCGCGGCGGCCTGAAGTGGTGCGGGGCACGTCCCGCTCCGAACTCTGCGTGTAAAGGGTACTAATAGCTCCCCTTATACGCAGAGTTAGCCTGCGGGTCTCACACACAATAGTACCCTTTACACACAGAGTTCGAAGCGGGACGTGCCCCGCGCCACTTCAGGCCGCCGCGCAGAAAAGTCTCACAGTGAACTACGCTGTAAACCGTTATCTTACTTTTGGTCTTTACTTTTCTGCGCGGCGGCCTGAAGTGGCGCGGGGCACGTCCCGCTCCGAACTCTGTATGTAAAGGGTACTATTGCGGAGGGAAGGGGCTGCGGGAGAGGAATGGGGACGCATGGGAAAGGAAATGCAGGGAGAAAGAATTTATTTCTTTGCATTGCAACGCATGCCGGGTGCAACTAGGAACCAATAAAAAAATCTCAAAGTTTAATAAGTAATCTTTTTTCAAATTGCGGTCGGAAACTTAGGATTCATAAAGGTGTACATTAATTTATATTATTTTGTGGTTAATTTTTAGATTTGAATATAAAGCGTGGTATGTTATCTTTCTAACACCATTTGATCATAATAGTTCTAAACACGATCCAGTTTTCGAATCGGGCTTTCACAACAAATGTATGGCGCGAAGGCCTTCCGGTTATCAGAAAATCGGATGGAAAAATTGTAAGAGTGCGACCGGCCTACACGTACACTTATGGGCGAGGGTCGATCAATTAACGATTCTACCTGCCCGCAGAAGTATGGCGACTTTTTAAAGTGAAACTTCGTTAGCCCCGTTAGCAATTCGGAATCCGGATGAAACGGAAATGACGCGTACAGCACCTGCGAAGCATTTCTTCTATCAAGGCTCCTATTGGTTGATATGAGACGCGAGGTCTGCGCTCATTGGCCTGCTCACTGCGCTTTGATTATGACCTCACTTATCAAGGCCCCTTGGTTCTTCTTAGTTTGAGATTGTTTTGGTAAAGTTTCGCTTCTACCGCGTGTTAACTGCACTCGAATTTTCTTATAAGTGTGGGAATTTTATGGCCATCAATAAATTATTATTGATCCATATTTTTTGTAATAATAACGATAAAATAACTTTATTTGATTACCACTTTATTGAATGTCACTTTGTTATATATTTTTGACCAATCGGCTTCGGTTCAGCCCGAACCTTCATCAGGGGTATACAAAACATATAAAAAAATGTTTTGATTTGATGGCACGGTGAGCATCTAAAGTAGTTGACATATTTTAATAAATATCTAATAAAAACACAAAAAATATTCAAAATTGTGTTTTCAATAACACTTAACTTTATAACCATGTTACTGAATTCATTGATTACTTTTCAAATAAAATAAATTATGAATAATATAATATTATCATAATAACTCTGTTTATCTTATGAAATAATAAATGTTTTGTGTTGTTCCTCAATTTAACATCTCTTAAAAAAGTCGAAACTATTGCTTATTTTAATGATAAAAACGATGTCATGATGAGTGATTTGAATGGTTTCCAGTTTCTAAACAATCCGTAAGTTTAAAAAATATATATTTTGACTTCTTCTAAATGCTTTTCTTGATTGACAAATAACTTTTTATTTCGAAATGATTGTATCGATTGTGCATTGTGCCCACTGCCCAGCACTAGCGTGATTTTTTTCTAAGGATATTTCCATGATATCAAATGTCAAATTAAATTTGTCGCGATAAAAGATAAGATTTGAAGGATCACATTTTTTTTCTTCTCCGTTATTAAAAAATAAAACATACTTCATGCTTTGAGTATGGCTCAACTTATTTTCCGTTACCCCTGTACCGTTGGACTTTCAATTCGATCATGTAGTTATTGCAGTCTAGCACACAATACATCCAGTAAGAAAACTGCCGCAGATATAAAACATGATTTAATTGGCCCTCCAGAAAAATTTTCCAACTTGCGACCGACAGATTTCTATCACCCGCCGAATGAGACACCTCTGCAGAAAGAATACAGGGAATCGAGGATGTACGCTCAAAACTGGAACCAAAAATTCTGGAGCAATCATAACAACAAATTCATCAAGGTACTTGTTAAAATTTCATAAATTTATGAGTATAATATCGGCAACTTTGCAACTTTTGACAATTAGTATAAAATAGGGTAAAATTTCCAGCTCTGCTTACTTCATACGCACAAATTATTAAAATAACCTTCGTTTCATCTTAATTAATTTCTACAAGAAACAACTATTTACATTGGGGGAGATGGTAAAAGATGCATTAGTTTCAATTTTTTACAATGGAAGTTCTATTTTGAAATGTTTTTGACTGCACATTTGATTTGTTAGTATGATGTAAAGTATGCCGAAAGGTATTGCTTCAATCTAAATACGCATAAATTATTTTCTTAACCTAAACTGTGAACCTAATAATAACCTCTTGTGGGCATGTTTTTCTGTCTCCCCTGATGTGAATAGTTGTTTCTTGTACTAATTAAAATATAAACAAAGCAATTATTTTAATGATTATGGCATATTTTAGTAGTGTGGAAATTTTACCTAGTATTTGAGAATGTTACTTATTATTGTTATTTATTATTCCTGCCATTTTTTAACCTTGAATGCTGGCCTTTTCAACACATTCTTTTTGGATCACTTGCGACATCCGTGTATGGGGATAGTCGTTGATAGATCATATAATATGCAACAGCCACACAGACAGTGTTATTTTTATCACTCTCACTACATTCAAAATAAACTGATGAATATATTATTTTCAGGAACGAGAAGAATTTCTAGCCTCAAACAAAAAAATTGATCAATCCACACTAAGCGCTGATGAGATGAGTGTCTTCTATAAATCATTTTTAGACAAAAACTGGAAAACCCACATTAATTACAATGTGGACTGGTATAAGATGAACATAAATATTCTTTATTTGTCAGTTAAAGTAGGATTTGAAAAAATACTCAACAAATTTAAGTAGGTACTGACTGTGTAACTTTATAACATAATCATTTTTCTTGATATTGCGCTTAGTAGATCAGTTTTGTGATTTGAGTTTCTTCAATCTGTTTTAAAGGACTATTATTTTAACCCTGATCTGCCTCACATTGTATTAGAAATTTTTTATTTATTGATTTATAATATTTTTTCTTACATAACTTACTTTTTTCTGTGTTACATCATTAGGTACGAATTATTGTAAATAGATCTCTCTGATAATTTACAAGTAAATAAAGTACCTTCCTACTGTGTAATGATTTATTATTATTATTTTTGCCATCCCCTTCAATTACAGCCATCTTAAATAAACCACCACAACATAAAGCTACCGGGTAAGTTACCCAGTGAGGCCAACATTATTGAATTGTACTGTAAAATATTAACTAATGTAACAAAAAAAGCCTGAATGAATAATTATCATTTTCTTTGTCTTGTAAAGTGGAAAATAAGTGTTGAAAGTGGGGAATAAGAGTTGAAAAAAGTGGTAGAAAGCACTTCAAATGAGAAAATTCAAATTGCCCTTGAACTCACCCAGCCCAGGTTCGCTGTGAGTTTTTTTAAATTATTTTTTTATGAATACCGCACAAGAGTCCCAACTGCTCCCGTCCGGAGCCAGTGAGACTATGGCATCCCCAATTGGGGTATGTTGTGAGGCTGAAGGTAGTGGGGACAGGAAGGAGATGGGGAAGACGAAGGTAGGAAGTACCTGGCTTTTTGGATCTGGTCACCAAACATGGCTAAAGCCATTTCAAACAACGTTTCGATTCTGAATGGTGGTCTTACACCGGGGCATTACTGAGAGTATCTTGCACTCCACAAATATACTTTATATCATTTTAAATGAATTAATTGTTAAATAACACAAATTAATCAAATAAAATTTATTATAGACAGTACAACAATAAATGAATAAACACCTCAGAAGACAGTGTGCATGCGGCCGTAGGAACCAGAAAGCTGTGAAATGTAAAGGTGATAAAGAAACATACAATTTGTCAAATAAGAGTAGAAAACATAGGAGGGGCCACTGTTGTTCAAATGGCAATACTAAAATCGGTAAATAGTTCCCTATTAGGGACACGCTCAATACGCACTTTTTATTACAAAAACGCTTAATAAATAATAGAGAAGTAAGTATTTCAGTTTCCGGAATTGGAAAATAATGCATTTTAGTAGATATTTCAATTAAAAACAGACAATTTCACATCTTTTCTTCACGCCATGTTTTGATATAATAATATTAAAATAGCTTTTTAAGCTAGTTTTTTTTCGTTTTTTAATTAAACCCAAACTAAGAACCTATTTTAGGGTCATGTATTAATATTTTGGATTAAAAAAGAGACGAAAAAAACTAACCTCAAAACTTTGACATCAATGACAATGGCCGCCAAGCGAATATTCGTTTTTAATTTTAACGAAATAACTATTAAAATTCTTTTTTTTTCAATTCCGGAAACTGAAATACTTACTTCCCATTATTATCTAACTCATGTTAAGAGTTTTTGTAATAAAAAGTGCGTATTGAGCGTGTCCCTAATAGGGAAATATTTACCCTAAAATATAACACATGGTGTAAATGTAAATCTCTGTAACCTACATTTTTGTGAAAAAATTAAAAAGGCACAAAAGTTAAAAATTATTTTCTCATTGCTATATACATAGATACCCACTGATCTCATCATTAGAATTGCATGTAGGTAATTATACCTTTCCAATTTTGTGTTGACATAATGAATAATAACAATATTGTAATAAAATATAAAGCACAGTTTAGAAATTGCTCACATTTATTTAATACTAGCTTAAGTACCTGGCATTGCCCGGGCTTTAGATCACGTGTCTATTTTAGATCTGAATGTATTTAACTCATTCAGATTTAAAAGTAGTGGAACTCAACTTACCATTACTCATTCTTCCTTTCTACACAATATACTGTTAAATTCAAATTAATGCTAAATTAAATTAAAGCAAATCACTTTGTAAAACACCATTTAATCAAATTTATGTTGTTAAGTAGGTACCTTAACAACAGTGCTTTTTCGATTCAATTTTTTTTCTGAACAATAAAATGTTTTTAAAATGTGATTACAGTGTTCTACATATTCAGTGTCATTGCTCTTTAAATATAATATTTGACAGATAAATTGGTGTTGCCAGCCTACAAATTGTGCAGTTTCGTTTTTAATGTTTTCTACTCTTATTTGACAGACTATATTTAAGTATTTTTACCAACATCCTGGGTAACTAAAAGCTTTATAAGGTAGGAATCATCGGAAAGAATAGGCAGCCCCTTCTAAATAATTAAAAAAAGTTGTGGAAAATACAAATTTATCCGATTTTTGTTATGGTTTCCCTGGAAGCTTTGAATATATTCTTCAAATTAATATGATTTATGCATAAATAAACCAATCACGCTAAAACCCTAGTTCTGCTGGTAACGCTTATTTGGAAAACATACATTGGAGGGGACTGCGCCATCTAGGGGTAAATATGTAAACATAAATAAACCAGTCATTATGTAAAGCTTTGCCCTTAAACTTGAGAAGGTTGACATCCGAACCATAGACTTGCTCCGCAAAAATTTCAGTAAATATCTATCTAAGCCAAAATGATGAAAATCGATTAAAATATATATGCGTCAAATATTTTTTCTTATGGCAACTTCCACTTCATATGTCAAAATAATCTTCGTCATTCTTTCCGAATCAATTCCATCCTCCTTTCCTCAATATACTTTTTAATATCCTTATCCTTAAACTAGCTCGAGTTCAGATATGAATATTTCGGTCGGTCCTGTGTCAACAAATCATTTAGTTACGGTTTTATCAGCCTTATAAAAAATTGTAACCCCTTTGTGTTCGCGAAAAATGTTTCACTTGCGTTTGAATCTTTCTCTCAATTTGGCGACACAAGGTCACAAATATTCCCCGATCAGTGTTTCATAAGCTATAATCAAAGATAAGAAAAATTGTACGCAATTTTCTTTCGTAAAAATAGTTTTTTGTGCAGTTAAAAATGCCATGCGAAAGTTGTGCCGTGCAGTTTACTATGTTTAAACGCAAAAGAGTTTGTTGTGAGTGTGATCGGTATTACTGCAACAACTGTTTGGGCCGGAGTGTGGGAGTGTGTGGTGCCTGCTCTGTCCTCTCCAGCCGGCCCCTCGGCAGACATTCTCTCGACCATCTCCGCGTCCGGGATTTACAATGTTATCTTCATCGCCAAAATATATCTACCCGCGGATGTGTCGGTAAGAATGCTTTAGTCCTCTGTTATAATTATTGTTTATTCTCACTACTTTTGGTTGTTGTTGATTTCAAGAAAAACAAAACATCCAGTAAAGAGTGTAGAGTGGATATAACAGTCCCAGACAGTGATCAATGTTATGCTGGATTAAAAATTAGTGGCTGAATAGATTTGCTTGTCTTGAAGCTTCAAGGATCAGAAATCCATAAGTTAATTTATCTAATGAAACGTGAATTAATTAAAATAACTAAATACATCATCATAATTTGTGATTTTGATTAAGGCGTTTAATTCCAACTCCCTGTGAACAATGCACTGATCTGCCAAAGGCGTTGGAATTGCTTGTCATGAAACATATATATATATATATATATATATATATATAGTGTAATTTAGTGATATTTCACCTCAAGTATGCCTTACTCAAGTAGCAACCTATAGCGATAATGTACATCTAGTTAGAAAATCCTTTAGGAGAGAATCCATTGAACATTATAATGCAAACTCTATCTTTTGATAAATTCTGTTTTCTTATTTTTCATTGCCCGCTATAAAAATGAAGCTGGGCTCCAACTATACACTATAAACTCCAACCCTTTAAATTAGATGTACTGTACAGGGCCCGCAGATACTTTAATAGTACACAACTGCTAACCCCGTACAAATCGCAAGTACGCCCCATGGTTGAATTTGGCAGCCACCTCTGGTATGGAGCTCCAAAATACTTGAAAAATACCCTCAACTCTGCAGAATCGGGCGGTCCGTTTGATAGATTCTCCCATCTTAACAAACGGATTGCAATCTTTAGAGCACAGGTGTCGGGTTGGAATGCTATCCCTGTTCTACCGGTATTTCAATGGAAGATGCTCTGAGGAATAGCGTCATTGATCCCTTCGGCACCGGTCATAATCGGGAGACAAGCCAAAGGCGCGCCCAACATATGTACACGGTTGACATTTGTCACATGAGAATGGGTCGTTTTTTCAACTCATTCTTGAGTTCAACAGCTCGGCTATGGAACGATTTGCCGGCCTCTGAGTTTCCTCCCTCCTACAACATGGGTCTCTTCAAGACCAATGTTCATTCCTTCCTCTCCTCAAAAAGACCCTCCACACAGCATCTCAGATGACATTGGCCCTGAAGGAAATTATTTTCCTCGGGGCCTCCCGTGTAGAGTTAATGTAAAAAAAAAAAAAAACTTTTTTTCGTTATTTGTTTTTGGGGTGTTATGGCCGTGTTGCGCTACATCCTTCTTTAGCCAATGTTTCGGACAGCGTTACAGTGTCCGAAACGTTGGCTAAAGAAGGAGGTAGCGCAACACGGCGTAACACCCCAAAAACAAATAACGAAAATACTTTTAGCCGTGAAAATCTAAAAAACTTACCAAAAAAAATACTGTAACTTTTTAGGTAAAACTTCTGCCTGCCAAAATGCCTGTCAACTAAATACACCAAAATTATTGAAGTAACACTTCTTTTCAACTAACTAGTAAAAAAAACAAGTATTTTATTTTGTCAGGGGAGATGCGTAAGAACTAAGCGGATAATAGACATTTTACCACATTATAGCTGAAAATGAAATTTCCTACTTTTTGCATGGATAAGTAGGAGGGTTATTTTTTCAGTGATTCCATGTGCAAATGTTCAAATTTAAAAAGGATGTAATTGTTATTGACAGATCAATTTATAGACTGCTTTGTTGACATTATTTAAAATACCTTACATTGTGTTATCCACAGTTATGGAAAATGTTTTTATTTATATATTTTTCCGTTGGTGATTGTTTGCTTTGTTTTGATATCTGTCTCATGGTAGGGAACGAAATAATATATGAGAACTGAAATAATAAGGCATGTATTTAGGATGAGGCATACTAATTATAGACTGAGCCAATATTATGCATTAAGATTTTTTTCTGATAGATTTGACCATTGTAATAGATTTTAACTGGTTTTGGTTGGTTGGTTGCTTAATTATTAGAGCTCCGTTTTCACAATTTTGTTAATGTTTTAGAATATGGTTTATAGAATTTATATGAAATGTTTTTAATTTCAGAAAAAGAAGACTTGATCAATTTGGTTTTGGCTCATGTGAATAGCGGAGATTTTTCAAGAAGGGCCCCTCCGCAACACTCGCAGAGTGATTTTTCCTCTACATTTGCCAGTATCAAGGGATTCACAAGCAACCTTAATAATATTCTGAGCTCAGCGTTTGACTTATCTGATCATGGAGACCGATCCCACGCAAGAAGCAGACAGCATAATAATGGTAAGTTAAACATGTTTATCTTTGAGAATAACATGTTATGACCTTGCTGAAGATTATTGTAACGATTTAAAAATTGTTGCATTTGCAGTCTACCCTATTATGTTGGATCATCGGTGTAAGTTTATTTTCAACAAACAATGCGTTTTGTATATAATTTTACATATCTTGTTCACCCTTTTTACAAAACGCTGACGAAATAGCCCTCTTGGTATGCTCATATTTTATCATGTTACTAATAATCCTCTTCCATTGAATTTAATCTTGTTAAGAAACTCTATGCTATCTGATTCACAACAAGTCTGTGACATGTATGCTATCTGATTCACAACAAGTCTGTGACACGTTCAGATTGTGCCGGTTAATCAGTAATTACCATAACCCAGAGAACAATACGAATGGATGACTGGAAAATGCATGTGTCACCCTTTGTTGACCTATCTGATGACAATCTCAAAAGCTACATATTTTCCTTGATTAATAAGATTAATTAAATTATGTCGGTATTGATTGCTCAAGATTTCTTTTGGTATTCATATAGGACTGCTTTATTGTATTTTAATTTCTCAAAACTGTGAAATGTTTTAGGTTCTCGCAACCCCGGTCGTGGCGGGGGTACCACCAGGCAGGATAATGGTCCTTCCTCAAGATCAAGGATGAGTCCTCCAGCTTCCTCAACAGTCCCACCTGTTCCAACATCAACACCTACAGCAACAACATCACCCAGGATGTCTCCAGGGACACCCAGCGGGGAACCTAACCGGGGACAGTTTCAAAATCAGTCAGATTCTCGGATCCCCACTCCTGTAACAAGTCCTCAGCAATCCACAGCGAGGCAAGCAACAGGGGTGCCTCCAAATCTGTCATACGCCACCCCTACGCCGAATATCAATATTTCTTCTACTAGTAGAAGTAGGGTTGATTATTCTAACTTAATACCTCAATGTATAGTCACAGATACATCAGCTGTATTAGAGATTGATGACGACTCTCCTCTGGGACAAAGAAATACAACGGATTGTGTTGAAATTGAAGACTTGGATGATGATGACTGGGAGATTTTAGGACAGATTGCTGATCCATTACCCCAAGGTAAAAGAAAAGATATTATAAATTTTAGAAAATATATAAATCTTTTTGACCTGTATATAATTTTGTGTTATTTTTAATTTGTTTCAGAATCAGCTGAAATAATATCAGATGCCTCAACACCAATATCCACCCCCCTTCGTTCAACAGCTCGGGCTACTTCAGAATTAAACATCCCCTCCCGAATAGCTGATGATCTTTCAGGAGAATCTTCTAGTCTTAAGGAGACTACATTTTGTACTCCCAAGTCAATATCTAAAAGAATTCAACTCGATGATATTAAAAACTTAACCGAAGTTGAAAGCTTAAATGTAAAGCAACTCAAGGAGCTTCTTATCCTAAACAGAGTTGATTTCAAAGGATGTTGCGAAAGAAATGAACTTCTGGAGAGAGCCAAGCGACTTTGGAGAGAAAGTACTAAATCTAGAGAAGGTAAAATCATTCATTTTCCAATGAATTTACATTCCTTAAAAATAATAAAGTTGACATTCATAACTGGATTTTTACATAAGTTGTAAAAATAAACCAAGAAACAGAAAACTTTAATTTGTGATGAGCAAAGGAACCATTTGAGCTAATGTAAACTTTTATATTTTTAGATTTGGAAAAGGCAAGTGCGGACGAACTATGCAAGATTTGCATGGACGCCCCCATGGAGTGCGTGATGTTGGAATGTGGACACATAGCTACTTGTATCGCTTGCGGAAAGCGTCTCAGCGAATGCCCTATTTGCCGCCAATATGTTATTAGGGTGGTAAGATTTTTCCGATCGTGATATCTTATGTTAATCTTATGTTACGGTAAATATATTTGTTAATACATATTTGAAATGGCTGTTGTTAAAAGTAATAATTAATGAATATATTTTATTATGTATTTGTTTTAATTTTTTTTATCTTTCAAACAAATTTTCCACTTACTCCTTATTATAAGTTTTATTGCTGATTTGCCAACTCAATGGTTGATTTAATAATTATCTTTAGCAAAAGATTAAGCTATTGTAAAAAAAATTGTCATTGTTTATGAATGTGTGCCTACAGTGTAAAATGAGTGCACACAATTGTTAACCCATCGCGGACTAACACCGAGCACCACTCGGATGTGCGGCGACAATCATTCTGCACCAACAGCAAGCCCCGCTCGGCTCTATCCGACATCATAGTAATTTCGAAAAGCTGACACATTGGTTACATCTACGGGAATATTTGAACTCAGATAGATTTATCCTTCGTTCTGTGAAGTCGGAAATGTAGAATCTTTTGGATTTCGTAGTGTTTCAAAATCCACATTCCAGATGGCCATAGAGTAAAATGGTGGGTATTTTGTGGGATAATGCTATGTCGAAAAAATGTGCTAATTGATATATAATATTAATAAATGGAAAAAATAATGTGCTAATAAATGGAATATTAGTTGTATCTTAATATTTTTATTATTGCTATCATTTTTATGTGTTATTTGGAGGTAAATTATCTTTAATTGCATACATTTTTTTAAAAACTGTTTTTCTATTCACTCAAAGAAATCTGTCTTCTAATTTTATTTTTTTCTAAACAGAAATATTTCTTACTAAACATAATGCAAAAACAAAATTAAGTTTGAATGTACAATAAGAACATACACAACATTTAACAGATGAAGGCAGAATTAAAAATTTCAGTACAAAATTAATTCAGTATTCGAGGCCCATATTTTTCCTAAACAATTCAGTACGCGATGGGTTAGATATAAGTTTTCTACCTTTGTTTTTTTTTATAATATTATTGTGTGTAGTCTGTCTATGTTCAGTTCCGAAACATACTAAAATCCAAATAAAAACTGTTTTTTTTATTGCTTTGACAATCTTTTTTTGAACTATTATTTTTGTTTTTGTTGGCATTTGAATCTTCCCAAGAGGACATTTTACTAAAAATAAAGGTAAATATTTGATTTTTAAAGTGTTTAAAGGTATTTTTGTTGCAAGAATGCCTTAGGAATCTTTTTGAATGTTTGTGAATACCTGTTTGATGCATGTTCACACTTAACATGTGATTTGGGCCTAAGACACATGAAACAAGCTATATATTATCAGCTAATTCAGTAATAAATACCCAATTGTAATTTATCTATTCTGCTTCAACACTAAAATTTCAATATCTTGTTTTTTATTTCTTATCTGACACTGCACGCCTAATACATTGCTCATGTAATTCAAAAGAAATGCATCTGCATTTCTCATGTTTTAAGAAAATGGGATCTGAAGATTATTTGATGAATTTTCAAACATCAGCAATACAGAGATTTTTTTTTCTGTAAACAATAGAAAAGAGTTTTTTTTTTATTTTGTAAAAAAAAATTTTCACATTAAAAATTATTAATTTTGTAATAATTGCAAAGACAAGTATTTAACAATAGTGGTGAAATTAGATAAACAGCAGACGTGGTCTTTTTACACGACAAAGTTGGTAAATTTACTGATATTTCTGCATTTTTAAGTCAGAATCACGATTTTCGCGTATGGTTCTTTGAATTACATGAGCGATATGTGTAATTCATCATCCCTGTTCTGGTAAAACTTACCATAAAAAATATTGTTTTTAAATGTTGCAATTTGAAAGGTTTTTTGAGATCAGATTTATATGTTTTAAAATTTTGAATCTGCATTAGAAATACTATAATATTCAAACAGATTTTTTCTCAATCTTCAAACTTTCAAATTTTAAATCTCACTATTTTAATATTTCACCTGAATATTTCATATTGTGTTTCAATATTTCACCTGAAAATGGACAATATTGTGTTGATTTTGTCTCAAAAAAATTTCAATTTCCGTCCCAAATATTTTCTAATATTGTTGCCATGTTTATTGTTTGTACAAAGTATCATTATGTCGATAAATATATTTTGTGAAATTGTGAAGTTTTCTGGTTCATTAGATTTGAAGAAACTACTGAAGTATACATTTTCCGATAATGTTTTATGTAAAGCTAATACTTTTATCCAATAAAAATATACTGCCTATTAGCTTTAAGTCCTAGAAAGATAGCGTTGCTATTAGCCGATAGATTTCGCTAGTGGAAACTTAACAAATTGAACCCCCCCTAAATTATGTAAATGAATACAGTTCGACATTGCATTATAAAACTTGGAATTTATCTTATTGTTTCAATTTTAACACCACAATCGTTGAAGGCTCTTATGAAATAAGTCTTTTTACAATGTTGCCAATGCATATAAAATAAAGGGGCTTGTGGAGTACTCTTTTTCTTTCAAAGCTATCGCATACATGTATGGAGGCATGTGGGTTATAAGGGTTACTATAGCCCAAATATCTGTGTTTGAAGCTGCAGAAAGTAATGGCGAGCTCTGGACCGCAAGTATCTTTAGCTCGCAACGTAACTTAAAACAAGAGGTTGTTAAAATATATCACTTAACTGATAACTTTTTTTTTTTCTTTATTTTTCCCAATTTTTACATTTCATAAATACAATATTACGAAAATCAGAAGAGCAATGGGAACCCACTGAGGCGTAGCCTGTGCATGGGTAATATAGTTATATACTTTTATTTATTCGTGGGCACATAAAGCAAAAACATAATTAAAATTTGTCTAAACAGTTTGTACAAAACAAAACTAAATGCCATTTTATTTTTGTTCAATAAGAAAATAAATGATTTATTTTAATTTTTTTTTTATATGAATACCGCACAAGAGTCCCAACTGCTCCCGTCTGGAGCCAGTGAGACTATGGCATCCCCAATCGGGTATGTTGTGAGGCTGAAGGTAGTGGGGAGGGGAAGGAGATGAGGAAGATGAAGGTGGGAAGTACCTGGCTATTCAGATCTGGTCACCAAACACGGCCAAAGCCGTTAAATGCCATCTATCTTATATCAAGATATATACATACATATTGTTGAGTCGTGATTTGGAAATTGTTTTAACCTTCAGACAGAAGGCCTTGAGGAAAACAATAATAATAATAATGTTTGGATTATTTCTACAGCGTCGTTTTCACAGGAAAATCACCGCAAGGGCGCCAGCGCCTACGGTCACCTTTGAATATAAATGTATACCAGTATAGTTATTATTTTTAATAACTGTATTTTTATTTTTTGTGTTCTATTTCATTTTTTGCATACAATGTCGAGGTGTGTGCATTTATGAGAACATTACATTGTCTAATTTTTAGAACACCAACTATTAACAGAAAAATTATTATATTATTATTATATGTACTACATACATATTATGTTAAATACTTACATATTTTAATTATTTATGTAATCCAAAAAGAGGTTTTGTTCAATAAACAGACAAATCTTATTCCAATGAGTTTTATTTGCAAACCCGAATGATTTATTTTTTTTACCAACAAATATAATATTTATACATAAGTATTATTATCCAAATAAAATACATAAACTCTATGAAAATAAGTGATATTTATTATGCTGTTATTTTGATTGCTATCAGTTCTTTACTATGCGCTGTACTACCTTGACTCTTGTATTCCTTCAAGAATTTTTCATTTTAATTTGCCGGCAACCCGGGGGTTTATTGAGAAAACATTGTAATATACAAACAAGCAACCCGCCTCACTAGACTATGTCTGTTCTGAGACGGGTACATATACATGCATATAGACACACATAAACATAAATGTCCACGTTCATACACACATACATACACATACATATACGCATATCTCTCAAATGCTTGTATAGATTTTTGCATGTTAGTTAAGACAGTGTAAAGAAATAAAACAAAGCAATATGATGAATTAGTTATATTTTATAGACTAAATAATATGTAATAAAGTATAAAAGTTTTATCAATAAAACTAAGGCACTATTTTCCAATTCTTTCCTTATTAACAATTCAATTTCTGTACTTTTTTAAACCTAATAAGCACCGTTTTGTTGTTCCAAAAAAATAACCCAAATAAATTATATTATACATGCTACAAAAATTATTAAATGTAATTTGTTCAAAAGTACCTATGTACTAACCCATATATAAAAATATACTATCAATAATGATTTAAATAATAATAAATAAAACAATTATTTTGTTTTCAATCTCTTCCAATTTTGTGGGTTGTTGTAGGAGCATCTACTCTAACAATGGTTTCTGCAATTTGAAAATATCCCACGTAATGGGCAGTGTCAGGTGTTGTATCATTGTGGTAGTGTCCCCCCTCGCCGTGGTAACTGAAGGTGTGAAAATGCTGCACCCTCAGATCCAAATCCTGAAAAGCCATTTCCCCGTTCAATTCACATTGTTTATAATCTTATATCTACTGTAAGGAAGAATTTCACCGACCGAAACCTTAAACTGTGGTCTACAGCATCATGAAAATTACATATCTTTTCCTGCCTGGATTTTCTAGATCAACTTAACTTTTGTAGCGCCCAACATTGTACACGGTTGACATTTGTCACATGAGAATGGGTCGTTTCTACGACTCAGCCTGGCTGTGGAATGATTTGCTGGCATCTGCGTTTCCTCATTCCTTCAACATGGGTCTCTTCAAAACCCATGTTCACCCCTTCATCTCCTCAAAAATACCCTCCACACAGCGTTCCCAAAGATGACATAGGCCCTAAAAGGCTATTCCCTAAAATTTGTGATAAGAGATTGTTCTCCCGCGAGAAGTGCTGTCAGATTTGTGTGATTTTCTACAGCTGTTAAATGAATAAATAATCATGCATACTTGCAGGAATTTGTGTTTAAAACGACCCAAACTAAAATAAGTGACAGCTCACAGCTGAAATTTTGACATCGGCCGATAGAAAAAGCAAATAACAGGCGTAGAAAATCACGCAAATCTGACAGCACTTCTCGCGGGAGAACGATCTCTTATCACAAATTTTAGGGAATAGCCTTTCAGAGGGAAATTATTTTCCTCGAGGCCTCTTGTGTGGAGTTAATGTAAAAAAAAACTATTTTCAGCTCGCAGTGTCATTTTGAAATATGTTTTAAGTGTAAAACAAATGCCATATTGTTTGTAACATGATTTAAAAAATCTTAAAAAAAAATTTTTTTATTAAAAGCGGATACGGTTTATGCATAGTTCCCGTGTGCGCTAAGGCCAAGGCCCATGGTGATAGCTCCTATTTTACCTCATTGCTTTAACAGTAATTCAGTTCCTTTTATAAAGTTCTCGGGGGTTGTCATTGGATATGTTTACTGTGAAACAATCTGTCTTTCCAGATATCTGAGCCATGTTTCTACCAGGGCAGGACATTGGTACCATAGGTCAATTGGAGTCTCTTCAACCTCTTCACATTTCTTGTATCTATTGGTGTTTTCCACTTCCAACAACTGCATGTGTCTCCTGAGATGAGAGTATCCGTTAGTAGTCCTACCAGTTCCCTCAGTGAGTGCACTGTCCATATCGAGTAGTTGCCCGTTTGTCTAGGGTCTGGTCCATTTATGAATACTTCGGATCGCCTCATTCCGGGTGCCCTCTCCCTTTCCTTCCAGTGCTGAGATTTGACCCACCTTTCAAAAGTGGCATTGTACATGTTTGGCTACTGCCTAAGTGAACAATGCCACTATAAAAGATATAGAGAATGAAGTTTTTTAACCTCAGTCTAGATATCATTGAAATATTTCAACAGACGAATGCAGCACCTAGTCAATCTAAACCTAGTGTGATGTTTTTTATATGAATACTGCACAAGAGTCCCAACTGCTCCCGTCTGGAGCCAGTGAGACTATGGCATCCCCAATTGGGGTATGTTGTGAGGCTGAAGGTAGTGAGGAAGGGAAGGAGATGGGGAAGAGGAAGGTGGGAAGTACCTGGCTATTCAGATCTGGTCACCAAACACGGCCAAAGCTATTTCAAGCAACTTTTCAATTCTGAATATGGTCTTACAGCAGGGCGATACTGACAGTATCTTCCACTCTGGAACGTGCCGCAAATATACAACATATTATTTTAAATGAATAAATTGTGAAATAACACAAATTAATCAAATAAAATTTATTTGCCACGCCATTCAATCATGCCACGGGATTCGATCCCGCGACCTTCGGAATGCTAGTCAAGAGCCTTGCCGCTGGACTACGTCGGCCGTCGAATGGACGTCTCGAATGGACGTCGAATGGACACGTTGAATGGACGTCGAATGGACGGCCGTCGAATGGAGCCTACCGCTGGACTACGCCGGCCGTGATGTATAATAATATAGTAATAAAACTTACCGGGTCATGAGAAATCATATATCCAACGTTGATAAGGGGAGCAGACATTTCAAAGAAATGCAACCAATCATCAACATCTTCATCGGTATGCAATGGGGTTGTTGAAAAATCTGGCATTATGTGTTCCTTCGTTTTTCCCTCTTTTAATAGGAAAGTGCCGCCTAAACCTGGGGAATTGTGGGTTAAATTTAAAATGGGTTGATGTTTTACTCCAATAAGAACAAAGAATTTTTTAAATAATATAAAATACAAGGTAGAAATGAAGAAATTGCCAACCAAAGGGCTTGACGATTTCTCCCGTTATGTAGGAATATTCAAATCGGGCATTGGAATGACAATGACAGTTGTTGGAACTATTTAATCACTTCTCGAAAGAATGAAAGTTTGCAAATTTTTCCATAATCTTTCTACTTTCGATACTGAATTAAAGAGATTGAGAGTTGGTATCAAATGTAACGAAACATCTAAAAATATTTTAATAACGACTTCAGTAACATATATATTTTTTTTTAATAATGTTGGCTATTGAACCGCTGAAATTCTCTTTTTATTGGTTCACTTGCATCTTTATCTTTCTCACAAATATCATGCATATTCTCCAGTTTATCGGTTTTGGCTATTTGATTTTGAAAAAAAAGGTATTGAATGTGCCAATTAATTGAGAAATTTGTGAATTATTTTTAAAACTCCTCAAAATTGGTGTTTTCAGATTTTCTATCAACAAGTACATTGTATTAACAAAAAAGCAGTAAATTCACAGTTCTTACCAACGGGGGAATCCTTGTAGTGTGCTTGTAAAGTTTTCCTTATTGATGATATAAAATCGTCACTTCCAATTCTTTTCTTACACTCAACTTTGATAACCTGCATGAGAAATTTATTTTAGGATTATAGCTTCAAAAAAAAATTATATTTTCATGTCTGAAAGGTGTTTTTACAAATTTCCTATTATTTTGGGTTCAACCTCTGTTGTCATGTTTTTTAAAATCTTGAATTCTAGTTTTCATGCTTTAACCCTTCGAATAATGAGAAAATAATATCTATGAACTTTTGCCTGTCAAGATTTGCGCGCAAAATTTCCGGTTCTTCCCGTGCATATGAAATGTTCCTTTTTATTGGTTATTTTTTATTTTTTTTGCAAAAACGAAAATTGTTCTACAATCTGGATAAAATAATCTTTCCGATGTGTTTATTAGAAATCAAAATTTTTGTTTTTAAATATTAAAATTTTGATATTGAAAATGTAAATTTGCTTAAAAATACGTTTCTGGGGATTCCTTAAAAAAGTACGTAAAATAAAATAAACTGTAAATTTTAAATAAAGATTCATTTTTTCAAGAAAATTTGTAATAAAACTGTCACCTCACTTTTTATGACATTCATACAATTTTATTTCAAAATTAAATGTTTGCTACGTCACAAATTGGCACAAAATAAAATCGTCACTTACGATCGGGTTTGTAAAATATCTAACCAACATAGCTTGTATATTCCTGTAGCAATAAGAAGCATCATTTCTTTCGCTTTCTAACATAAAAGAAATTACACATGTTTGAACGACAGGAAGAGAGATATCTAACTTTTAATAATGCACGGTCGCTCTGGGACAACTTGGGTCTCCTGTGATTAGACGGGTTAAATAAATTATTTGTCTTACTTTTCCTTGTTTGCCTTGTGACATAAATAGATTGGCTAACAGAGCACATCTAGTTTCAGTCGGAGGCAAAATCTCCAGCTTACACTTTCCTTGGCCTTTCGGAGCCCCGATTGGATCGATACTTGCTATCCTGGATTGCTGATTCACTTCTCCGTTTATGACCGAGAGATTAACCATTCCCTGGAAGAATGAAGTTTTATCAATAAATATAGCCCGGTTATAGAAAGATCTGCCAACTCTTGTTTCCACCCATTTCAGTATTTCTTATTTGATTCAGGTTTGAATTTTGGATTATAGGGTAAAGATGGAGCTTTTATCGGAAAAAATATAAAACATCACAAAGAACTATTTTATGTTATAGAGAAATAATCACAGATTTGATAAGGGGTGAGTGTAATTGGTAAACACGGCTGCCTGACAAGCCGAAGATCAAGTTTAATTCCCAACGCCTGTAATTTTTTCTTTCAGTATTTTTTCTATTTCATTGTTTGAATTTTATTAATATTGATACTGCTGGATTAAAGGTGGGTACAATAGGACAGGTTTCGAAAAATTGTAACATAACACCTCCCATCCACCCGTGTCTTCAATTTTGGTTGCTGTCTTTTATCCAAAAAACAAACCTACCTCGCAGTTGACTCCCAAAAATGGCCAAGGGGCGGCTGCGGGGCCGATGGCATAAACTGGGTCCATTTCAGCTAATTTGCAGATGTCAGGAACTTCATATACTTTCTCCCTCGTTACCAATGGCAACAGGTATGGAGGACCACCGATATCATAGATTTGGGGCTTTCCCCCGAGACCTTAAAATGAATCAAGTCTTGAATGAAGTAAGACAAGTCTTACAGCAGAACAAATTGTACATAAAATTGGCACCCAACGTAAATGAATTAATGCGTGCCCGAAGCTTAGGTGCATATTGAATAATATACTAAAAGCTTTACTAATGAATGTAGGCTAAATGGCTTATTGTTAATCAGTTGTGTAAAATTTAAAACACGGTTATTAGTAAGGCCCTTAGTATATTATTCAATACATATTAACATAGGGTAAATGGGTGCTAACGAGTTGTGTAAAATTTAAAACGCGGTTACTATAAGGGGGAATGAGGATATAATCTGTTGGTTCTTACCTGGACAAACCAAAGTAAAGGGTTGTTTGGTTAAGTCTGGACAGTCCACGACCTGAACAGAAACTTCCGCAAAGTTCTTTGTAAGACCTTGCGATAAAACTAAAAAATAAATCAATTAAGTGTTGTAATATGACCGTTTTATAAAGCAAGTTAATCAGTAAAATCAATGAAGTCAACTGTGAAATTAAAAGACACTAATTAACTGGCTTCGTAAATTATTTACTAAAATAATTTGTTCTACCTGAGTAATTAAAGTAATTGCTAAGCAACTAATTAATAAAAATAAATTGATTTCTTACCTTCTGCCACTTCGTCTTTGCTCGGTTGGTGTAAAGGTTTCTTCACAACAGGAACTTTGCTAACATCCATGGTTTTAAAGGTTTTACTTTTCGCCGACATATTGTCTTATTTGATTATTAGAAAAACCTAAAAAAATATTCTATTGAAAAACTTTGTTGGCATGCAATTTTTCCTCAAGACACAACACTTTGCTTTGCCAACACAAATCAAAGAAAATAATGACAAAGTAATAAAGCCTTCTAGGCTTATAAACCAAACAATCATATAGATAACAATCCAATATAATATAATAATTGCCCAGGTATAATGATAATATACCTACTTCTGTCACCTGTCAGTTGAGCACACACACCAACAGGTGGGAATCAACTTCATAGATAAATAACAGACAAGGTAGGTATCTTCAGGTAAGTACTACTCTGAGTTTTCTTATATTCTCAGGTTCAGGTCTTGGATAAGAAAGAACTCTCTGTATCTCTTTCATCGATTTTTATCAAAATTATCTCAAGAAAATCAATAAATCATATTATCTTTTTATAACGCATAATAATATGAAAACACCAACTTTATATCTGATTTCAAACTAATTAAAAGATAATATTTATCACGCTAACATAAAAAGTAAGTTAGAGGAGGACTTAAAAATAATAGCAACTTCTATTTCTAGACTTGTTACTCTTTAATATCAATTTTAAAAATAAAATCTAACAATTATTTTAGAAAGATGTATGTCATATTTTAAAATAAAATTGTTTGATAGTGTAGGGCAGTTTGTTGACAGTGTATAGAAAATGATTTTTTAAACTATTGTAGTGTACAATGTAATTTGAAAATCAATTTAATATTTAAAATTTCAAACTGGATATCATCGGTGTAAGTCCAATACTGCGCTCGCTTACTTATTTACCGGGGATAGTTCATTTGTTGTATTGAACAAGCAGTCTATTGGTCAATTTCAAAATTTGAAAGTACCAATCAATACAGCTTTTACCTTTCAACTTAAAAAAAAATCCAAAAAAACATGTTTTGAAATTATTGGCTCATACGGGGGGATCAAACGAGGGTGGTCCCGAAAGTACCCGACCTAACAAAGAAAATAGAGAAAATTTTGGAATTTTTTTTAATGTTTTCTCAACATAGTCTCTTTTCAGCTCGACACACATTTCCCAGCGATGTTCGACAGCTTTGATACCCTGTTTATAGTGAGAACCGTTGAGCGCCTCAAAATAGCCATCAACCGCAGATTCCACCTCTTTATTGTTGACAAATCTTTTACCACCGAGACATTTTTTTCAAGTTTGGAAAAAGGAAATAATTGGAGGGGGCTAAATCTGGCGAATAGGGTGCATGAGGAAGCGATTCGAACTTTAATTCATTGATTTTGGCCATCGCGATAACGGATGTGTGAACTGGGGCATTGTCTTGATGAAGCAACATTTTCTTTTTCGCCAAATGCGGCCGTTTTTTCTTTATTTCATCACTCAAACGCTGCAGTAAGTTCGTATAATACTCGCCGTTGATTGTTTTTTTCCTTTTTGAAGATAATCAATGAAAATTATTCCACGCGCATCTCAAAAAACTGACGCCATGACTTGTCTTGACTGTCTTCGCCATTTTTGGAGCCAATTCTCCCGTTTCAGTCCATTGTTTTGAACGTTCCTTCGTCTCAGGTGTGAAGTGATGGACCCATGTTTCATCCTTGGTTATGAATCGACGCAAAAATTCGGCTTTGTTGCTGTGAAACATTGCCAAACACTCGATTGAAACATCCTCACCATGCTGTTTTTGGCGATTGTGAGCAAATGCGGCACGCATCTTGCGTACAGCTTCTTCACGTCCAAATTTTCAGTCAATAGCGATGTACAGCACTTTTTGCTGCTGGCTCGCGCACTTTCAATCCGTTTTGTGGATTTTCTTTACCTTTTCTGAAGTGGTCACCTCATTTGCTTGACCTACGGCCTCCTTTAATCTCTGCCACCCAATATTTTATTGTAAATGACTCCCCCAGAGTAGAGTCTAGCTCGGCTTTGATATTGGTTAACCTTTCAAATGAAAGTATTGTATCACATAACGATGACCAATTTTTCCATGTTTATAAATTAACTGAGAGGGTTCATTATTGATGGCTGCCAAAAAAACACTAAACAATGCAGCGCCTTAAAACTTGAAATTTAAGTTTTATAAGGTTGGTACTTTTGACCATAGTAATTTTTTTTAAGCAACAACCGCTATCTATCATCAGGTTGGGAACTTCTGGGATCACCTCGTATTTCATAATATACAGAAACATGGATTTTGGTACAGATGTTAAAAAAATCATTGTTAGGTGAGTGTGAGTTGAACAAATAATTTAAATGTGACTTTCGAGAGAACTAACTAACTAACTAACTAACCATCACGCCGTTTCCCCGCAGGGGTAGGCAGAGAGGACGGACCGCCAAACAACTCGATCTTGGCACACACTCCTTGCTTCGTTCACATTCATACATCGTCTCATACATGCTCTTCTGTTATTCTGACTCTTGACATCGCCCGACTCAAGTATCTGATTCACTTGGTCGTGCCATGTCTTCCTCGGGCGTCCCCGACTTCGTCTACCATTCACATTTGCGTCATATATTCTCCTTACACTCCTTTCCTCATTCATTCGCTCTACATGCCCAAACTATCTGAGCGTCCCTTTCTTAATCTTATTCATTACGCTTACATCAGCCTTGCATTCTTTGCGGATCTCCACATTTCTCACACGATCATACATGGTTTTACCACACATACGTCTCAGGGATCTCATTTCTACAGCATTCAGTCTACTTTCATCCTTTCTCTGCCAGTTCCATGCCTCACTGCCATACATCAGGGTAGGTACCAGCACTCCATTATGGACGGCTAGCTTCGCTTCTTTTGACAATTTTTTGTTGCTGCCAACGGCGTTCAGACCTCCATTAATGGAGTTACCGGCATTTACCCTTCTTTCGATATCTCTATCAGTCTTCCCATCTCTCGTAAACATACTTCCCAAATACACAAACTCATCCACCTGCTCCAAGTATTCGTCGTTCACAACTATGTTGCACATTGTTTTCGTACTCTCTCTTTCAAATACCATTACTTTAGACTTACTTACATTCATCATTAACTCATTCTTCATACATACTTCGTTCATCCTAGACACGAGCGACTGTAGATCTTCCATACTGTTAGAAATCAGCACTGCATCATCAGCATACAACAGGCAACATACTTCTAGATCACTCAATTTCGCGCCCAATCCCATCTCTTTCAACTCTTGCATACAATTATCCATGTATAGATTGAATAACCACGGTGACATTACGCATCCTTGCTTAACACCTTTTGTGATGTCAAACCACCCCGTAAAATCACCGTTCACCCTAATACATGCAACGCTTCCCTCATACAGAGACGCAATTGCTTGTATGAGATTCTTATTCACTCCGTACTTGGACAACACCTTCCACAGCTTTTTCCTGTCAACTCGGTCGTATGCTTTTTGTAAATCGAGAGAAGTAAGCTGGAAAAGGGATTTACTCCCTCAAAGTGATTTTTCACAAAAACGCGCTATACAAATCAGATCAATATTATCATTATTATATACATACAACATTCTATTTAACTAAAAAAAATAATTAAATAACTAGAAACAATTTCTTGAAGTAAACATTTTTACCTTCACAAAATGAATTGGCACTCAAAACAGGTCACATCAAGTGCTGCGAACATAACATAATATATATTTTCTGAGTGTTTTGTTGATAAGAGCAGTCCTTATCACTCTGATAACTTCAATAAACAAGTCTAATCAAAGTTAAGAATGACATAAACTTTCAAGAAGATAAACCACAGTTATTATTGTTATCGAATTAAAAACAAAGTTTCCGTTCCTCATAATATTGTGAATATATTAGTTTATCAAAGGTTATTCAATTGACTATTTGAAGAGGTTATTCAATTTATTATTTAAAAACGGATAAAAATACACTCAACACTTTCACCAGGATAAAGTAAAAACAATATTTCTCCATACCATAATGATGTAAACGTTTGACATAGTAAAGAGGTTGAAAATTTGATTTCTAACTTCCTATCAGTCTCGTTGTTGGTATAGAAAGATAGAATGAGATTGGACAGGACTTCCATCCAACATGCTTGAATAGAGAATGATGAATAATTATTATTATTAATTCGAAGTTACTACGGTTGAGATTGAGTGAACCACACCAAGTTCAATAAAATGTATATTACTCACACAAATAATAAGTAAAATAAAAGGCTTATGTGTTATACAACTTTATTATCTTAACAGAACTTAAGCACCATCTTAGGCAATGCATTGTAAGCTATATAAATATAAGAGTTTGGTAACAATACCTACTGTGATTATTATTCGTACAATACTTGAAAACAATAAAAAATGAAAATTGAATTACACACAAACAGTTTAAATTTGATTCACGAGTCACCTTTTAACCTGTTCATCTTGCATTTGATATAATTCAACTAAATAAAACATAAGTCAAGAAATATAGTTAACAAAACATAAAAATAAAATAAAACAGAAGTACAAAATTATAATGATACAACTATAAGTTAAATCTAATTTATATTTATACATGTACCTAAATTAGAGTGATAATTTAAAAAAATTTGACGCAATTTAAATTTGTGGTTTTCTAGCAAATTTCAGATGTCATAAAACATATCACTTGAAGTACAAAATTGAAATATCAATCACCATTATAAAAATATCATCTCGACCTTTAATTTAAAATTATACATAAATGTGAATAAAAGCTGTCATGATTTTTATCATGAACAGGTCTCAACCCGAGTGACCTAGTTAGGTGAACACTGCAGCAGTAAAAACAACTAAATCAATGTTCGCATATCTATAAATAAGAAAAATATAAAGGGTTTCTTTTTTGGTTGAATGCATGCTTTTAAATTATTTTAACAAGTTAACCCCATGATCCACAATAATAATACATATTACCCATTTCATCTCCATACCTTCTGATCTTTAGTAATCTTATTCATTACATTCCCAATATTTTTGGATCACCTCATTCATACAAGATTATATCACTATCAGATCATATCAGAAGTACATTGCAATGCTAGCCTCGACTTGTTCGACGACTTCTTAAGTTTGATTACTGCTTTCAGTTCTGTATTAAATTTAATTGCCTTGTCAGTCTACCTGTCTCACATGAATATAAACAAAAGTAAAAAAAAGTATACAAACTCATCCACCTGGTCCAAAGTGTCTACTTGCAAAGTAAAAAAAAAAATATTTAAATAATCTACTAACAACCTTGCCTTTATATACAATATTTTGTTGCTACAATTCATCACCACATAAGTTATCCTGAAATTCATTTGATGGGGCAATCATAACGACCCCAATTATCCAACGGATTAAGTTTTGGTTTTCCTGGTCAGTGGTCAAAAATCACTTATGTGGAGACATTGACGATTCATGCTAATAAAAAAATATAAATTTTTTAATGTCATAATGAAGCGAATAAAGTATTTAAAAACAATTCGAAATATTATTATTTTAACCTCATATGAATGATCATCACCTAATATCCCGTAGGGGTGATAAAATTAAAATGAAATGGATGCTTTTTCAACCAGATTTACATTAAAAAAATAATATTAGTATTAATAATATAAAGTAATATTAATTAAATAATATAAATCACAATTCTAACTTTGTCGTTTCCTTTCTGCACACAAGGTGCATAATATTATTATTATTATTTGGTATTATTATTAGCAACAGATGAAATAATACATTAGTCTCCAGAGAGAGGTTGTATGCGACATTGTCTTTCTAGTATCTTCTATCATTTTCGTTTTCATACAAGACGTGTGAGAAGGAAGAGGACGATCATCGATAAAGTTCGTACAACCTTTCTCTGGGGCTACTATACGCAAATAAATTATACTATTTACTATTTAGTGACCCTTCTACCTTCATTATGATAAATCACAAATATAAATCATTTCCAAATTAAATTATACTATTAAATTATACTATTTAGTGACACTTCTACCTTCATTATGATAAATCACAAATATAAATCATTTCCAAAACCCTACTTAATGTGACATCATTGTCACAATAGATCTCTGCCAACTGTAATGTTTGAAGTTGCGCATTATGAAATTTCTTTTAATATTTTCCTTCAAATTTAAATGGTTTTCTATTTTTACATTTTACTAAACAAGAGTAACTGTGGTAAGATGATTTGAGATTTTCATGGCCAAAAGTATTATTGTGATTAATTTTTGGGTTATTACAGTGCGTTGCGCTTCCTCCTTATTTAGCCAACATTTCGGATAGCATTACAGTCTCCATCTCTTCTACATACATAAACACACCCTTCACTACAATCTAAACATCTGTCCTGATGATGGACATTGTAACGCTGTCCGAAATGTTGGCTAAAGAAAGAGGAAGCGCAACACGGCATAATAACCAAATCATTAATCACAATAAAAAGTAACAGAGTTTGTTTCAACAGGTAATTTTTTTTACAGAAAAACAGGATGAAAAATGGGTTGGGCAATAAAATAGTTAAGTGGCATATATTAAATAATTTATAATGCTGACTGAACTGATAATTTTCACTATCACCTTCAACATTCTCTTCTGATTCCCAGATAAGGGAATAAATAGTAGGAGTAATAACTTAATAAAGAGAATAACAACACTATACAAACAGCAAACATGAAAAGATTGACAAACTCAAATACATCATATTATATTTATGTGTGTGTATTAAAATAATACTTAATAATTATTGCATTACATATTGTGATAATGATACCTTTGTCAGATCTTTCAAATTTGATTCGAGATAATAATCTTCCTATCACTTCTTAGCATCAGTTATTTAGGTGGATTTCTTTAAAATAATAAATGAGGTGTGTAGAAGCAAAGGCAGCAATCTCCACTTTCGTTTTTTTTTTTAAGGCAAAAAATACATTGATATCTTTGCCTTCGATACATATTTTCAAACTCTGACTTTGATGGGAGAAAGCTGAGTTTGTCAGCTTTCTGCCATCAAAATCAGAGTTTGAAAATATGTATCATAGGCAAAGATATCAATGTGTTTTTTGCCTTAAAAAAAAAAACGAAAGTGGAGATTGCTGCCTTAGCTTCCACACACATCAAATTAGGTCTGATTTGCTTGACTTCATAATTACATATCAAACTAAATTACATAAATAATGTAACCATGCAGACTGCGATTCACACTGGAAATCTATAGCTCCCAATAATATTTTATTTGTAAAAGTGCGCTACAGGTACATAATATATATTATGATAATATAAAAATATTCTTAAAATATGGCTTTACAGGAAGCCGTCATCAGAAGGGTGATTCGTCTCATGTTAAATCGGTCGTACATGACACATTTTGACAGTTTTATTAAATGTGGTATTCCGTATCGCGCTAACGAGCTAAACACTGCGCTTGCGTTAGGACACAACTCTTAAAAGTAGTTACGCTAACGCCAGAGATGATGGCGCATTTGCCATGTAATCCTTGTTAAGAGATGTTAGTCGTTAGTTTTGGTTTTGATTTATTAAATAAGAGAAAATTAGAAACATACTTTTTTGGATGCAAGGTCCACTTTTCACAGAACTATAAGTTAGTTATTTTTTTTGAAAACCATTAATATTGTTTCATATTTGTTCCCACAGAGGCAAACATCTTTATTTTGTAATCGAAGATTTAAACCTTAACTAAACCAAAAACAAGTATTTTAGAATGTGTCTTGGGAGCGCATTAACTTTTTTTGTGATAATTATTGTGATTCTATGCTGCTTCACAATGAAGATGGCCATAGGTTTTGATGTGGAGCTTCCTATTTTCACATTTAAATGCAGTTTATACAATATTTAGTCAAAATCATAATCGGCCTCCTGCAGTGTGAAGAGCTTTTCAGAGAACATACACTTGGCGTAGTTGACTTGGTGGGTCACCCATCTGGCTAGTTCCCCCGTGTCGCACTGTACCTGTGGCCTCCGCACACCCACGGCCCCCGGCCCGTCTGCCCGCACCACCAGCTCGATGTAGTACTCGCCCATGCCACTCGCCACGGCCTGGCAGCTGTGAAGGTTGCTGAAATAACGCACAACGTTTTAGACATTTTGTGTTGTTATTTTACGAAATCCATATAGCTACAATAAACACAACTAGATGAGTCAAAAGAGTGTCTGAAACACCAACCGAATATTTATGTAGGAAGTTTGTAGAACAGTTAAAAAATCTAAATAAGTACTTGCAGCGGAGAAAAACAAACTCTTCAATACAATTGGAATTGGAGGGTCACCAATATTTGTCAAATGTCCTAAAGCTGGTACCATCCTCCTTAACAGACTTTATTATTTTATAAAAATAATCTGTTTCCATAATGAATTAACAGAACAGAATTGTGAGCAAAATGGCATTATGTATGTATTTGGTATGTTTTTAGGTTTTCACGGCCAAAAAGTATTTTTGTTATTGTTTTTGGGGTGTTATGCCGTGTTTCGCTACCTCCTTCTTTAGCCAACGTTTCGGACAGCGTTACAGTGTCCATCATCAGCCCTGATGATGGACATTGTAACGCTGTCCGAAACGTTGGCTAAAGAAGGAGGTAGCGAAACACGGCATAACACCCCAAAAACAATAACAAAGATGTATGTATTTGTTTCAAGAAAACAACTCTCACCCTATTTCAACAGAAACCCTTAAATATCGATTTCAGTAAAATAGTTGAAAGGTAACTGGGTAAAACAGAACATGATAAAATAATAGGTAAGGTTAGGTTATACGATGATATGGTAAGATTAGATGATTTTTTTTCTTTTACTTATCTTCAGTCCATGTTCTGTTTTGACACTTTTCTATTTGGTCATGGAATCAGTTATTTGAACCGGGAATTTGGGAGGCCGGTATGGGTACCGCCGCCTCGAGAACCATTTATTAGATAACCAACACCCTTGCCATAAGTTACCCCAAGTGGTTCGCTATGTTGGTGTGCCCAGGTTTAAGGGGGAAGGTTTGTTTA
Source organism: Glyphotaelius pellucidus (assembly GCA_936435175.1). Lineage (NCBI taxonomy): Eukaryota > Metazoa > Arthropoda > Insecta > Trichoptera > Limnephilidae > Glyphotaelius > Glyphotaelius pellucidus. Next base: position 31,051,631 of record OW386543.1, read on the forward strand.
GGTCTTGGTGGCACTTGCCACCTACTCCGTGGCGGGCCGGATCAGGAGAGATTGGTTGATGGAGACCTTTTTACCTCTCCAGCTGGACTCTCTCGACCCATCATCTTGTATCGCAGTGGGATGGATGGATTCATTCGTCTATCACATCTGGACACATTGTTACTACCCACCCCACATACCCTTTTCTTCCCCAGAACTTCCAATCCCTAAAAAGATTCTTTACACAGCATCCCCAAAGATGACATAGGCCCCGAGGGAAATTGTTTGCCTCAGGGCCTCCTGTGTAGAGCTAATGTAAAAAAAAAATTATTTACCTTAAATGTGTTTCAGTAACAATATGCGGATCCCCTGAGGTGCAAGTGAATATCCTGAGGTACTTGGTTGAGATCAGCGCTCGGATGTCGAAGGGGGGGCCTCTGATGCATTCGTAGGCCAGGAAGCCCTCCTGGTAGTCGCGGTTGTTGATGGAGTAGAGATACTGGCGGCCGGTGCTCTGGGAGCGCGAGTAGCGCGGCAACAGGCCTCCGGGACCCAGGGGACAGCGTGGGGGGCGGGAGCGCTCGGGGACCCAGCGCTCAGAACTGGAAATATTAACAGTTGGGAGTGAACAAACACACAAATCATTCAAACATAGTGTCCTCTCTTCTCTATGATTTGACGCAAGTGAATATTATTCCTGAGTAAGGTAACCAAAAGTACATACATATTAAAGGACTAATATTGATGCAAATAATAAAATATGGATAAAAATCACACAAATAAACATATGTATTAAGTTTTCGTAAGTCATGAGTTGACCTTATGTGAACGTTATTCCTGAGTAAGGGAACCATAAAATTTTTATTATAAGTGCTATTACATACCACTGCATGTTATTAATACTACAAAATATGAATCTTGAGAACACATAGTAAAAAAAAAAACAATTTAATCAAACGCTTACAAAATAAAAAGTGGGGAACCGATTTCAAAATCATAAGTCTTTATTTGCGTAGCAATGAAATTGTGACTTTGAATCAAGTGCAGATAATAAAATTGTAAACAGCTGCTCTGTTACCGCTCCATAATGAAATCTGAATAGCTCCTAGAAGTACAATACTAGTAAGCATGTATTTAAATTTCTTAATAAATACATAGTAAAAATCTAAAGACGTTAATCAATGAAGGTAAATCTTTCATCTTGTCTTGAAGCTTTCACACACGATTCACGAGAGTTTTGGACTTGTTCACACGGATTCATTCGTACGAAGCTAACTTACCAGTAAATGCTTGAAATTTAAAATTTTGTGAAAAATTTAAAATTTTGTCAAAAATTTGAAATTTTTTGTTATTTGGATTTTTTCGAAAATAACTTTTTGATAATTTCAATTTATTTTGAAGCGGCCTGTAATATGTAGCACAAGGCACTCTTTTTAGGGTGAATTGCCTATTTAAAAAAAAAAAAATATATATATATATATATATATATAGAGAGTTGCTAAAGTAAAACTTTTTCTTCGCTTCTCAACTCCCGACACGTGATATCATCGCGGCCCATGACGTCATCGCGTTGACATATACTTCGTACACTTGTAGATCATCATGAAGTTTCTAATTCATATTATTCACAGATCATAATATGATGGGTTTGTTTGCGAGAATCGGAATGATCTGCGATATGAAGAATGGCACATAGCTAACGTGAATACATAACATGAATTAGAGATTTCAATAGTAAGTTATAAGCTCTAAAATATTAAAATAATAAAGAAATTACCTTCTGCTGGTATCTCTGAGCGCGGCAGCCGTCTCCGCTGCCAGATCCAGCACGCCCACCACCGGCTTGGTGACAGTGCCCACTAGCCCTTTGCCCACCCCGGCCAAGAAGGCCTGCAGACCCTGGCCCTGCGCCCCCTCGTAACTGTGCTTCACCAGCGAGGTGACTCCGCCCAGTAAGCCGAGGCCGAGCCCACGCAGCCCGGCAGCCAGGTGGCCTCCGGCGCCCCCTGTGCCCCCCTCCGCACCTCCCCCCCGACCACGGATGCGGGCGCGCGTCTCTTCGTGCGCCTCATCTAGGATTACGCGGCCCAGACCATCTCCGAGGGATTCTGAAAATAACCCACAAAAAGTTAATTAATACATGCATAAAAGTATGCATTTTCTTTACATGATGAAGACAAAAGAAGTAAGGAGGGAAAGGAAATGGGGAAAAGGAAGGTTGGGAAGTACCTGGCTATAAGAATGGATCATTAAACCTAGTAAAGCCATTTAACTATTGGTGTGCTGATGCATTTTTCCATTCCATTTTTTATTCCATTTTTGTCATAACTTACTTGTTTTATGGAAAATTATGTTTTTGTAAATTGTACCGCCTTACCAGATAACGTGTTTATATATTTATATAAATAGTGTATAATCTACCATACATAGATTTCCCAAATTAGCTAGTTATATTCAGAAAAAAGTGTTTTTTTAAACATCCTTAGCTGGCCTTTAAAAGGTTAAAGCAACATTTCTATTGAATAGAGATCTCTCACCAGGGTGACAATGAGAGTATCCAGCAATCTTAGATATAATGCCACAAGTGACTAAAAGACGATCAAATAAACAGTGAATAAATGAACTGAAATAAAAAAAACGTGTCATGTAAGTAATATTTTAACATAGATAATGAAAAATAAGTTTTACCTGTTACTTTGGCAGCCGAGTTGGATAAACCATGTGTCACATTTTTGACTAGGGCTCCAACGTTGCCTTCATATATCAAACCAGAAACACCATCGGAAACATCTTGCACAAAGCCCAACGGATTGCCAAGAAAGTCTACAGAACCTAAAATTATAGCCGCCTGCCATTTCAATTCCTAAAACAAACAAAAAAATTATAAAAAAAGTTATTTAAAATCTGTTTTTATTTTAATATATTTTTAATCAAGAAAGATAAACTTACATCTTTGTAATGTTTTATTATTGAATGCCATAAAAATTGACTGGTTTCGAATGGATGCCATCTTATAAAGGGTTCAAGTTCTACACCAGCATCTTCAAACTTGATTAATGTTAAACCGAGCCTTCTCTTTAATGCAACTAATCGAGTTGTCATTTTACCAGCAGTTTGCATACTTAGTCTTATCTGAAAGCAATAAGGAAAACATATTATATGAATATTATTTAAAATATATATTTTTCAACAAACTACAAACCTATTGCTTTATCAAGTTACAAACAAATTCTAGAATAAATCATTATTTTTCTTTCCTAAGGCAACACTGATTTTAGAACACATTAACCTCTGGTTTGCCGATTGCGCGCCCAGGACGCGCCATAAAAAAAAAAATTTTTTTTTTGAGATGCGATTTTAAACCTTATGTATAAAGAAAATGTATGAAGGACAAGGTCAGAATCGCTTGGGGCATTCTTGTTCTTGACGTAACAGATGTAAGGAACACACCTAGCCTCTCAAATAATCATCTTTGCACATATCTATGACTTTCGAAATGACATTTCTGCCGCGATTTGAGCTGTCAAACTTTTGAGCGTCGCATGTCATGAAAAGATCGATAAAACTATCAATTTGTCAAATAAACGCAAGTAATATTATTCGTAAGCATAGTTTATTGTCCAGGGAACGTGTTTCGGTAAATATTATATAAGATAGCATAAAATAAATCCGCAAAATATTACGTCAAAGTCAAAACATTGCAAAATTTTCGAGTTTCCTCCCGTAGCATTTAAGAGGTTATAGAAGATTCAAATGCAAGGTCATGTTTAACCTCCGAATCTGACAGATGGAATTGGACATGTATTATTATTATTATGTAAACACTTGTTTAGTCTATATTTTTTTTAATATTTCAATAGTGTATTAGATATGAAAAATGTACCTGGCTAGGAACAAGTCTCAGCACTCCAAAATAGTATCTCTTCGCATGAGCGGCCGTAACCTCCGATAAAATCTTCTGTGTTTCAAAATCAGTTTCATCCGGTTCTTCTTTATCGAGTATTTCCTCTCCTTCTCCTCCGATCCCAGCCCAAAGGCACAGTTTCAGCAACAATCGTTCTTCTAAGTGAACCGATATGGGCCGCAGAGTCAAGATGAAGTGCTTGAATATGTGGGCATTGTAACGCGTGGCCGGAGGTGCAGCAGTCCTTTCCACCAAAAGTTGGATTATTGGCAACGCTTCTAAATTGCTGGAACTGCTGCGGGTTTTGGTTGAATGTAGCAGCACAGGACAAGGGGTGCCTAGGAGCTGAGAATTAAAAAGCACCGGTAAGAATATGATATCAATTTGTTATAATTAAAAGCTGGTTCGCATTACGCTATAAATCTGCGAGCAGATATCTGTTGATTCGCGAGCGCTTATCTTTTGTCCTTTCACACGAGGCTATCAAATATTTCTTCCTGTGGTAGGAGAGGGGGTCAGTCAAATTAGGGAGCGGCAACGGAACGCATATTTTTTGTACTGAAATCTGTCAACTTGACATCTGTCTAGGCAGCTCCGTAATTACAATGACCCCCTCTCCTGTTTTAGTCGGAGAAGGGGAGAGTTATCTTCTAACATATCGCCTCTGAAGCGGTTACGTCTGAGATGTGTATTGTCTATGATTGATCTGCGCTTAAAAACGCTTAGGTGTGAACGGTCTGAAGGGATTGTATGGAGAGCGTTATTTGGCGTGCTATGATCTTTTACATTTGATAGCATAATGTGAACCAGCTTTAACAATGCTTCTATTTAGAAGGATCCTAGCGATATAGCATACTTATGTGTAAACCATAAAATAAATATTAATCTTGTTAATTAAAACAGAGAAAATGGCCTTTATGAATTTACTGAAACTCTCTTAAAAAGTTCCTACTTAAGAAGTTTGATTTTTCGGTCCCTTGAAGACTGGATTTGAAAAATGGTCTAATCTAACCCACATACATAATATTTAGGTATCAGTGGCGGTCTGTGAGTTTTCAGTGAGCTAGAGTGCTAAGATTGAAAAATACGACATTATTGATGTTGTTGTAGCCGAAAATGAATTTTATTTTTTTTTCAAAATTTCAATATTTTGTATGAAGATTTTCAGGATGTGTTGAAATGTGGATGTGCCGCATACACATTTCAGTATATCTTCAAACAAAAAGTTGAAATTTTGAAAAATAAAATTGTTTTCAGCTACCTAAGTCCGGTAGTATAAATTTATTTTTTCCTGCAAGATAGTATGCGTGCAAGAAGTTTTTCCAAAAAATTGATAAAAATAAAAAATTTTAGGTAACCTGATTGTCCCATTGAACATCCTGCACGCTAAGATTGAGTGCTTGCCCCCGAGCAGACCAGACCGTCTCCAGCAGCACCCCGGTGAAGAAGCAGAACAGCAGCTCCAGCGGTGGGGCCCGGGACACGAGGGAGAGCCCCACGCCTCCCACGGCCACCTTCAACTGCACCTCGTTGGACGCCACTGCCCCTATAATGGGACCACCCTCCGACCTTCCCTCACACCAGTTGTCCTCCTAAAACGGAAAATCATTTATTTTTTAATAACCTATGGCATAGGTGTCGGTTATCCAATAAAAATGGTTTCCGGAGTGGAAGTACCCATACCTGCCTCCCGAATTGTAATTTATTAAATTATAACAAATTAATAATTATTTTGTAATTTATTAAATTATTACAAATTGCAACTGTTTTGCGGGACTCTAACTATAACTTTAACTCTTGCTTATTTCGCATTTAAGATAGGTCCCTGCAATTCTAAGCCACAGATACAAATAGAGAAATAACTGCTATACTTTTAGTTCCCTCATTTCTCATTTCATCTAAGCACCCGGGTTCATGGGGTGAGGTTTGTCTAGGTCTTGGAGGCGGATGACCAGGACACACTGAACCCCAGATTCCTACCCACCCCTTATACCTTTTTCCTTTCCAGAACTTCCTCTCCTTCCTTTCCTTAAAAAAAACCCTCCACACAGCATCCCCAAAGATGACATAGGCCCTGATGGAAATTATTTTCCTCAAGGCCTCCTGTGTGGAGCTCATGTAAAAAAAAAACACAAGATTACAAAAAATATACAATATTAAACAAATATATACCGGTTGTTTGAAGTCTGTGATTTTCACGACCCTGGTAGGGCCATCAGTGACAACTGTCACACTAAGAGAGCCTGACCCTGGCCGCAAGGACTGGCAGGAGATGGCCTGCTCTATTGGGACTCCGTTGGGCAAGATGTGGGGGCCCGGGGGCGCTGGCAGACCCAGCACGGCACGGTTACCTGGGGAATAATTCACACTAATTATTTAACACATACATTATAAACACGAGATCTCAGGGTCAAAAACATATCCAACAAGTAACTACAAATACAAATTTGGGCAAAAACGCTTTATGGTACTAAACTCTACAACAAAATCCCACTTTTAAATCTCAAATAAAAAGTTAGAATCAAAACATCCATATCCATATCCGTACTAATATTATAAATGCGAAACTGCTCGAGTTTGTTTATGACCTTTTCACGCATAACAAAATATAAAGACTTTAATAATTCTTTCACCAATATAAAGCTAAATTATATGCGCAGACTACAGGTTGTATAGGATGGTAAGTTCTGGCATTATAAAATTATAAATATTAATATATTATATTTGTTATACGTTTTCTGTCGCTAACAAAAGCGAGTTTTTGCTAACTTCAGAAAAAAATCTTTTCCATGGAAACAATGTTAATATATTTTTGGGCTCTATGCTGGTAGGTACTTAGTCTACTGGTCAGCTTCTACTGCAGAAAATTCAAATATTAGAATTCGTTTTTTTTTTTGACAAGCTTGGAATAAATGTCAGATTTGAGTTCCTATATTAAAAATATAATTCGTAACGATTATAAAGACTGAATGATAAATAGAGTATTTTTTTATTATATTAATGAACTTCCAAATATTTAAATAAAAATAAACATCCGAAATGTTTGTAAGCGCATAAATTCCGAACGAATGAACAAAATTGGATAAGTAATTCTTTTTTTCTTTGAGCTATAGCATTATGAAATTTAGGTGGTAGGCGAGATGTTTGAAAACTGAATGTAAGGGAATGAATATATGGAATGCGGGAGGGGATGGGGGTGGGGTGGGGGGGGGAGATAATTGATAAGTGCAAGCGCTACAGTAATTTCCCGTAATATCATGCGAGCGAAGCCGCGGGGAAAAGCTAGTATGTAATATATATAAAACCACTCAACTTGCACTAAAATATTATATTTATAATTATTTCAAAAAAACACTACATAATATATTTGTATTTACTTAAATTAACTTAAATACAAATAACTCATACTATTAAATTTTAACCCCTAGGGGCCGAAGCCCTGCAATTGTAGTGTTTAAGATTCGTGCTTGCACAGTATGAAACACTACAATTGCGGTGTCAACCTTAAATATTATTTTGTCTTTGGATATTATCTCTACTAGGTTGGTTAAAGACAAAAATAAAAATGTCACTTTATCGAGTATGGTATTGTCTACTTGTTGGAATTCACAAAAAACTCTTTTTATTTATTGAAGTTTAAATGAAATCCTCAGCACGGGATATCCTAGCGAGGATGTCATTATCTCTATTTTTTTGTAAAAAAGGAAGATTTATTATAAAAACATTTATTATTATTAAATTATATATACTTCTGGGCCTTTCTACATAGGATTATATCATTGAATAACCAGTTTGTAGTAAAATATTATGAATCATATTGTTGAAAGTACAGTAAAATGCCAATTATCTGGGGTTGAAATATACCTGCGTGAGTTGGATTTATCACAGGTCCAGTCTATCAGCCAGTCCATATCCTCGAAATATACGACATTCCTCGCTCAAATTTGAATGTTTTTAAATCTGCCGCTTAAGCCTTGATAAGCCGGAGAATTTTTAATAATATTGAATAATAATAATTATTATTATTGGATGATTTTTTTATAGCGCCATTTTCGTGAGAAAATCACCTCAAGGGCACGTAATTACGTAATTTGCCTAATTTTTTAAGTAAGGACTGTTATATTCATCAAGCGATGAGGAATGTCGATGTTATTAATTGATAATCAATTTAAAATAGTCTGATAAGGGATTTTAAAAGTTTCTCAACGTCAGAACAGTTTGTATTCAGCAGTTAATTTCATGAATAGTAAACGACTCTGTCAAACAAATACTACAAACAAATTCAATAATTAATTAAAATAAAAGTAATTTAAATTAATTGGGTTTCTCAACAGTGCAATTGAGTTATTATTTTTAAAAGCAAATGAGTAATATTAGTATAGAATTTTAGATGCACAAATTCGTTGGCGAAAGTTTTTGAAGTTTTATTAGATTACAATCGTCATATTATTTATTATTATCAGTTATGTAGCTTCCTCCAGGCATACACATTGAATTGGTTTGTTTCTCACCTTGTCTGAGTCCAAAGAACCCATCTCGAGGTTGGACATTCATGTTTTTGTGATCACACCGCAACTGCCCTTCGGTGAAGTGCCAGGTCTGTGTGGAGGTCCTGCGGGGGTTCACCTTCCTCACGCACAACCCCACCATGGTGCTGGGCTGTGGGGCGGGGCCGTCAATATCCAGGACCTTTCAAAACAAATACTTTTAAAAAAGTGCTATGTGGTGACGAGAAGACACTACGACTTGCGGGCATAACTATCTGCCAATAAAATGATAAAACCAGGCGAAAGAAAGGAGGGGATGAATTGAAATAAGTCAGTTTCAACTTCACCGTGTTCATAAAATATTATTCACATGTCCTACATGTAATATCAAACTATGTAATTCTTATTTCGACTCGTCATTAATGTGAGTGTAAAGTTACTCTTTAGGTGAATATGTGGCTGAATCAGATTTTGCACCAACAAGCACAGTTTGTGTATGCAAACAACCTAAAATATTGCAACAACATTTTTAAAATATGCCATAAATAAATTTAGAAAAATTTTTACAAAAAATAAGGCAATTTTAAAATTAACTCTATGAATGCGTGATGTTTTGAAGCTAGGTGCCCCTGTATGCGGCACTTTTTCAATGATACATATTTGCAAGACAACTGTTGTAACATCCGAGTATGGAGCACAGCCGCCCGCAACTCAACTTCTCCGCGTACAACGGGTTAAACAGTGTTTTGGTATTGTCATTGTTTGTATTGTCCATAGGAGATGTGAGAAATCAGCTCAAGGGCGCCATACAGACATGTATGTAACAATTCAGCCTTTTCATAAATATCCAAAATAAGCTGTCTCAAGTCTTACATGTAATATATTTAGAAGACAGGGCACTATTGTAGTGATACGATACTATGAACATTTATTAAAAATTAATCTCCACAAAGTTAGTTTTTCGTTTTTTAAAAAGTGACATACATAAAATTATAGTATTTCATTCATTAAAAAGTGACGTACACAAAGTTATAGTGTTTCATCATTTTTGTGATGTACATAAAGTTATAATATGTAGTGTTTCATAAATAAAATTATTTACAAACCAATGCGTGCGGAGCGGTGACGTCAGGGAGCGCATTGGCCGACTGTGGGGGTGAGCTGCCCTCGTGCAGCAGGTGCCCCCGGGGGCTGAGACGCCACAGCTGCGAGCGCTCGCCCGTGCGGCGCCGCGCCAGCACCACCCGCTTGTCCCCCTCCACCGCCAGCACAAGTTGCAGAGACTCCAGTTCCTCGCCCCCAGCCGATTGCCTGGTAGAAGATAAAATCACAATATTATTATGCATATTATGTACTGTCTCCCAACCGAAAGTGCAAGTATTTAGTAATTTTGAGTTAATCACATCAGTTTTTGTTTTAATCCATCCCTCCGACATTTTATTATTTTGACTGACGAAACCGACCACGGCAACTTGTTGCTAACTTATATACAAACTTGTGTACAAAGCATACTACCTTATACGTAAAAATAAAGAACATGCTTTCGGAAGCCCTAAATTAAGGCAGCTCGAAGGGAAGGCCTTCTGAAATAGCCGCCTCAAATTATGGCAGCTCAGATGGAATGGGTTAATATAAAAATGTAACCATAATCTTATGGACATATGTACAAAAATTCATATTTATTGCTAACATACCTACAATCAAATTCATTTTTAGCCACCCTACCTTTGGATTATTTTTCGAAAAGTAGGTAAAAAAACATTGGGTTTTTTAAACAGTTTTATAAACCGCGCCTCATGCGTAGAGAGTACCGCTGACTAGCGGCGTTACTTGTACGAGAGAGACGAAAATACCCGTCCCGTGTCCCTTAGCTTCGCGATAGCGCAGGAACAAACTTGATGTATACGAATGTATCGCGCACGTTTTGTGGGTTTCGGGTATAGTTTTTTTTTACCTGAACGTACATGATACAGTTTGTTGCATTCGGGCGACAATATTGTGAACGTAACACGTACGTTCATATGTGTAGGGCGGTTAAAATGTTTCATTTTACTCATTTCTAGTGGAATTTCATTGCAGAACATAAGAGAATTTTGTATGCTTGAATTTTTTAGATTAGCAATATAATGATACATAATAATATAAAGCAAGTATAAAAATTAACACCAGTGAAAAGCAACAACAGCTGAAAGAAATTTAAAGAGAATAGGAAAACACTGAATCTCCTGTGGTGTCAATATCATGTCTCGATGGGAAGATGGCTTCAGACACCCGGGGAATGACTTTGTGAAACCAGGACACATCACCAAATGTACAATGACAACCTTGTTGATTGCTGTTAATAATTTTTTTTCTTTTTATTAAGGGGAATAGAAAGCTTCTTACTTTTGGTGTGTGCCCGTAAAGGCAATGTAGATAAAGTTTTGATAGGTCAGTGCCTTGACCTCGTCTAGTTTATGGAGGTCGATGTTTGTGCCAGTCCCTCCCGGAGCCCTCACTACCAGCACGGCTACCCCACAGGGCTCAATAAGGGCCCAAGGCTTGGATGTGTGAGCTTTCAATAAAGATTCATCTTTGCAACCAACCTAAAATATAGCAACAACATTTTTAAAATATACCATAAATTAAATTAAATTGGTAGGTGCACTATTGCTGATGAGCCACACGAGGGACGGGTTTTATTATGTACAAGCATGAAAAAATCTGTTCAAAATTTTTACATAACTGGATATTTTTATTAATTTGAGGCAGAAATATATGATTAAATGTATGCATACCGTCTGACAGACTCCCACGTCAGCAATTAAAGGTTAACCAAAAAAAAAATACGATTTTAAAATTAACTCTTTCAACACATGAAGTTTTGAAGCTAGATGCCCTTGCATGTGGCACTTTTTCGATATAAGTTCACAAGTGGAGCATGGCCGTTCGCAACCCAACTTCTGGGTGATTCGCGTTCAATAGGTTAAACAGTGTCTACGACTAACTTGTTCCCTCCCTTATTACAGATGTCAGTTCTAAATCACCTCTAAACTCAGCAAGATGTTTTAAAAACTTGAATTGAAAAGTTAAAATTTAATTTGATTGTCACAAAGCTTGTTACAATTTGATAATCCGTTGTGGCATAAATGATTACAATCAAATAAAGTGAAAAGTTTGACAAATTCTAATTAGTGACATATTTGTCGTGAAACTTTATAATGACGCCTTGTTAAAAATTATAGTGAGAAAATAAATAGTTTACCTGGTGGAAAGTAAGTGGTACTAGTGAATAATTATCGAGCCGTATTGGTGGTGGCATTGTATCAGCATCAGTGAATACAATAAAAAATGTGGCCCCCTGGAGCACCACTTCCAGGCGAAGGAAGAAACAAGCGGCATTATTGTCCCTAAAAAAATTACAGAACAATGCACACACTAATTTCCGAGTATTTCCAAGTAACAAAACAATTTGAAGTAAAACAATTTTTTAAAAACCATTGCAGAGACATCGACCGTCGATCGTCCAGTTGATTAGACAGACATCTCCGAAAAATCGAAATTTGAATTGCGTATGCAGTCAAATGAAAAAGTGCACCCTCTGTCTGGTACAATACTCAGCTTACTCATAAACCCCACCAAATCAATTATAATGCAGAAAAACTTGTAGTGCATTAGACAAAATGTTGATGTTTTCTGGGTCACTAGTAGGATATTTCAAAATGTTATACGTATAACCGGACCATTATACCCCCCTGGTGTTATTTTATAGCATATTTAATATGTAGAACACAAACACGTGTAAATAATATTTGATTTATGATGAGCATTCGAATATTAACTAGCTATTTGGAGATGTCTGACTAATCAATTGGACAATCAATATACTGATTGAAGTGCGTTGATGCGTTAGTTGAGCTCAAAAGTCGAAGTGAGCTCAATTTTCTATTACTGTGAGTGAAATTGATCAAACATTTTCAAATATCGAAATCCTTTCTTGAATAAATTTGATAATCAATTTCATTGGCCTATTTAATGTTTTATGTAAATTGGCATAAATCAGTTTTCCTTCAAATTGATATAGATCACACTTCTAGGATTTTTCTTATTCAGTGAAAGTAATGATCTCTCTATTATGTTTTATGCATATGAATATTTTTTCTTAACTATGCATATTCTGTATCCATTTCAAATTATTGTAATTCCTATGTAAAAGCCGTTAATTCATAATAAATAAAATAATATCTTACCTAATATTAATATGTAGTGAATGGTTGGTGTCAATCCGGAATCCACCTGACCAGTTACAGTTAGGCATATCTAAAAGCCGGACACAGAGCAGTTGATCACGGTCCTGCCGAGGCCAGTGGAACGGCATGGAACATCCCGGAATGGCGCTCACGTGAGAGGCCACAGCACCAGGATCCGCCTATCCGAAGAAATTCAAATTACATAAATAAAATTAAGTTGATAAAATAAAATAAAATTAAGAAGCATTGAAAATTCTTCAATATGACGAATTATAAAAAGGATGGCATTTTGTTTAAGAGTTGTATAGTTCCTATATACGAAAAGTCCAATCTGGTGAAATGTTGTATTATAACTTTTAAAAATAAAAATCTAGAAAATTATTTATTTAGTGTACTAAACATAGGGAGTCCAACAACAAAGCAAAAGTGCAAAAAATAAATAATTTTCTAGGTTTTTATACTTAAAACTTATAACAGAAAAATATGGTTTGTCAACATTTTGCCAATAGTGGACTCAACGCAGATAGGAACTATACAACTTATATATTACCGCTGTTTTATAATATCAATTTTATTTTTGTCTACTCTGCACAGTAAAAGTGAAATCTTTGATAAAAGACACAAAATTGAATGGCAATTTTTTTTTTTTACTGCATAGCTTTGTGAACTTCCCAATTGGATGCAAAAATATTAACTTCTGGTAAAATGACATTTGGAAGTTTTAACAGTCCAAAAATTAATCTTTTGAATTTTGGGGACATCATTTCACATTAAGGAATGACCACTTTAAGGCCTGTTCACGTATAGGCGATATTCACTGCCGCTGTGGGTAAAGAAAACTGGGTGCGTGTGCGGTACTCTCACAGTTCAAACCAAGACGGATTTCACTTCAGCTATGGGTAGCGAAAAGTTGTTGATTTTCACCTGTCTAGTCATTGAAATGGATAGTGATAGAGCCTGTTTCGCAAAACAAGCGAAAAGATACCGCCTACCCAAGCGGTATAGCGGAACTGGCGGGGTTCTAGTTAGTGAAAGCTCATACAAATCCCCGGCGGAATGCCACTTGATGTTTTCGCTACGCACAACATATTGAATATCGCTTCTGTAACTCACAAAAGTACAATTCATATTTTGACAAGCCATTGGGCATTACTAATTTTTATTTATAGCTGTCACTCACCATTGTAGTAGCATAGCACTTCTGCGCAAACTGTAGGTGGAAGGAGGTGTTGTTATGTATTTGGAAGCGCGGCGATATGGTGCATATATTGGTGTGGCGGTATCTGCCACGTCCCGGACGAACTGCGATGCCAACCAACAGCACTCGCTCCGTGATGCTCGCACCGCCAATATTACCCACTACCAGCCGGCGGACCATGATGCCTGATCCCAAACCAAACGAGGAACACCACTGACAAACAAAAATATATGTATTACTATTAGATGTTAAATATGAGATAGTTCACCACTTTGTAACACATATTATTCTTTATGAAGTTTAATGACAGATTACAAAGATTAACCTCTTAAATGCCAGGGAAGAAACTCGAAAATTTCGCGATGTTTTGACTTTGACGTAATATTTTGCAGATTTATTTTATGCTATCGTATATAATATTTACCGAAACACGTTCCCTGAACAATAAACTATGCTTACAAATAATATTGCTTGCGTTTATTTGACAAATTGATAGTTTTATCGATCTTTTCATGACATGCGGCGCTCAAAGCTTGACAGCTCAAATCGCGGCAGAAATGTCATTTCGAAAGTCATATATATGTGCAAAGATGATTATTTGAGAGGCTAGGTGTGTTCCTTATATCTGTTACGTCAAGAACAAGAATGCCCCAAGCGATTCTGACCTTGTCCTTCATACATTTTCTTTGTACATAAGGCTTAAAATCGCATCTCAAAATTTTTTATTTTTTTTTTATGGCGCGTCCTGGGCGCGCAATCGGCAAACCAGAGGTTAAAGGTAATGATTGGTATGATGAACTAACGCCTAGCAATCTGGAAGATGATCTGAGCAGAAAGAGTTTGAGTGAGAATGCACTACTATATATAAAGGCTCATCTATTGCCGCCTCACTCTAACACTACTGGTACATAAACCAATCTAATCCTACATTATTGTGGGACGCAAGATGCACTGGAATCTTCAGAAGTGGTTTTGAAAAAGTGTTAACGACATACCTGAGGCTGTCCGTTTGGAATAACCCCAGCGCCAACTCTTGCCACTACAGTTGGACTACCATCAGAATCTGCAAAACTGAACAGGAGTGGGGCCACCATTCGAGCAATTTCATGCTCTTCAAATTGGCCAGCCGTTTCGGTTGGCACGCCTTCTTGACGGAAAACTATCGGCACGCCTGTTCGGTTTACAATCCAATAAGCCGCATAAATTGTAACCTGAAAAGCATATGAAGGACTCTAAAATGGGGTTTCGTACTTCAGTTATAATAAAAGAAATAGCGGTGCATAATATACATTGCACACAAATAATTCAAGATCTGATATTAATTACAAAGGAACGAGATAGTTAATTAGAATAATGGTTTTCACCTTGATTGTATCACTCCTTTTTATTGATATATGCGCACTTAAATTGAGTTTTCTGCCGGACATATCAGACAGCTTGAGACGTAAAGAGAAGGAGGCTGTTGCGGTTGGAGGAACTGCTAAAATTGCAGCTCCGGGGAATCCTTCCATGGATATTGATATCTCTATCAACTTTTGTACGTCAATCTGCAAAACAAAACAACATAAAAATATAATTGTTCGGTTGATATCGAAACTTATAATATTTATCTCTATGAAGTGAAATAATTTCATTTCAATGCGTCTTTATAAAAAAAACCAAATTTAAAGTTTAAATTTGAATTCGACAGCACTTGTAATTTTGAAACAACTTGAAAGTGCTTCTCTTGCTCCTGTAAAATAACTAGTAAATATATAAATAATTGGTGATAGATGCACAGCCCAGACACCCATGTGTCACTCTAAGTATGCAAACTTTAAAACCGCTGAGCAATTTCATCGGCGATCTGACATCTGTCATCGCTGCGAGTAGCCATTTTCTCAATACCGCATAGCTGAAAAACTAATTAAGGAAATTATATTTTTGGGACGTTTTGAAAAATTTTATTTCAGTACAACTAACTTTACATGATGGTCCTGTTCAGGTACTACTTACCCCAAAGTTAATTAATAAAATAGCTTCTCTCATGCAAGTATCCTGTTTAGCAATAATAGGTGTAACTTTCTCAAATAATTACGAAAATTTTCATTGTCTTAACGTAATTAATTCTCTTACTAAATTCACATTAAACGCTCTCTTTTCGTAAATCAGTGTTTCACCCACACTCAACATTTTCGTCTACTTATGTTAGTTTTTAAAATGCAATCTGATATAATCCATAAATAACACAACGCTTCCTGTTGCTGACATCACATCGCGGTATGAACTATCATGTGTCATTGACGGGGATCTGAGTAAGTTCGCTAACTTTAAAACTGCGATTTTATAGCTCCTGCATCTATTACCCACTTGGGCACATTGGTTCACAATTAATGAAAAATATGTAATAATGCAATACCTGAGATAATGGAGCAGTTTGTCCCGGGGCTATTCTTCCTGTGCCTTGATCACCCTGGCCCAGCTTGTAGTTTAGCTCAACTGGAAGTAAGTTCACCAATCGCACCGGAGGCTTCAATATCAGGATGTGACCAGGCTGGGGTAAACCTCTTTCTAGTGGAAAGTGTTCTCTTCGAATTATGCAGCAAAATCTAGAATCAAAGAGCAACGTAAGTCTATTAATTGAAATATAATTCTAATCTTTATTGTGAAAATATAAGACAAGAGATCATATTGTTTGTTCCATGTTATTCAACTGCTCACTAAGAAAAATGCTTTTGAAAAGGGGTGTTGAAACTTGGAGAAAGCCGGGTAAAATGCTAAGTACTAGTCTTACATATAAAAATCAGTACATATTTGTTTGTTTATTTGTTTGTTTGTTTTGTTCGTATTTTATGCGCTGCCATACCATTCATCCGATTGCGATGAAACTTTGGTGTTTTGTTATGCGCATGGCCACGAAGGTTATAGGCTATATGTAATGATAATCTCTGGCATTATGGAATTTGTAAAAATGAAAATGTGTGTATTTCATATATTTTAGCGGCAGGGAGGAAAGGCAGGAGGGAGGGGGGAACGGAGGAGGGGTGACGAGGGAGGGGGAATGTGGGGAAGGTGGAAAAGGAACGCGGGAGGGAAAGGGGACTCCGGAGGTGAACGGGGACGCACGGGAAAGGACATGCAGGGAGAATCAAGTTGTTTCTTTGAATGGCATTGCAACGTGTGCCGGGTACCAGCTAGTCTTTTATAAAAAATTAATACCGTTGAGTAATATCTTAATTTTTTTTATTGAATAGAATTTAAAACCAGAGTTAATTGAATTACACACCTGTAAGATGTTTGCGTGTTGGAATGACAAACATGGGGCAGCTGTAGGGTGTCTTCTGGTGCCTGTCTCGCAGCCAGCCTCCAGTCCAGGGGCTGTGCACAGTACAGGAAGGAGGCAGGGGCCCCGTTGGCTGAGGGCCTCGCCACACACAGGGGCCTGACCCACATGGGGGTGGGGTTGTGCGACAGAGGCACGCACCAGGTATCACCGCTCTTCACCTGTACCGAGCGGGGTGATGTGGAGGTCGACCACACAGCTAATCAACAGAATAGAAGCATAAGGAACTGGAGGATCTGTGCACAGTGCAGGAAAGAGGCGGGGCCCCCATAGGATGAGGACCTTGCCACACTAAGGGGCCTGACCCACATGGAGGTGGGGTTGTGCAACAGGGGCACGCACCAGGTATCACTGCGTTTAATTAGACAATTAACAAAGAAAAACTACAATCATTACAAATCTGTGTATTTTAAATGCAGCTTAGAAGGTAATATAATATTTTTTTTACCAGCTTGATCGGAATACTAAACTTTAAAACAATGATTACAATTTTTTTTCAAAGATAAATTTATTGCAAAAGAATTTTTCAATATATGTACATATTGGAATACTTACAAGGGCTTTTAATGGCAACATTGTCTGCCCGGACTTCTATAGTTTCTGGTAACTGGTTGATTAATTGAAGAGCTGAACGTACTGTGACTAGTTTACGAGCAGATCCTTCTAGGGAAACAGCAAACACCACTCGAGCTTCGATATCGCTATCCTGTAAGGTTTATAATAAACAAATCATTTTCAATGAATTAATTACAACCCTTGTAACTTATCTAATCTGAACCTCTTAAGATTCTCGAGGTTCCAAAAAATGTGATAGACTGTCATGTGGAAAGGATGTCAGATGACAGGACACTGGAAATTACACCCAGGTAGGCAATCCATTTTAAAAAAAAAATTTATATTAACTCCACAAAGGAGGCCCTGAGGAAAAAAAAAACCCTCAGGGCCTATGTCATCTTTGGGGATGCTATGTGGAGGGTATTTTTAGGAAAGGAAGTTCCGGGGAGGAAAAAGGTATGTGGGTAGGAATCTGAGGGTCAGTGTGTCCAGGAGTGACGGACATATGAATCTATCCCTCCAATTGCGGTAAGGCGACGTTCCAAGTGATTGAGAGGTTAAAAGGTCTCCCTCAACCAGTCTCTCCTGATCCAATCCCGATCTGCCACGCAGGTGGTTGGCAGATGCTTCTGTTAAGTCACCAAAAGTAGCGAACCACTCGGGGTGACCTATAGCAGAGGTGTTGGTTATCCAATAAATGGTCCCTTGGGCGGCGGTACCCATGCTCACCTCCCAAATTGAATGCAAGCAACTCGGAGGCAGACTGAGAAAGAGGTGATTTAATAACTATAACTAAATTTAGTACTTCTTTTGTAGGTGTATTATAATATTTTTATTAAGTTTAAATGTATATTTTCTTTTAATTTCACTATTGTAAAACTACACATCTCGATACAGGATGCCCTAGTGAGATGTGCAGTTTATGTATTAATGTATTATTTCATTTTCCAATAAATAAATAAATAAATAAATAAATAAGACTAGAACATTTGTATAGAGGTTTTGACAGCTTGACGCTGACAGCGGTCGAGGGGTAATGCTCTCGACCAACAATTCGAATTTAATAATTTGTATTATTTCACAAAAATTAGTTTTACTAATTTAAAAAAATATATAAGTTAAAAATAAATTTAAAATTATAGTTAATTTAAAAATATTATATAGGCCGGTCAGCGGCTGAGTTGGCATTGTGTTTGGGTCCCACCCAGGCGTTCCGTGTTTGATTCCTTGGCTGGCTAAGTCCTCCATCACAACACAAGCAACATTTCCTGCTTAATGGTAGTAAGAGATTTTCAAGTATTGTTGGGTTATACATAACCCGGGAATTTTTAACATTCTTTTAAAAAAAAAAAAAATACAGCATATTTGCTGCACATTCCAGAGTGGAAGATACTCTCAGTATCGCCCTGCTGTGAGACCACCATTCAGAATTGAAATATTGCTTGAAATGGCTTTAGCAATGTTTGGTTACCAGATCTGAATAGCCAGGTCTTACTCACCTTCTTCTTCCCCATCTCTTTCTCCTTCCCACCACCTTCAGCCTCACAACATGCTCCATTGAGGATACTAAAGTCTTACTGGCCCCAGAAGGTCGGGAGCAGTTAAGACTTTTGCAGTATTCACGTAAAAAAAAAAAACCACCCGATGATGAAGCCTTGTGATGAAGATGATTATAAACGTTATATTCACAATATTAAGAGTTATATTATATCGTAAAGAGAAGAAATATCACAAACCGTATGAATGGCATGCCTAAAGAAAACTCCAACTTTATCTACACAGACGGGAATGATGGAGTTCCAGCCATCAATGCGCACACCAAGCTGATGTAGACGCAGTTTGTGTGAATCTCTGTGCCTCTGTTTTCCCCGACTTCCAAATTTAAATGCTTCCGTCTGTCCAGGAGATACTTCCAACCATGACTCATCGGGGTCAGCCAACTGGACATTTTCACTAACACTGGAAACAAATGTTTTTTATAGAATTCATTAAGAATAACTGCATTTATGGTTCACATTGTTGCAAGTCAGAATTCATTTTAAGGTCAAAGGTTTAAAATTTATTTATTTTAATAGATATTAAGACTCGTGACACAGCATATTAACGTCGTCGTGACGTGAGAAAAGAGCATATTAAGACTCGTGACGAGAGAAACACAGCATATTAACGTCGTCGGGCGTCAAGTGACCCTTCCGAACACTGCCGAAGGTGTTAGGAATCATATCGGTCACGATAACCGACATAATTTTCCATGAAATTAGGACGTAATTTATTAAAAATGGGTCATAATAAGCGACACGTCACTATAAGCGAAGTCATTATATCCGACTTTGTTATAAAGAATTTTATATGAAATCTAAACTATATTGGTCAATACAGGCGGAGTCATAATAAACGGATTCTACTGTAATAAGTAATTTGCGTGTATTTACAAATGAAATTTTATTCCTTGGCTTTTACTAGTGTTTGCCGAGTAATGAAAACATTTTCTCATCTCACATGAGGGCATTTTGGAACTTTTAATGCAATTTACTTAGGGGTAGAACACGACCTTTAAATAGGGTTGCCATCCTTCCGGGTTTCCCCGGATTTGTCCTAGTTTAGAGGGCGTCCGGGGAGCATCCGGGCGGGGCTTCATTTGTAGCCCGGGTTTAAAAATTTAAAACTGATTATTAAAACAATTTATAACAAACTATAATAAGATTCTGTTTTGTTAGGTACATTTAAAATGTTGATAAAAGATGACTAAATTTAAT
Source organism: Glyphotaelius pellucidus (assembly GCA_936435175.1). Classification (NCBI taxonomy): domain Eukaryota; kingdom Metazoa; phylum Arthropoda; class Insecta; order Trichoptera; family Limnephilidae; genus Glyphotaelius; species Glyphotaelius pellucidus. The sequence goes on from OW386543.1 coordinate 31,072,061, forward strand.
TTTAAGGTCTGAAAATAAATAAAAAGGTGATTTATGATATTTTCAACTGTTATGACTGTTCAACTGTTATGACTGTTCAACTGTTATGACTGACTATGTTTAAAAAAAACCTGTTGACATGTCCGGGTTCTGGGCTCTAAAATCCGGGGTTTTCACGCGTCTTGTCCTGGTTGCCAAATTTTAGAGATGGCAACCCTACCTTTAAGCGACACGTGGCAGTTTAGTACTAAAACTATGAAATCGAAGACATACAATTGCCTTGTTTTTGGCTTGCCACTTTAAGATTTCTCCCATGCGTCCATATATTCATTGCAGAATCGTCCATACGTCATTGCAGAACACCACACAATTTTTTTTAAATAGTCTTTTTTCAATGCTTCTGCATTCAAAATTAGAACATATTCGTTAGGACTAGGTAAGTACATACTTAAAAAAAGAGTACTTATTCAAATGTATTATTTGAGAATGAGGCAATGCTTAAAAAAAACTACATACATATTACAATGAAGAAGAAGATAATACTAATAAATCTAAAGAAACATGAATATGAACATAAATAGATAACGGTCAAAACTGGGAATCGAACACAGGATCTCTTGTGTTACCGGAACAGCGCCTTAACCAATTCGGTCATTGGGACCTATTTATTTTATGTCATTTTTGTCGATCTCATATTTCAAATTCAGAATTAACAATACATATTATCTTCAACTAATTTTTCCCATATTTTGGCTGCTATCTTTTTGAACAATTATTTATTTATTTATTTATTTAAGGAACATTAACAGTCTTAGTAATACAATAAACATAAGAGGATGATAAAAAAACAGACCAATTATTAATGTTCACAGATAGGTATTTAGAAACAAGACTAACTGAATATAAACTAGAATGTTTAAAAAAATAATAAGAGTACAAATGTGAATTCAACAAATGGTAAACATTACACAACATTAAAATAAGTGTGATTATAACTGAAATATACTACAAAATAGGGATTTGGGTTGGGAAGGGTAAGGGGAGGAGAGGGATAAGGGAAAGTTGCCACGCAAGTAATATAAAAATATTAGATACAATTAATTCATGCGTTATTGGCACCTAGAATGTTATACAGTGAAGTTCTGTAGCGACAGTAACTAGCAGTAAATACGTCAGCACGTGTGTCTATATTTGCAAATTTGTTGTTATAGTAGTTACATGTCCTTTGTATAAATTCATTTTGATTGGAATTGGTGTTGCATCTATCAATATAGAAAAGGGTATTTTGTGTACTATATCGAATGGACGTGTGGAAATTTATTTTGTTTAGCAAATCCGGGGCAGTCAACTTTTGAGTTAATAATTTTGTACAGGAGTATCTGATCAGCGACAAGCCTCCTGTTGAGTAGTTTTGTGATTCGAAAATGTTTCTCGATTTCGTCGTAAGAGTTGTATATGTTGAATGATTTAAAATTGAGGAATTTGAGAAATCGCTCCTGAACTCTTTCTAACCTGTTACCTGTTTTTCTAATTAATTACATCGAATTTATGAACAAAGCGATAAAATTATGATTGTACTTACACATCTGCAGTTGTAACAATCGTAGTGAACCACAAAGTGTTACCAGTTTGATTAAGAACAGCAAAAGGCACAAAGGGGGAACGTCTTCTATAACCAGGAGGACTGTTTTTTGGTGAGGTTTCCCCACGATTTGTCAATGAATAATAGTCTTGCGTCCAATTTTCTTTAACCAACTTATATAAATCTATGAAGGCGCTGGTGATATTAATATTCAATGTTTCAGTTGAATTTACTTCCATCTGTAACCTGTTTCGTAGATGGTTTGTCAGTCCGTATTCCCATGAAGAATCACACCTAAAAGCAAACAATGTCATTTAAATTTATGGTATTGTGGACAGGCGTGATTTATTAGCCCCTCAGGCCTCGGGCCTATTTTATCGGAAGGTTGAATATTTCCTCTTTGCAAAAAAAAAACAAATAAATGGAACATTTCAAAACTAAAAGTTGAATTTGAAAGGTGACGAAATACGCTTCCAAATTTTGTAAATCGAAATAAATACATAATTTTTAAATATAAATATTTTGAATGCAAACATAAAAAGTTTTAAAAATGGCTCACCTTACGTTTTTTCAAACTAAAATTATTGATAATGAAAATAAATAAAAATATTCACATGTTTTATTAGGCAAAATTATTATGAATGTTATCGTCAACCCACTTTTTTGTCGTTTCATGTAAAAATAATTAATGAAAAATTCTGAAAGTCAAATTTTTTTCAAATTACGGTCAGAAACTTTGGAATCATAAAGGTGTATATTTTAATTATTTCGTGGTTAAATTTTATATTTGAATATTAAATGTGGTGTTTTCTCTTTCTAGCACCTTTAGATCATATTTCTAACCTTGATATTGGGAGACACAACGATTTCTTTAAGACATTTATGAGTTGTTCCGAAAACCATTAGCCTATTAGCCTGAGGCTTAATTTCACCAAATATTTCATGGTGGATGTTTTCAAATACATATATTTGGTTTTTTAACTCGTTCTGTTCAACCCTCCGAGTCGCCATAATTCAGGGCTTTTGAAAGCATTTTTTTTCTATGTAAATGCATTGATATCTTACTTTTTTTTGAGTAGGGTAAAATTAATCATTAAACCAAGACAAGTTAGCACCAAAATTAATTCAGTTGCTGTGGTCAGTTTCGGTTAAAACAATTTCAGACGGGATGGGTTAAAGAATAAACAAAAATACAATGCGTGCAATCCGCAGCTTACTGATTAATATGTTCAGTTAACTTTTCACGTACCTCCAAGGTTCAATGAACGGTTCCCATCCTGATAGCGCTCTATTATAATAATCGCTGGTGAGTTTGCACTGTAACTTTCCACCCCCCGGCCCAGTCTCCCTCTCTATGTCATCTGCACTGTGGGTGTCTGGGCTCAGAACTAGCGGAGGGCTTTGTGGAGATATCATGCCTATTGCCATGGGGTCACACTCCCGCAAGTCTTGCGACAGATTCATTTCAGATAGAGATATTTCTAGTAAGGGCACATCGGAATCACGACAGTCGTCGATTACACATATGGAGATGCACTCAGCTTTAACCTGTTGAATTAAAACAATACAGATTTATAAATAGAAGAATGTTTATTTAGATCGGCGATTGTCAACTTTTTTGAGCCTGCTTACCCCTTGACTCTTACTACAAATTTGTTGTACCCCATACCATCTACCTATCTTGTGTACGTGTGTAATGAAAGACATATTTCATTTGTAATTTTTTGATACTCTCATACATACATGAATTTAACAATAAAGTCACACAATTAATGTAATTTTCTACAGATTCTACACGTGATATTGAGCAAATTTTGTTCTCATACACAACTCCAAATCATAAAGTGTATTGAGAGGTTGTATTTCAAAAAATTTTGTAGAAAAAAGTTTCTGATGTTATGTCGGTAGTTAAAATAAAAGCCCAATTTCCTATTACACCCTGTATAATCAATCTCACGATGTTAACAGTCAATGTTACCCTTGCGTTTGCTTTATAGAGCAAAATTTTACAAAGTTTGGCTCAATTTCACATAGGTAGAGCTGAGTTTTAAAACCTGCCACATTCGTGCCACGATATTGCGTATCCCCAATTTTTGTTGGGTACACCTACCACAGGTTGAAAACCACTGATTTAGATTAATCTGTATGTTTTTCAATGTGGAGTATTTTTTTAAAGAAACAAATAGATTTACCTGAACACAGTCAAAAGCAGTTGCTGACGCATCTTTCTGTGTGTCCATCAAAGACGCAGGATGAGCTTGGTAAGAAAAGGAATTGATGGCCATGGAATGCTCAGTGAGCCACAATGCGGCTTGCTCCAAGCGTCCGTCGCACATGGACAGAGCGGTGGCGCAATCCTTGGCAGAGAATCCCAGGCCGCACAATTTCTGGATGCTCTCTCTGTTCTGGTTGACTGGCAACACGTTGGGATTGTGCGCCGCCCGAGCACTGCGAGTTTGTTGCGGCAGAGATTGGAACATCTTTAAAAGCATCCGGACATCGTGATATGAAAGCCTTACACTAAGCTGTGGAATTTGTACCTGGAAATAAATATATACACATTATTTTTTAATAAACTAGCTTTTACCTGCGGCTTTGCTCGCATGGTATTAGGTAACTCACTCACTCACTCACTCACTCACTCACTCACTCACTCACTCACTCACTAGATATACAACTATATTTTTCAATCCGTGGGACCCTCACGAAGAACAGCGAATAGGTACCTAATGGATATTTTTGAAAGGCTTCCTAAGATGGATGTTTGGAGTCATAAGGAAAATGGTGTTTAGTGTAGAACATGATCAATTATGAGCTATTACCACACTATTATAAAAGTCATAGGATATGTAGGGACTTCTCTATTATAAATCAATAGTATAATTATGTGTTTCGAGTTGAATTCAGGAGGCCAGGACAGAGTGGAAGCAATCACTGCATCCTCATTTATTTATTTGTAAGACACAAACAGCTTATACAACACAAAAATAAATAAATATACATAGTTATTAAAGTTAAGCCAAAAGAGTATCTGATGCTAAAGTTGCTTAGAGATAGGAGTTTTGTTGTCTTAAAACTAATTTTAAGTAAGGGGGAGAGGAAGAGAAATATAGGATAAGAATAGGAGATGCTACCGATACATTCCACACTTTATAATAAATCCCAGGCGTAAGGATTTGGGGTGACAGCAGGTGACTGGCAGGAATAGAAGCGTTTTCCGGAGGCGGCCAGGACTCTCCAAAACACCAATGATGATGACAAAAATATAAATAATAAATTATGAAAAACTCACTTGAAGCACCCTCATAGCATTTAATTCTATTTGCACAGTAACTGGATCGATGATAGATAATTCAGTTTCTTCTTCCATTCCCAAAACACATGAGAATACCTCACAATGATTCAGGATACATGAAAGAGGCTTTGGTTCACTGCCAGGTTTATATGAAATTACTGTGGTACTCTGAAAAAACAAAAATTTAAAACGGTTGAAAATTTTCCCCGCCAAACAAGAGCTAACTTTATAGCATTCAGTTTTAGACTACACTTTTAAATCCTAACCTTTTTACAATACTACGGAAAAGTTCTTTGAATTTGAATTTTTTAGATAATAATCATTTCAAGAGTGGAAAATACTTTCCGTATCACCCTGGTAAAGGACCACCATTCAAAATTGAAACATTGCTTGAAATGGTATAAGCCATGTTTGGTGATTAGATCTAAATAGCCAGGGTATATCCTCACCTTTCTCTTCAGTCTCACAACAAACACCAATGGGAGAATGCCATAGTATTACTGGCTCCAGACAGTTGGGAGCATGTGGGACTCTTGTGCGGTGTTCGCAATAAAAAAATATAATATATAGTCGCAGAAAAAAATTAATATACCTTCAAAATCACAGCATTTGTGTCCCACTGCGAAGTATCTTCAACAAAAACTACCTCGGTCTCCGTAATATTTAGCTTTAGTTCAAATTGGGATTCCGATATAGGAGATTGCCTATAGTTTGAGATTCCTTCCTTTTGAACTGGTTTGCTCCTGAGAAAAATGATTACATATTTTAAGAACAATTTATGTTTTTTCAATAATAATAAAATGTTATTTATTAATAACTAGCATGCATGCGTTGCTATGCCACTAAATAAAGAAATTGTTTCTCCCTGTGTGTCCTTTCCCATTCCGCCTCCCCTTCCTCTCTCGCGTCCCCTTTCCCTCTCACGTTCCCACTCCGCCTTCTCCGCCTTCCCTCTCCCCACTTCCCTCGCCCTCATCCCCCACCCGAGTTCCCCTCCCCCTCCCAAGTTCCCCTCCCCCCTCCCGAGTTCCCCTCCCCCTTCCCGAGTTCCCCTCCCCCCTCCCGCATTCCATAGATTCATTCCCGGTATATTGCAAATGCCAGAGCTCACCAGTATATATAGAAACCATCATTGGCACACATCAAATCTCCAAAGTTTCATCGCAGTCAGATGAACTGTTAGTAACGCATAATTTCATGATGCGAGAACTCACTATTGTTTATAGTGAGTTCTCGCATCAAGTAAGATGTATATCTCGTTCTGAGTAAGAATCGCAGGCATGCACACATCAAATCCCCAAAGTTTCGTAGCAATCGGGTGAATGGTTTAGCAATGCATTACATACATTCATATATACATAGACAGAAGCAAACATATTTTCATTTTTATGTATAGAAGATTTTAATACATACTGAATTTTGAAGTCAATAGTATCAGCTGTCGGTGGACTCATGATAAATTCATTCACCGCCTGCCACCAATCAAATATTGCCATAAGTCGCATGTTGTTGATGAGGATTGTGTAAGCGGAATGCTCTCTGCGTTTCCTATCAAGCAAACCAGCGATTTATGATAATGTAACACAAAGAATTTTGGTATTTTTTATCAATTAGTTAATTCATATTTTTAATCTTTACCTGGCATGAACCTCAGCTTGCACAGAATGAATTTCATTGCGATCATTTTTTGGGCGCATAGGCTGAACAATCTTACTAAAAATATTGGGCTTTTTGTTTGCTGGATCTGTTTTGTATCTGGTGTCGGATACCAATATTTCCTACAAATATGACACAAAGATAACAGCATGATTTACGGCGTAACGAGACAATTGAATAAGGATTTTAATTAAATAAAAAAACAAATCAATATACCTGTGATACTAAATCTATGTCTTGCGTCATGTCTGAAAATGTTTCAATAATCAAACGCGATTTAATAAAGTTGATGCAAGCCAATGAGGACTTCCCGTGCTGCGTTTCAAGGCTCAAGGTCACATCTTGCAAATCTAATCTGATAGAGGTCAGGGTCCATGTCCGCTCTTCATTGACAGAAGAGTAAAGCGGCACACTGGGTTCCGATGTATATAAGTCGTCCGTATTTTCTCCAAGATTTTTAGACAGTAATCCTTTTATTACTTTGTATTGGACTAAATCAATGGCTCCGTCCAAAGTGTTTAATGTTCCCTGAATGCTCAATTCAGCAACTAAAATAAAAACCAAATTGAATTTAATTCATCAACCTAATTGAACTTTCTATTTTAATCATATAAACTGCAGATATGGAAAAAACGTACCATTATGGTGATCTTCGAGGTTTCTTTCGACTTGTAATGCAATTCCACATTTATCTGTAAGTAAATATGGACCATGACGAAGAACCATACTGAATGGCCCGACCGATAAACCAGTTTGAGGATTAACATCTTCAGTTTGATTTCTATTGCCAGAATTACTCGGGGCATTGAGACAGATCCCGTCGCTGACTCCCACTTTTTCTCCACAGTACAAGTCCATTGTAAAAAGGTTAATAGTCATCACATCCAGCAGTTCTCTAACAGCTAGTATATCATGAAAATAATACAAAGGTTAGATAAACAGCATGAAAAACACAGTTAATCAAAGTTGAACAGTATGAAAAATACCGTTATCAAAGATAGTGAAAACACTTACGATCATCTTGATCCCTGATGATACTTATCGTTCCCGGAGATCCTGCCTTTTTAAACACATTATTGACAGTAAGTTTTTGAAGATCTGCTACAAGAACTGAGGTACTTCTACTGCTCACTGGGACAAGAATGGCGGGTGACAGACATTCTATTGAAAGTTGCATTCGGGTTGATGGAGAATTTGCAGTGACCGATACCTAATGAAATGAACAAGCGTAAAAAAATTGTGCATATACATATTATAATGAATCTAGCTAGATAAACATTGTAATTACAACTGAAGGGATTACCTTTTGTCTGGCTTGACTAATGACTTTTTGCAATCTGGAGAATTCGCGATAGAAGGCTTGTATTTCTCCTACAAAGCGTTTAGTGTGCACATAAACAACTGAGCTCATTTCAATCAGAAGACTCGTATCACAGTCTGCTATTAGTGCATCCTTGGGTTTGAACCTGAAAAATTTAAAAATAATATAAATGGAAAAATTTATTGACTTGCAATAATTACACAAGTACATATTATAGCACAGCAGTTGTATTTATTTAACAAATTTGGGCACCATCACTTCCCAACCTTCCTTTTTCCCCTTTCCTTAAATTCTTCCATTTTCTCTAACCTCAACACATTCCTCGAAATTGCTTTGCTATAGTTTCATGAAACACTTGTCCATAATACCTTTTTTTAATTTTTTTTTAATTAAAGAAAAAAATCTTTTTTTTTATTTCTTGCTAGGGCAATCCAGTTGCAAAACTCATAAAAAAACATACTGAAAAGCAAAATTTGCTATGGTTTTCAGCATAGTCATTGAATTTTCTGAGCAGGGTCTTACGGTTTATGTCGATTCCTTACCCTTTCCTCACCCTTACCAACCATGGGACGACGAGCTAAATTGTATAGTAATTTCACTGAAACTTACCTCACATACTGAAAGTTGAGTGCCTTCTTCCCCGAGGACAGGAACCTCTCTCTCCATATGCGGCCGTGCGGCGAAAGGTCCGTGAGCGACATGGAGCTGAGGGTGCCCTCCACCCGACGCCCGCCCTCCTCGCTATTGCCGCTGTTGATCAGGACCTGAAGACCCGATATATTGGCCCGGCACACCTCCCGATGCGGCCTCAGCAGCACCACATTGAGGGAACGGACCAGTATCTCAGTTACACTCTCTTCATTTTGACCTGGAATTGCGTACAAAGCTTAAGATTAGAACTACATTAATGTGAACATAATTGTCTAAAAAATATTCTTCATTAAAATAAAATGTTACAGGCCTTACTAAAACAATATTTTTTTGCTGCAATATAGATATCCATTGATCTCAAAATTAGAATAGCATATAGGTATATTATTATTATACTCTTGTAATTTTGTTTTAACATAAAATTTCGAAGACTGTTTTCTATGCTCTTTGGTTTCATCAAATTATTTTCTTTCATTTCACATAAACTTCTGTACCGGACCGGGGGAACGCACTTACACTAACGAGAGTTTTACGCTGTATCTAAGTTGTTTTTTAAACCACATACTCAATAATTTGGGTAATCCTAGAAAAACTATTTGGTTATCGATATGCATTAAAAAAATTAATATTGCATTACTACTTTTCTTAAAATTAAATAATTTTTATCAAATTCTGGCGAAGAATCTGTCCCGCCCGCCCCCCTTCCCCTCTGTTCGGCGTTACCCCGTCCCTATCTGCTAAACGTATTGGGACAATTCTAAGCGAAAGCAAGTCATTTCTAAGTTGTTAGTGAAAAGGACTAGATCTCGTTCGTTTACACTGCGCATCTCGTTTGCTCTTTTTACAATGCTATAACGTTTGCTCGCCGGTCAAAGATCATTCGGTCTGGGTCGTTTCCTGTAAGCGCCAATCACCAGTCAAGATTCGTAAACAAGAAGTTATGGTGGCTATCGGCCCGCCTTCCCTGTTTTCCACGTTATGGTCTAAATTCATTAGAATATTAATTATGACTTCATTTATCAAACGATTTTGAAAATGACTACTGAAATACAATGAATATACTTCCCTCTAATTGTTACCAAAACAAATTACAAAAAATGATGTCATTAACACCCTTTAATAAGCAAAACAAATTGGGGTCCCCGGGTGACCCCCCTTCGGATCATGTGTGATTTTTTTCTTTCCGGGACGAAAAGGTTAAACAGGATGAATTTATTACATTTTGAAATCAAAAATGATTATTTACTTTTAATAGTATACTGTCACAGGTAATAATACACCTAACAGAACTTTTGAAATCTGAAGCAAAAATTAATTTTTTAAGTAAAATGAACTAACCATAAAAATGGAATCGAATAATTGTTATGTCATAGAATAGGTTGACAAAAACAATATAAGAATACTTTATTTCGATGGGACTGCAATACAGATCTAAAAAAGCCAACTAATTAAGAATTTTTTCTTCTCACCCATATCTGATTGCTGAGACTTGAATTCGGGTTTAACATATGTTGATTTCGTATCCACTGTTTCCTTTTTATCAGAGCCCATGCCAAAAAAGTCTAATACAACAACCCAGCTCTCCACACTGATAATCAAATCCAAGCAATTAAAGTCAATTTTGGTAATTTTTCGTATCTGCAAAAATTCATTACACATCATAATATTTTTTACAGTGAAATCATAATATTATAATCAAATCGGTAATAATAACAAGTTGAGGGTTAAGAAACAATATCTTATACATTTTTGAAAAAAAAAATTTTTTTCTTATTTCTTTTTCAGACCCATCGTCGATTGACGTGATTTTAGAGGAGAAGTGATACGACATAACATGCGTACATACGTCTTTTGTCAGGGACACAACGGACCGGGAAGTCAAGTTTTGTATTGCAGTAGCATGTAACCAATCTATTTGTGAGACAACTTAAATACTTGTATACTTTATAGTGTCACAACCAAAGCAGATAATTTTTTACTACATACTGATTTTCATTGATTTCACAAAACACATGTGTCCTGCGACAAAACACATGTTGTAGCATGTGTCATTTCATGAGCCTTTTTCCAAGTTCTTAAGTGCCGTAAATGTTTTAAATAAGATGGTATACAGACAAATGTATGTGGACAAACAAGATGTACATAAAAACCTTAAACCACATATTGCTCCCAATTAATTAATTCAACCTTTTAATTCTGTGGCTTGCTTCAGAATGGGCCAATTTCTGTTTGTGATTTCATCTCGAAATTGGGTTATCTTCTGAATTCTTAGAATCTTTCAATTTCAAGCAAGCCACGGAATTATTAGTAGCACAGCTATTCAATTAAGCTATTTAATTACTAAACATTTTGTTACCGTCAACTATTTGTTAGATGCAAAAAATAAATTGAATATTTTGTAATTTATTAATTCTCATTTTGTTTCACACGCTACATATTTAATTCTGTACTCACATTATTGTATTTGTCACGGAACTGGGGGTGGGCAGGATCTCTCATTTGTATGGAAATTTTAACAAGATTATCTTGCGGCAGTGCCGATACTTCTTTGACGGGCCTTTTAGACGGAGATATTTTATTTTCCATCGCACTGAGATTGTGCAACTGATCAGGCAATGAACTCCTGTGTTTCACGTGAGCAAGATTAATCGGTTGAGAACTTGAATCATCAAATTCTTCAGTTCTTAAATCGGGACTTGATCTTGAGACGAAATTGGCCTTAGGAATCAGCGGTTTATGAGACACCATCATGAAGCGATGCCTCGAATCAACATCTCTTAGAAGATCCTCCATGGTTATTGATCTTAAAGACATCTGAAATTTTTTTTAAATATAAATTAAAAGTGATTAAATTTGTCATAATCAAAAAAATAATAATCAAAACGTTAATTACCTCAATATTAATTTCATGTTGCTGACATTTTTCAAAATTGACAAAAAAGTCTCTGAATGATAAATTTACTAAACTTTGTTCGCCTTGTCCAAAATCTTTTCTCAATTCCACTGTAAATATTGGGAGTTTGAAATCCACTGCAAATAATAATATATTATTAGATTTAGTACCTACAAAAAAAAATAAGAAATATAATACATAAATAAATTTTTGTCAACAACCTTTAAATTGTTGAAAGGTGTTGACAGAGGGACTTGCTAGGGGATCTGCTCTGAAAATCTGAGCCCTCAGTTGGGGATCCATGTCGAGGGTTGTGACTCCGGTAGAGTCGGTAGTTCGCACATATGTCGGGGCCGGATCTGAGGGAACAATAGGCGATATGACACCCAGTCCACTAACAGTGTCCAACATCTGCTCGTACTGATGTCGAGTTGAAGATACTTTCAAAGGTGTTACGACTTTGCCATTTATCTGGGAAACAGAAAAATTAAGCACTTAAAATAACAAGCGAAATAAAAAATTATCAAGTTGAGTTGTTTTGCATGGGGTCGGGTAGGTAGATTCATAATTAATTATTTAAAGGGAAAAATATACCTGCATACAGTGTTCATACTGAAAACTATTCTCTTTTGTAATACACGTCCTTTCTACTGTAAGGTGTAATGTAGTATCATGTAATATTGGCTTTCCCTCCATTCCACATCTGTAAATAGATTCAACAGTGTCCACTCCATTGCTGCTGCTTAAATGGTTTGCGATATCCAACTAAAAGAAGAAAAAAATATTTTTAATCAATACAGTTAATCACAGGGAATTTTATTGTGAAAAATTTAAGAATGTAAACTCACCGAATACACATTAATGTCTCGGACTTGTATGTCGTAAGAATTAGTTAGACCAGGTTTATTGGTAATCGAAATATTTCCTAAATGAGCAACAAAGACTTCGGTGCTAATTGGTTTCCGTGGCAACACCACGACAGGTGTTTCTAAAACCACATTAAACCTAAAAATACACAAAACATCAATTAATAATATAATGCCGTGATTTGTTGCAACTTTCGTAAGTTTCATATTGAAATAAGAGAACATACTTGAGGTGAATGACAGGAGAGTGAATATCTATGGATACTTCTGAATCTTGTGGTATTCCGATACTAATAGAACGAGGTCGCCTTGGTGATATCCACTCCATTGATCCGGACACTCGAGGATTGCTGTACAGAGGTTCTCCCCTGCAAAATAATCCAAATTAAAAATAAAAACCCAAGGAACACTTACATTGCATTGTTTCAAATTAAATTAATAAAATACCTCGTCTGAACTAAACCGATCGCCATATCCGTAGCGGCCGCTTTAATAGATTTAGCGAGATTGGAAAGGTACTGTTTAAATTCAGTTGCACAAGACTGGATCTCACCAATGAAAATGCCTGAATGGGTGTACCATACAGATGCCATATGAATGTGTACACCAACATTTATTTCATCTGAAATATAAACACTCAATTAGGTGAAGTGATCGAACAGGGGACATTTTATATAAGAGCTCAAAGAGCAAGTATGTCATAGATATGCGGGCAAAATACTACCGTTGTCCGTCCTTCCCCCCTGGCAAAAAGAAATAAAACTACAAACAAAAAAAAAAGATTAAATTTGAATATTTTTTAAATTAAAATTTCTTGTAAACATAAATGTACAGGCATTCCGCTAATAGCTCAGTTGCAACCTCCTCCACTTTCTCATAAACGACACAGGTAAAAGAAAGAAAGGTTTTAATGAAGCTCTCAGTGGCAAAAACACTCACCATTTCTTTCTACATCCAATTTTTCTTCGGTAGAAATATCTGTGACATTTTTAGTAATTTTAAAACTTAAGGCTTTTCCTTCTTCTTGACTCAAGCTGGCAGTATTGTAGCCATAGACCTCTTGAGCCAGGGAGTGGGCTAGATCAGTTGACAAGGTAATGTTTTGATGGGCCAAAGGATCGTGACCAACTGATACTATTCGCTGGTGCACCGTCGTTCCGGGACATAGGGAAACTATTTGCAGACCTCCTAGTGATCCGTTGAGCTCCAAGGACTTGTTAGCTACAAAACAAAGGAAAAAAAAATAATTATGTAAAAAAAAATTTACCTACTGTTCTAGAATGTGAAAATGTAAGATGTTTACTTTAACTCCTTACAGGACGATACCTGTGGAATTTATTAATTTATATTATGGTTATTTTCAGGCAGACTGGCAGGGAAATGTTTCTGTAATAATTATTGTGTTTTAAGGTAGAACAAAATTGTTCTTTATGTTTGGGCATATAGTTCTTCTACATTACTATTTATTTATTTCGGCTATTACATAATATAACTTAAAGTAGAAATGAGAATTTTTTAAGTAATAAAGAGCACTTAAGATCGTATAAAACAGCAAAGGATAGAAAATAGAAGTTAAGAATGTATGTAAAAATAAAATAATGCTAATAGAATGCTATAGTTTCCATTACAACAATGTTCTAGTGACCTAGTAAAGTGAAAACCATAATAAAAATGGTTTCCTACCAACTGAGAATAAAGTTAACTCAACACCTTTTTGAAAAGTCATTAAAAGCTATGAAAAAAATAATTTTAAAATAGCCCATAACCCTAACCTAACGTAACCTATTTTTTATATATTTTTTTCATCACTCTAAGAGCCTGTTCACACACAGCTATAAAAGATGTAGCTTGGCCTATTTCAGCATATCGCTCGCCATACATTCCCAATGGGAATATATGGCAAGTGATATGCTGAAATAGGCCAAGCAATATCTTTTATAGCTGTGTGTGAACAAGCTCTTAATGACTTTTCTGAGGTGGTTCTGAGTTGGTTTCATTCTGAGTTGTCCGGTCACCAATGAAAACATTAAAAAAATAAAAATATGCATTCATAAACAAAATTACATATGGCTAATTTATGTTTCAAAGGGTATACAGGAAGAAACATAGAACAAAAATTATAAATTTTAATATTATCAGCGTGAAGGTTCGTAATATCAAATAAAGAGTCGATCAAGTTACTCACCAACAGTAGCCTGAATTTTGGCATCGCTCATAGTAGCGGTCGCAATTTTTTTCCCGATAACGTTTCCATCTTGGACCGAAGCTCTCAGCAGAAGAACGCTGAGGCGGTGAAAGTCAAAAGTGATTTCAGTTCTGACGATAGTCGGAACTTCATCCTCTTCGCCATCTTCTTCTTGGAATGTACTACTGGCGGTACCTTTCATCACACTTTCCGACGGCACCCTCTTTGGAATGGGTTGAGCTGTCCAAGAAACACGTTTGGCAAATCCTATCAGTTCCACAATTGTTTCTTGATTAGCTGAAAAAAAAAATTACATTTTATAACCATTTTGAATTTATGCAGCATTTAATTTACAACGAAGACTGTGGAAAAGCCAGGTACTTTCCAGTGGTCAGCCTCACAATATTCAGGATGAATTGGGGATGGTATAGTTGCACTCCACTCATCTTCCAGAAGATCTCTTGTGAGCATCATAAAAATATTATTCATATAAAAAGGTGAATGTGCAAGTTGGAACTCACCAATAATATCTAGATTGTTAAACAAAATATTAGCAATTCTCAGTTCTTCTCCCTGATTGGTTGGACAATCTGAGCTTACTACGGTTACTTCTATAACTATTAAGGCCTCTGAATCCACAATTCCAGCGACGCCGGTATTTCCTGGGACATCGAGAGTGGGACTTACACACCATCGGGCAGCTGAAATAAATTTCACTGAACTTTATTATCAGACAACAAATTATAGTCAAACAGATACCAAGTGCACTCCCAAAATTTCAAACGGGGAAGAACGTTCTTCCCTATTTGAAATTTTGGGAGTGCACTTGGTATCTGTTTGACTATAGGAATATGTATTTTTTTTTAAATTGTGAAAACAAACTTAGATGTCATAAGAGCACTTGATTGTAAAAACAGAAATAATTATTGCAAACTGAAAAAAAAATCATAATTGCACAGGTAATAAATAGCAAAAAAAATATTATTATAAATTCTTACCACTTTTATTCTGCGTGTTAAGGTAGTGCAGGGCTTGGGAGAGTGCAGCGGGGGGAGGGGGATGGAGGGGTCGGGCTGAGTAGCACTCCGGGGGGGAAGAGGGGGACATGGGAGATGTTGGCTCGCTGTCCCTGATGCTCCCAGATACAGAGTCCATACTGCAACAATAAAAATACCACATATTTTTGGGTTCCATAAAAAAAACAGAACATTAAAAAAAATAAAGAAATGTGAAGAAAAAAATTCATACTTTATCTCTAACTGTTTTTTCGCTTTTCTGTTTTATCCAGTTATCATATTTTTGTAATAGCGATGCAAACTCTAGATATCCTGGATTTATTATGCATAATTACACTGCTGGTTCAATTGTGTCCCCCATATTATTAATTGGCAGCAAACTTAATAAAAACATCATCAAATTTAATTTAAATTATTTTTTTTTAATTCTATGACCTTCCCCAGTAGAAGAAAAAAAGTTATCAATATTTTAAGACAGTTTCTGTTTAAAAAAACTGATTTCTTAACCAGTTTATTTCACGGTAAAATGGACATTTTATATCAAATGAAAAAACTTGTTAAAAAATCAATCAAATTCAATGAATAAAAAGTGTTTTGTCCAATTCTTGCACAGTTGAGTTACAAATTAATAATAATTTTTTAAGATCGAAAGAAAGTGTGCGCATCAATAATTAGTACGTATATATATGAAAGTTGGCATACCCAACATGTTTGTGACTGGCTATGAGCAGTTCAAAGTCAGGACCATATGTCTGCAAGGCGTCCACAAGTAGCAGGGAATGAACGCTGAGGGATAAATTGAAGTCAAATGGTCTTTTTGTGAGAGCGGCTCTCACTCCACACACTTGCACTTCAGCAATACTTCTTCCTCGGGACTGAACCTAAAACATAATTTTCAATTAAATAAATAAGGATGAAATTGAAACCTTCACGTTATTTTTTGATACATCAATAAAGTATAATATATGTAATACTCAGTGGCGGTTTTCAATAACATGCGGATATGTCGAACTCCCAAAGAATAACTACGGCGAACAAAACTCACTTGAATTATAACATTACTACAGTTTGAACAGCTCCACTACTACACAGTAAAAAAATTCGCCCATACGAATGAACATCACGCTACAACTCCATAGTAAATAAAATCCACTAACCAATCCACACGGGTTCCAGAACGCCAGAGTAAAAAAAAATCCACTAACTATTCCCTCGGATTCTCCAAAATGCCATAGCAAAAAATTCCACTAACTAATCCACACGGATTCCAGAATGCCGTAGTAAAAAAATCCACTAACTAATTTACAGGGATTCCAGATTGCGCAAGGAAGCTATGGTTTATTTCATACAACATAAGGTCTGTTTCGAACGGTGCTGGTACATATCTCAGAACCAAAATTCGTTATTCAAGTGCGCAGCGATGGCTTCATTGGACTTGGAACTGAAACTTTACAAACATTACCAAACGCATTCGGGTGACATAATGTCTGCACTGTGTTTGTGGGCTTCAAACGTAGGCACCTTCGCAGATTTATTCACCTTTAAATGATTAACTTGTTTCTGCATTTCAACAAATTGTTGGTGTTTGACAGCATTTATAAATCTTCTAAAATGCACCAATTTAAGTAAACTGTTATTTTCGTATTTAAAATTACTTTCACCAATGCAACTCAATATACATATTCCCAAGTCACAATTTTATTAATCAATGGACCTATAATTTGAAGACGCTAGTGTAGTAGGCATATAATAATATTTTTTACAATTATTTTTAAACGTCGTACACAATAACTGTGCTAATTCTTTTCAAAACAGTCTTCTAAATATGCAGTCTTTTAAAACGATTTGTCTCCTTCGTGATTCCATACATTCGATGAAGAAGAAAAGTTGCTCATGAAAAGTCGATTTTCTTTCCTTTTTTTAAATCTTTTTAATGTGATTTAGACCATGAACCGCTATTGGTAATACTTTTAATATTTTAAAATATTTTATCAACCTCTAAAGCCAGTTGATCTATTGCAAATTGAACCATCAGCAATCTAGAGAGCTGGTTGTGGGATCTTTCTGTAAATTCCGTTTCTGAGTTTTCATTGATCAGTTCTTCAGAAGGAGGAGATATTTTCCATTCTTCGTTCAGTGGCATCGTATTCAGACTGTAAAAAAGACAAAATAACAAAGGTTTAAATGGACAAAGTACATACGTGTATGTATTATTTTTATTTCAAATAAAATGAAATACCAACCTGGTTGAAAATGACATCTGGGGTGATTTTAATTCAGCAACCAAAGACTGAATGGACATCAACTTGTGTTCATTCAAGTGAACGACTAGATTTGGCAGAGTACCACATAAAGTGACGCTAGGAAATTGTGGATCACTTGTGTAAATTACTCTTCTTTCGACCTGCAACAAACATAATTTCATAAAATAACAATAAAACAACTAATTTATTGGTCATTTTAAAATATATATTATTCCAGCTAGTACCTGAAGAGATATACTGAATCTATCTAAAATGTGGAGAGCGGAAGTTCCTTTGGTGTTAGCATATTTCCAGCTATCTTTTACTCTGCCAATCAAGACTTGCAAATCACTGAATTCGATTTTATATCTGGAAAACATAAGATTACAATATATATTATTATTTCGGGGACAAGAAACTTCCTTTTCATAAATTCAAATAAAATACATGCATTGTAGTCAATAATAATAATAACCTGTCATATAGCCTGTGGTGCAGTGCATCTTGATTGAGGGAAGCATTAGCTTGTGCATTTCCCTGTGAAAAGTCTGCAGGCAAAGGCGAGGCACCGCAATCCGTCAAATTCATCCTGTCACTCACTTCGCTCCCCGGAGGGGTAGAACAAGGAGTCATGAACATTTCTACAAAAGATGATATACATTTTTATATTGTGGGAATAAACTTTTAAATGATAAGACATTACTTATATTGAATAGATTTGCATATATGCAATATAAGACATTTTCTTTGCTCTGATGTGATTACCAACTTGGGCGATATCCCCCCCCAGGATCCTGGGGCGGTGGTGGCCTCGAGGGCTAATGGGGGGGGGGGTAGTGGCCTCAAGGGCAAATGGGGGGGGGGGGGTGAAAGGCTACAAGGTTGATTGATACAAGGGAGCGGTGTAGGGCAGAAATTGAGGTCGGAGGAATTTTTAAAAAAAGTTGTAGGTTCACCATTGCAAGAATCTTGCAAACAAATCATTCAATTAGTGATTAGGTATTATTTATGGATTAACATCATTTTTGTTATTTTGATAATATTGTTTCAGAAGACCTCTTTTTAATTTAGAAAGCAACGTTTCAGGTTGAAAATAATCTCAGAATGTTGAAAATCAACCCTCTTCCATCATTATAAGTGGAAAATGTGGCTTATGCAATGATGGAATACTAAACTAGTAGAGAGTTGAACTCTTAACGCCCGAGTGGGAACCAAAACTACAAAGCTACCAACCGGTTGGTCATGATATTTCAAAACATGCAATTTTCACTTTAAAAAATTTCACTCTTTCCGTTTAAGCTGTCAAGCTTTTTTTATGGAAATGGGGGGTGTTGTTGAAGAAAAATGTACTTGGAAAGTGGGCGGTGAGCCGAATAAGGTTGGAAACCTCTGCTCAAGATAGATGCAAGATATATTTTATACACTTCACAGTTTTTTGGTTTTTTTATTTGAAAGACGGAATTTGTTGCATTGTTTTTGCAAAAGTGAACTTGTAAAGGTTCGTGTCAATAATGTTGAAAGTTTTGTGAATTATTTGGTGAAACTAACAATCTATAATAATTTTGACTTTGTTGTTACAATTCAGATGTCAGTGTGGCAAATAAAAGAAACTATATTATTTAGCCAACCGATAAAAATCATCAATGCATTAAAAATAGAATTGCTAAATGCCTTTGAAGTGAAATTCTTCACTAAAGGTCACTTTAAAAATTGTTCAAAAACAATAACAATAAAAATCAAGGTGGCGGCAATGACCTTTTCAATATATGTTTTTTCTAATGGTATTATTCGAAAAAATATACTTTGTATGAATATTTGACAAAAGATAACAATAAAGATAGATAAACATTACGGACTAAACGTCAGCGTCAACAAAAAAAAAACGTCAGCGTCAAAAAAAAAACATTGAACAACAACAACATGTAATGTTTGAATAAATGTTTAAATATGAGTCAGCATTTTGTTACAAGTATACATAGCGGTAATGCGTTAAAACAATGCATAAAATATTATGGTTTGCATGGCCAAAGAAGAAAAGCTTACCATTTTCATCTTCCTCGGTGGCCGGGTCGACTTGTTCCTGCTCCATGTATCCATTGGAAAGATGCATTTTACCAAAATCAAGAACCACAACAACTCCATTCTTGTCGGTGAACTTTTCTATCAATAATATTTGCGGTGCGGAAATGTCAAGCTCCAGTTGCCATAAACTTCTTTCACTCTTTTAGGAAGCAAAAAATGATTCAATTAGTTTTAGTCACAAACACAATAATTCAAACTAGCGGGTAATTTCTCTTTGAATATTAGAGATGGCAGCACTTTCATTTGTAGCAGATGTTAGTGTAATAATAGTAAGAAGATTCATTAAAAAAATAAGAAAACCATAATATGATTAAATTGTAGAACAAACAGGTAAAAGAAAAAAAAAATCTAAAAACCCATTTTTGTTTGAATGCATGTTTAAAATATAAGAAGGATTTAATCAAATAAATTACCAAATTTCCTTGTAATATGTGTTCCCATTGATTTATGAGGTGCATTTTAGTTGTATTTTTAACATGGACATAAGCCCCCGTTTGGTTGGATATGGTTTCCGGAGCGGATAATTTGCTTTTATTGTTAATTGATAGGGGATGGGAGAGGAAATCTATCAGCCATCTTACTGCTCCAGGGTTGTACACAATCTCTAATGACTGCGATTTAACAAATAATCTGAAAAAGACAAATAATGCTACCATTTTACAAATTAAAAAAAAACGGTGACCGGACAAATCAACAATGTATGACTTCATCACTCCTTTGAAAAGTCATAACAGGTGAGGAAAACAAAAACAAAAGAAACCTTGTTAAATAGGTTACGTTAGGTTAGGTTATGGGCCATTTAAAAAAAAATATTTCATCACTTTTAGTAACTTTTCAAAGGGGCGTTAAAATGCCACTTTGCTGTTGTGGAACTGAAAAAAACTTATAACTGAAACATGTCAAAAAAATTGCCTTTGGTGACATAAAAATATTATTTAAAGTAGAAAAGTATATGTACTTTGTTTTAACCAAAGAATTAGTTTAGACAGAAACTGCCCCACCTACTTCCCAATACCTTCCCCACGTGTTATTTTCCATTCCAAAACCGATGAAGAAAAGGCTCAAACAAAGAATTTGTCTCATTTAATAGTGAGGCAGGAACATTAAAAACATATTATTTCAACTTATTTTATACAGACGTGGAGTACAAAAATAAAAAAAAAACATTTTTGGAAGTTTACAAAAGAATTTTACTAACCTATAATCAACAGTCAGTCCCACAGGTTTCTTTTCATAGACCAGTTGAAATAAGGATTCTCCAGTGTTTGTAAGAGACGGATTATTTGTGTTTCCCACAGAATGTTTCACCCAAGCAGGAGCAGATGCATATTTCGCACTACCCAAACCTTCTCTTACGGTACCCTAAAACCACAACAAATATGCATTTAAATAATGATCGTGTAAAGCGAAGATTTTTCATTTGGTTCCGGATAAGGGGATCGGTATGAGAAAAAGTATCATGTAAAACTCCCATAAGTTAATATTCAAGAGCAGTGAAAGTTCTATTCAAGTTCTGTTTTTATTCAATTTCTGTGAAACAAACAACACAGGCATGTGCCTAGTATGGTGGTCGAAAAATCTCCGATTCATGTAACAAACAATTCAAAGAATAAAGAAACTTAAAAAAAAAAAAAAACTGGTCCGTAATGGAATAATAACAGAACTTGAATGAACTTTGAAATTAGAGATTGATATGAATGACCAAATTTAATCAGGTCTCAGTAGCTCAATAGGTACAGTTTTAGTCCCGGTAGGAATGGGTTCTAAGACATTAAGGATCTGGGTAGACCCAATTGCGATTTTTATTTTCAGAGTCTATTCTATTTTCATATTTTTATTGAGAGTTTTTTAATATTATTTTCAATAATTAACTATTACAATGAGGTTTAAACTTCAATAAGTTAATCCTTATAATTAGTAAAATAAGCATAAGTATCTGCGTGCATCATTCAATATTCAACTTAGTTGTTGTGGGGTTACTGGAAGCATAAATAACACACTATAAATAAAAAATCAAATAGTACATTACCTGTGAGCCAATTAGAATAGGGAACAGTGTATGATCTGTCAGGTGATCTCTCAAATATACAGCACCCAACGCTATACTCATTGTATGTGAAGATGTCCTCGGTCTACTTTCAACACTGAATCCAACATTTTCAAACTGTAGCTCTAACTTAACCCTAAAAAATTATGAAAAAATTGCAGACAAAAAAATACATCAATGAAATAAAAAAAAACTAAGTTTTAACCTTCTGTCGAGCGCATTTGATCTGACAGGCACACTGCGGACATTTTGTCACTCGCACCTGACCCTCCTAAAAGCTTCTTCTTTTGACGTGGTCTATGCGACCTTCTTTGTTGAGAAATTGGTAAAATTTTGTTCAGGGAAGATCATTACGCCTAAACTCATTTGAAAACCATTTGAATGTCGACCAACCAAATTAAAAAATTTTTTTTTTTAATTATTTCTGGCTTTCACATTTCAAAAGTGTTCTAGGCCATCACTTAAAATTTCAGAGAAAGGAAAGGTGAATTTACGTATTAATTTTATTTAAATGTGCAAATTTCAGAATTACATATATTGAAGATTGGAGTCGAGTTCAGACTTAGAAGAGATGAGATGTTGAATGGAGGGAAGGACCTCGTTCCCCCTTCCCAGGAAGAAGAAAAAGGCATCCCTCACCCTCTAAAAGAAAACGATGCTCGACGTGCACTGGTGAAACCAGTTTGAGAAGACTAATTACTAATTACTACTGATAAACTATCAAAATCGCCAAATAATAATTGCATCGCTTTGTTACTAATCCAACATGAATAATAAAAGAATGTTAATTAATGTAAAAACAATCTTGGCTAACCTTCTCTGTCAATACGGTAAACTATAAAATTTAAAAAAATAAAGCATACAAAAAACATTCTTCTAGGTCGAAATAATTTTTTTTACCACTAATTAATGTTTGAATTTGAACCAGTCATTTGTAATTTAAATTAAAGCCTATCAAAATGCTTTTTTATTTTTTATTTCATGTTTTATCATACTTAGATAATAGAAAAGATAATTTTTTATTTTAAATAATTACCACCAACTTGCAAATAATTGTTGTTGTCTCTAAATTTTCGTTAAATTGAATTCTTTAATGGCCTTTATTTTATAATTTAAAACAAAAATATACAAAATAGCTTGCAAAGGCGTTATATATATATATATATATATATATATACATGTCCTTTTGATTAAAAAAAATCATTAGTTTTGGATTCATATTTTGACCTGAATTCTAAAATTAAGTTTTGAAAGAAGTTAGTTGGAATCTTATCGAATTAAATTTTCAGTCTATTTGAAATGTTCCAAATAAAGGTTCCAACTGCTGATGAACCTTTATCAACCCAAATGTAATCCAAAGTTAGGAGAAGTTGGAACCATATTATTTTTAAAAAGATCAATTTGTAGACATCAGATGGCGATGAATTTTTTTTCCAGTACAGTTTAGATGACATAGGCCCTGAGGGAAATTATTTTTTCCTCAGGGCCTCCTGTGTGGAGTTAATGTAAAAAAAAAAAAAAAGAAGTTTAATTGAAAATAAACTCCCTGGTGACAAAATCTCAATTTTCTCAAAAACATCAGTTGGAACGATTTCACTCTCACCTAACGAAATAACAAAAGCAAGAAATGCGAGACTCCTATCTGCTTATCCCTTGCAAATATGAGAAGGTCAAAAACTTTTGTATTTTTTCTTTTTTCGAAACCCCTAATGATCCCCTAGTAACTTGGAAGTTGTATAAATGAACTTAAGTAAGTGTTTAATCACATTGCGTCCGAACTCAGCAGTCAACGTATTGGGCCTGACAGAAGGTTAATAAGTGTCAATGAAAATACAATATTACAGCAAAATTTTATAGCTTACTTATTTGCATTTCCATTTGTGTTATTTTGATTGTGATCTTCGCAAAGCTGTAAACTACCCTTAGTTAAATTGAACTGGAACTTTCCGAAAACAGTGTCTCTTTTGAGTAAGCTATTATTCTCTATGGAGTCGGCTAGAACGTCCAAGATTTCTCCCTCCAGACTGGGTGCAGAATTCGATGGAGACAGAGAAGCGGTCTGAGAAGGAGCTGACGAATACCAGCCCCACCACTGAGGAAACCACCGGATTAACATGGATCTTCCCTGGGCACCTTCGGGTGCGGTTCCCTCCGCTGCCAATCTACCTTTATCTGCGTTGTTAACTGCTCTAGGTGCATTTCTCATTGCTGCCTGAAAGTAAAAAAAAATTATATAAAAAATGAATAAATAAATACATATGAATAAATAAACAATAGAAGGTAAAAAAAAACTGCCAATCAACAATCAATCAAACATTTCACCTGTTCATGAAATCACTCCTATCCATTATAACTAATGGCAATAAATTTATAAATTGTCGGCTGAGTACTTAACCCTTCGAATAATGAGAAAATAATATCTATGAACTTTTGCCTGTCAAAGTTTGCACGCAAAAATTCTCGGTTCTTCCCATGCATTTCAAATGTTCATTTTTATTGGTTATTTTTTAATCTTTTTAAAAAAAAAAATGTTCTAAAATCTAGATAAAATAATCTTTCCGATGTGCTTATCAAAAATTAAGATTTTTGTTTTAAAATATTAAAATTTTTATATTGAAAATGTGAATTAGCTTAAAAATTACGTACCTGGGGTTTCCCCAAAAAAGTACATAAAATAAAAGAAAATTAAAATTTTAAATACAGATTCCTTTTTTAAAAAAAAATTGTAATAAAACTGTCACTTCACTTTTTATCACATTCATACAATTTTATTTTTAAATTAATTGTTTATTACGTCACACATTGGCGCAAAATAAAATCGTCACTTATGATCGGGTTTGTAAAATATCTGATCAATATAGCTCGTTTATTCTTAAGGCAATAAGAAGCAATATTTCTTTCGCTTTCAAATATAAAAGAAATCACAAATTTTTGCTTGACAGGAAGAGAGATATCTAACTTTTAACGACGCTCGGTCGTTCTGGGACAATCTGGGTCTCCTGTTATTATAACGGCATATGATGTTTTGGGACAACTAGGGTCTCCTGTGATTAGACGGGTTAATCATTCTAATAGTACTTTTCCCAACTTTACAGCATAGGTTTCAAAAATCAGGGTATTGTATCTTTGGAAGGAATTATTATAAATCAATGAATTTAAAATGCTTGACTTTTATGAATATTAGTTATTAAATTAATTAAGGAAAGGGAGAGATAAAGTGGACTTTTGGCTATTCAAGAACTTGAGAAAGTCGATTTACCTAAAATCTGCTGTTAGAACAATCAAGTACTTAGGCGACGAAATGTTACATAAATGCTTATTTAAAGTTTTAACCTCTTCGTCCCTACAGACACACGTATTAGTGCATTCATGAAAGTAGTTGGCGTGTTTCTCAATGACGTAGCGTCATTGAGAAACACGCCAAACGCATGACCAACATATGTACACGGTTGACATTTGTCACATGAGAACGGATCGCTTCTTCGACTCGTTCTTGTGTTCAACACCTCGGATGTGGAACGATTTGCCGGTCTTTGTGTTTCCTCCTTCCTACAACATGGGTCTCTTCAAGACCAATGTTTATTCCTTCCTCTCCTCAAAAAGACCCTCCACACAGCATCCCAGATGACATAGGCCCTGAGGGAAATTATTTTCCTCAGGGCCTCCGGTGTGGTTTTAAAAAAAAAAATGAATGCAGTGAAAAGGTTAATTGTTTGCTAGTAAAATCGATAGTTAAAGTTACATATTCAAAGAACTAGATTGATAAATTGTGATTACCGTATTGATAAATTGTGATAATGAATGATGAAGGAAAGATGAACTGCACAGAGTAATGGTGTAAAGAAATTTACAATGAAGTCTGGAGATAGCAAGTTCCAGTCTGGTCATTTTGAGACTGGTTGTTTAAATTAATAATTTAAAAGTTGTTGAAAAAAAAAAAAATATTGTACAAACCTCCCTGAGTAGTTTAAGCTGTTGGAAAGGAGAAGTCCATTCAACTTGGTCCTTGAGAGCTTTGTTTTCTGTTGAAAGAGTTAGGGAAGGAGTAATAAGAAGTGTTGAATACATATCCACATAGCGCTTACATAGTCTTGCGCTACATAAACAGGTTTCCCAAGTTGGCTTTGGTTCCATGACTAAAAGAAGAACGAAATATACATTTATATGTGCATCAGAAAATAATGGTTTTTAAAAACTACACTTTTGTCAGATTGAAATTTCTTACAATTACTATCAGGAAAGTGGCATTTGACTGCGTAAATCCACCAGGCTCTAGGACTTTGCGGTACCGTAGTACTTGGTCTCCACTGTCGAAACACACGCAATTTTCCAATAAGTGTTAAGCCTCGGGAACAGCCGATCATTTCATTATATTGACACTGAAACATTCACACATAATTTTAAATTACATATACCAATACACATATCAATAACATAAAAAATAAATACTTAAGTGTTTCATGTAACAACTAGCGCGATCGCATTATTAATTGAAATACCAGCCCAGTAACGGGATTTCTGAACATTTGATTTGGAAATTTAAAAAAGAAATTATACCTCTGAATTTAAGCATGGAGACATAAACCTCCTTAAAAAAGTTAAAGTGCTATATAGACAATGAATCCACCCTTGTTTTACCATTTATCCCAAATTTTTAGGGGTTCCATGATAACTCGGAATCATGCAACACTGCTTTGAAAAGTCATTAAAAGTTATGAAAAAAAATTTGAAAAATAGCCCTTAACCTAACCTAACGTAACCTATTTAACCAATTTAATTTTTTTTTCTTCGTCACTTTTAATAACTATCGAAGGAGGTGTTGAATTTGCATAATTCTGAGTTGTCAGGTCACATCTTTAGGATTTATAAAAAAATATTAAAACATTGTAAACTTTATAAATGTGCAAATTCTGCATGTTGATTCCCTTGAAATTGCTGTGTGTGGTACTTTTTCGGGTCAATATCGAATATTTTCTATTTCTGTATGTTGTCTACGGCCTACTTGATATACAAATATATATTAGAAGACCAAATTTTCAGATTTTTCATAATTTTTCAGAAGATTCAGTTTTCAATTTTTAATCATAAACAGCTGTTTGAAAGTTTTGCATGAAAAAATATTTTACAGAATTTGGGTTCGCGGACTGTCCAAATTGAATGCAATAAATTAGGATATTTAACCCCTCAGGCCTTTACCGTATTTTATCAGAGTGTCAAAATATTTCCATTTTGCAATAAAATCGAAATAAATGGAATATTTCTGAATGTATCTAAAAACTAAAAACTGTTTTTGAAAGGTGATGAAGTAAGCTTTCAAATTTTATAATTCGAAATAAATATAAATATTTAATATGCACGCAAACATAAAAAAGTTTTGAAAACGGCTCACCTTACGTTTTTTCTAACTAAAATTACTGATAATGAAAAATAAATATAGAAAAATTTTTCAATTAGGCAAATGTTAGTCTTATTGTCAAGTCACTTTTCTGCCATTTCATGTAAAAATAATTAATAAAAAATTCTCAAAATTTCATACAAATCTATTAAAATATCTGTGTTTTCTCCCTGATGTAGCATCTCTTCTTCATTGGAACGCATTTTAACGTTTATGTAAAAGCCAAACGTGAAGTGTTCAGTGCGTATGCGTGGATAGGTCCTTACCACAAACCACAATCTTTCAACAAACGGAGAAGACAGAAAACAAAAAATGTTTATAGTGATGTTCAAGCAAACATTCACGTTCATGCACAAGAGTCCCAACTGCTCCCGTCTGGAGCCAGTGAGACTATGGCATCCCCAATTGGGCTATGTTGTGAGGATGAAGGTAGTGGGGAGGGGAAGGAGATAGGGAAGAGGAAGGTGGGGAAGTACCTGGCTATTCAGATCTGGTCACTAAACACGGCTAAAGCCATTTCAAGCAACGTTTCAATTCTGAATGGTGGTCTTACACCAGGGCAATACTGATAGTATCTTCCACTCTGGAACGTGCCACAAATATACTATATATTATTTTTAAATGAATAAATTGTGAAATAACACAAATTAATCAAATAAAATTTATTTGCGCACGCCGGGTTCGAACCCGCGACCTTCGGATTGTGAGTCGAGAGTCTTGCCTCGGGACCACGGAGGCCGTCAAAAAGACCTGTCTTTATACAAACACACATATTTGGTCACATAAATTAAAAAGACTCACATTTGTCAATATCAAAGGAACTTGATCTAAGGAGAGTTGGCAGTCCAATCGAGGCCTTGTGTGTGATCGCAGAGGTTGTTCAGAGCGTTCCCTTCGTAGGTGAGCCACCGCAGATACAGGACTCACAACGAACCGGTGTTCTGAAGACTGCATTTCACACATACGAATCTAAACAGAAAAGACATTCAACTCATTAAATTTATTACAATAAAATTGGCAAAATAACAAAATCCCTTCGTACTGCCGGCATATTATAGTGTATCAGAGTTCTGAATAAAAACAACTTAAACACAGCTTCAAATGAATATTCAATTCAAATGTATTGTTGTCATCAAATGGCCGGTCAGCGCCAATTTATTTTTTGACATTTGAAAGGTCCCCTTTAAACGCCGATTCTAGGAAGATTCAATTTTGAACAAATTGTGGCTGATTACTGAGAGAGAATTGTATTTCCTTTTGGCCATATTTCATTAGCTCCAGGGCCCATCTTCTTTGCAGCCTCTCGAACACAAAGAACGAATCAATGCCAATTTAAGTTATTATTGTTTAGCAGATTTGGTACTTACAGCAAGCTCTCCAAGAGTCAGATTAGCCAGCATATCATTGGGTAGGGTCATCCTGTCCCAGTAAAAGGCCATCTTCTGTAACTCCAGCAGTTTGAAAGAGCAGCCACCCGACTGGCTGGAGGAGAGGGTGGTGAAGCTCCGGAGCCAGTTAGAGTCACACGACTCGGCAGAAAATGACTCCATGATGAGGCCACACGCAAAACCATTAGACTCACCGCAAGTAATTGAATCCTCGTAACGCAAGTGGACATCTTTAATTTTTAACTAGAAAGGAAAATTGATTTAAAGATTCATCTTTTATTCCGTAACTAACCATCCTGCCATTTTTCTCCACAGGGGTAGGCAGAAAGGAAAGACTGCCAAACAACTTTGTATTGGCACACACTCCTTATTACCCCTTTCATAATCATGCTTAGTCTCATCAACACTATATTTAATTAACATTTCGTTGTTTTGTGCTCAAAAGGGAAGTAATATTAATCCATTGGCCTCCAACCCCGCAGGCCCGGTAGGGGTATATCGCTATGTCTTAAACTCTAACCACGCCAACACGGAGGGCCTTAAGTATGTCGGCTAAAATGGACATACAAGTGACACCTGTGTTTCAAATTTTAAATGCTAATCGCTCTATAGTTAACGAAGTATTCATTTCGCAGTATTGGCAACAATACATTGGTAAGGTTTTCTTTGATATTTACGACCAAAATTTTGTTAACAATCGGCGTCATAGTGATTTTTCAAAATGGCAAGTCATTCTGGACTCGATAAGTTTGCTCGAAAAACAATCTAACAAAAAATTTTTTCTTTATAATTATATATTTTGTATACTCTCTCGGAACATTGCCTTGCCCAGATTCCTACCCACCCCTAATACCCTCTTCCTTCCCAGAACTTCCTCTCCTTTCCTAAAAAAACCCTCCACACAGCATCCCCAAAGATGACATAGGCCTTCGGGGGAATTATTTTCCTATGTGGAGCTAATTAAAAAAATATGTTCAATTGATATTTATTTTTTGATATGGGAATCCGGATGATGTTCATGTACATGGAAAAAAACTGAGATACTTAATGCCCGGGTTGCCGGCAATGAAATGTATATTTTATGTTTTATCATATGCTTTAATCATCTTATCTGAAGTTTACCCTTGAAAAGTTTTAAGTATCATTTATTATCTAACCACGTCTGATTTTATTATTATCTCAACACCAAAATCAATTTAACCAATCAAACTAAATAATTATTCATGCAACATATGGACAGTTCCAAAGAACAATGTCGGATCTGCTAAAAAATGAAAATCATTTGTTTGGCTTATTTTAATTTCTTTTTGATGATTGAAAATTTGTTTTTCGGAATTTTGAATGAAATGAAAATAACACTATATTCTCAAAAACAGTAAAAATGCAGAAACTTTAAACAGCTCTACTGCAAAACTACAAAATCGCACATCCGACATTGTTCTTTTGGACCGTCGATATGTAATGTACAGCATAAGAAAGAATTGTGTAGGTATTTTAGGTATTTTAAGATCAGATTTGTGATTTGACACCAAATAAACCTACTTATTTCAATAGATAACAATGTTATTTATTTAGTTATCTTTTTGACGTGATAACGTCTTATAAATCGATGAACGCCAGCCGCATTCACGAAAAAGCATGACTCATTGTCACGCTGTCACGTTCCGCCTGAGCCGGGCGTACAAGCGAGGGCGCGGAACAAGCGTTCTGCCTAAGTGTTCAGCGAGAGCGCGGAGCAAGCGATAGAGAGGCACGATCGGCCTAAGCGTTCGACTTAAGCGTTCGGCTTAAGCGTTCGGCTCGTGACTTTACAGACAACCAAATTTTTTGTGACTGAAATGGGTATAGATATGTATTTGGTGTCAAAATCGCAACGATAACACGGCATAATCTAAAAATACCTAAAATTGTCCATACATATTTTGGCCCTTTCTCAAGACAGCAATGTATTGAAGTGATGAAGCTTCTTGAAGAGTGTTATTTAATTTATAAATCAGGCAACTCAACAGAAACATGCAGCAAAAATACTAAATTGGCCAAAATTAAATCTGAAAATTTATTACCACACAATTAAAAAAAAAAGTTGTTTTAATTCATACATTATGTCCACTATTAAAAATGTCTTACATAAGACATATGGACACACATTTCAAATATAGAATTCAAATAATTGTCTGGTAAAATAAAATTAAGGTAGCTTGAGGCGATTTTTCACAAAATGGCACTGTACAATCATCCAATTATTGTTATTTGTACGTATTTTATTGCTAGTATGGATTTGAACAGATTCTTCCTTTAACCTTCCTCGGTTCTTCGGGTCATTATGACCCGAAACTGAAATTTAACTGATCATAAAAGTCGTAATTATTAATTTAATTTATAACAACTTTATGACAATAGAGAACTCCAGTCCAATTATTATTTTTTTTTTTAATAATGACCTTCTAACTTAAATAACTGCATATTTATTTTTATTTTTATAGTTAGTTTTAATAGTTAAAAAAATGTCAAAGTTTTAATTTTTCAAGATCCCCGAAAACCACCGAATCTAGTGTGACGTCATCATGACCAACCGAAGTATGAATTTTGTAGGGAACTGGAATCAGCTGTTCGATTCCCGCCATTTTGAATTTCAGCATTGGAGCGTTTTACTGGGCATTATGATCGATTTTTGTACAGTTAGAGTTTTTGAATATTTTAAATAATATAGATAAACTAATAGAGATACTTTATTTTTGATACTGAATTATTTAGGCCTAAATAATGTTTCAATAAAAACAAAAACTATTATATGTCTAAATCTCTATAAACCAATAACACGGAATGTTGAACGGCTTGCGTCTTACATTTCTATTGATTTCTATACAACTTTGACCCAGGTGACGCGGCGCGTTGACGTCACGCCGCCAAAATCCAGCAATACCAACTTGTCAGGGTGTTTTGATGACACATTTTAAAATGGACTTTTTAATATTTTTTTAAAAGCTCTACGCTAAATATTATGTAATAAAACTTATATATTCAGAATCAGCGTATATTGGTCTATATGAACATATTTTTTTAAAGCCATAATATTTTTCACTGGAGTTCCTTATTATTAATTATCCATTCACTAATTATATAGTATTGTAAAATTATGGAGAAGTCTTTTATGTTACGAAAATTAAGTTTTTTCTATCTTAGGTTCCTCCGGTCAATAATACCCGAGTACGAAAAAGGTCCATTCAATTCAAAGATGGTTCTGGTCTCATACATTCCGATAAACAACAAAAACCTTGTTTTGTTGAGCACTGACCACAACAAAACCGAAATACATGATTCAGAGCAGAAGAAACCTAAAATGATTATGGACTATAATGCACCAAAGGGTACTTTCTAGACAAAATGCAAAGGAATGACATTTCGATGCTTACATATTTAAGCCATTTTTTCATATGTTTGAAATCGGGTCAACATGACCCGAAGGCCTTAAGTTTAAGTGTGCATAGTATTTGAGGAACTGAGGAAGGTTAATTTATCATTTCCAACTTTTAAAATGTAACACTTGTTTGCTACGCTCAAGGAAATTATTGTGTTCAATGGTTGATATTTAACTCACTTGAAGATTTTCAATTATATTTGTAACCAAGCTCGTTCCATAGTTCATCCACGATGAAAAACTTGAGGCATAATATCCGGCGTCTGGTTGAGATTCATTTTCCGCTCTCCATTGAGCTTCTAAAGCATCCAACAAGCTCAACTTGTAGTCCTGAGCCATAAATTCCTCGGCCTCGTTGTCCCACTGGAATTAATCATCAACCGTAACATTAATCCACAACTACAAATACTGCTTGGAAATGCACTTTAATTATGTTTCCTGATGCAGTCTGCAGTTTCAAATAAAATAAATACATTTACGTATATGGTAAATCTCTTTCTCTGTCACTTAAAAAAGAAATTAATTGTGTTATCAAAAACAATTATTATTTTATAAATTATTTTTTTTTAATTTGCAATTGTAGAAGAAGTAATTATTATTACATGAACATTAAAAAATTAAACCCAGTTTGCCTGGACACAACTCCTCCTAGTGAATACTATTAGCGATTATTGAATAAGTAATTATTATTTCATGAACTTTAAATCGTAATAAATAAAAATAGTGACTTTGTATCCAGTAAATCAAAGCTAAAATAAAAAAGCAGAATAAAATAAAAATTCAATTTTTTATAAGAAAAACTCTCTTTTTATAACTTTTGAAGGTTATTCCCATCAACGTAATATATCATTGAAGAAGAAGATAATACTTATAATCTAAATGAAAGTATGAAAGAGAACAAGACACAGAAAAATAGAAAAAGACAATGGTCGCAACTGGGACTCGAACCCAGACCTCTCGTCTAACCGGGACGTGCGCGTTATCCAATTTCGCTATTGCCACCTTCTGTCAAACCGTCATATTTGTCAACCTTATATTTCAAATATTTTTAGAATCAACAATATTATCTTCAACTAGTTATTTTTTCCATATTATGGGCAACTACTCTTTTTATTGGAACAATCATTCTAAGAATTGGTTTGTAACCTGAATAGCGTCTCAGATAAATGTATCCAAATTTATTCATATGGAACTATTGACTTTATTGACATTATTATTGGCAATAGCGAAATTGGATGACGCGCACGTCCCGGTTAGACGAGAGGTTTGGGTTCGAGTCCCAGTTGCGACCATTGTCTTTTTCTATTTTTCTGTGTCTTGTTCTCTTTCATATTTTCATTTAGATTATAAGTGTTATCTTCTTCAATGATAAAATAAAAATATTTATGTTTTCAAATTATTAAAAGAAAATAATTTTAGTGGCGGTTACAGTGGTGCATACTGCTATCCGGTATTGATATTCTCTAAATAGCAAAAAAAATTGACAGTAAAGCAGATATAGACTATTCAATAATGTTTGAGAATATTATAAATACACATTATTTTTTAAAGTCCCGTGACTTAACCCTCGCCCCGTCGTGTAGGGTCTTTAAAACCCAGGTTTTACAGAAATGCTAATTATCTACATTTTAAATGTTTCCACTGATTCCTTACTTTAGATAGCTTCCTAAAAGGGGCTATACTTGACACTAGCGCCGCCGACATTCAGTCTGCGCATGTGCGTTGTGAGTTACAGACATGTGTTTCGGCGTGAGACTCAACAAAATACAATGAAAAACCAAGTTTATATGTTTTTTCATTGTATTTTGTTGGTTTTTTTTTGCAATAAAAATAAGTCTGTATCAATCTCAAAAAGTTATAAGTTTGATAGAAATTGTTTAGATTTTTTTTAAAGTTTACTAAAAAGAATGATTAAAAATTATAAAAAATGTTCCTTTATTATTTCGATGCAACCCCTATCGCCTGACTATAATCAGTTAAAACAACACATAAAATATATATAATAACAAAAATTTAATCATATTTATTTTTGGGGTTTTTGGCGACACCTCGCGTTAAAAAAAAGATGCGACGGGCGGAGGGTTAAGAAACCTAATTATAAAATTTGATGTTACCTCCGATAAGTTCACTGGTGTGGCCACTAGATAGAGTTGTTCTATAACTATGACCCATGGCGCCGACCTTATTTGCCGAACAGGTATTTGTAATTTGACTTTACCAATAAATCCCGCCTGCACCTCGATAGGAACTCCAAAATGGCGCAACGCATCTTTTTTTAGTGGTAAATTTTCAAGTTCCACTTCACCTGCAAGTAATGATTTATATTTAATGCAGATTTTTGTGAATAATTTAAGCACCAATGTCATAGATCAAAGATGCACAGTCTTTTTGGTAGAAGGCCCACTTCCATGGCTTCCGAGCTGCAAACAACACGTACAAGTGGATTATATATTTAAATCAAGTTTTCACACATCTGAGAATTTTAGATTTCCTGGGGTGCAATTTGGCTCTTCAAATTTTGATGAATAAATTTAGGCCAAGCAATTTCTCTTGACAAAATTTTATCAGTCAGGAATTTTGTTGCACATCAACGTAATAGAGATAAAGCACATTTTATTTTTTGTATCAGTAAGATAATAATGAAAAGTAAGTATTTCAGTTTTCTAAAATGGAAAATTATGTATTTTGGTAGCTAATTTGTTAAAAATATGGATAATTAGATATCTTTCCTCATGTCATGTTTTATTATAACAATAAAATCGTTTTTTATGCTTGTTGTTTTTTTTTTTAATTAAACCCAAACTAAGAACCTATTTTAGGATCAAAGGTTAATATTTTGGGTTATAAGAGAATATAAAATTAACCTTAAAACTTTGACATCAAAGACATAATTTTTTCTTACCTGATAGAAGTGCTATGCTTAATTGATCAGTATTTAAATTCTCAACATATTTTCCTAAATAGTTGTTTAAAACCCAAGCTACAAGGCCCTCTAACATTTTTATGGTTTATCCTGAAAAAAGAAACATAATTTTATTGTTTTTATTATTATAATTCTATACATTGTAAGTAATATATTGACGTACACTACAAAAAGGAACTGTAAATCTATTACTTTACAAAAGCGATTCTCAAAAGCTTTCTTCTTAGCATTGTCATAAAATCTGAAACCTATAATTTCAACACACATCATGGTGAACCTACAGCAGAGAACTCCATTGTAACCTCTCTTTCTGATGCAGGTATATTTAATTATAAACATGGACAAGCCACAACAGAGCTTTCAGTGGTATATCTTTAATTACCATTTCACATTCATTTGGCAATTAGCACTTACCCCACCTTTCAACTTTCACCATAACAACTATTTATTTCACTGAATTATCCAAAAGACATTGCAAAACAAAAACCTTTGGGTTTACTCCTGTAAAGTTACAAATTGAAGTACTTCTTTTTTTTTTGTTATTGTTTTTGGGGTGTTATGCCGTGTTTCGCTACCTCCTTCTTTAGCCAACGTTTCGGACAGCGTTACAGTGTCCATCATCAGGGCAGATGAGTCGATGTCACTCATCTGCCCTGATGATGGACACTGTAACGCTGTCCGAAACGTTGGCTAAAGAAGGAGGTAGCGAAACACGGCATAACACCCCAAAAACAATAACAAAAATACTTTTTGGCCGTGAAAACCTAAAAACATACCTGAAGTACTTCTTGTCGATATTACATATACTTACTTTAATTTTCTAAATAATATTAATAACTTGTTTAACTAATTACTGGATTGATTTCATAAAGTTAGAGATTTAGATTGTTAGACAAATGAAAGGACAGAAACGATAATAGTTTCATAAATTTTTAAATATAACATTTACCTGTAAATAATATCAGACACCATAAAATATAGGTAGGTAATATTATTCAAGAAACAATGGGATATATACGTATATGATAATGCCATTGTGACAAAAGCACTGCAATCACCAACATTCATTGATGTTTACAAAAATACTCAATAATTACCTAGAACTTTATCAGATAACATGAATAAATGATTCACTGCTTCACTTTTGCTACAGAAACAGACTGGTATGTAAAATGAATTATACAGAGATGTTTCAGATTTGAATATATACATAAAATAAGATTTAGAGTTTACAAACCTAGCATATAAAATAATTAATAATTTTAAAATATATAATCAAAGTTTTTTTAAAGCCGTGTGAAATGTATTTTATTTGTTAATATTGTTGACAACATAATTACTTCCTCCAAAAAAGTTTTTTGCAACACAGGAAAGATTGATTTTGAAACAGTGGTGTATGCTGGTGTAATTATTAAAATATTATTATTACGTAGTTATAAATCTAGGGCTTTGCTAGAAGTGCCCATGAAAAATTTGCAAATCGCTCAGGAATGAAGTTTGTTTATCTATTTCTTAGCGTAAAAGAGAAGATGAAAACATATTTTGACTTCTATATTAGATAGGTCACTATTTCATCAATCTAGAACGCCTGACATATCTTCATAGCATTCAAATAAGGAAGTTTTAGAGTACTTTCTGGTACCTAAATCAAATTAACAAAACCTGACACAGGCACTTCTAGCATTAACCCCCAGAGATAATCTCTCTATATAAGATATATTGTACAACATAATAAATAAAAACCTTAAAATAGATGCATAACATCTAATAATTATTTATAGTAAAATATATTGACTACATTTGGAAAGCTAGTGATTGACTGCGTATTGCGTATTCTCAAAACAAATACGATAATTTAGTAAAGAATGTGAAAACATAATACGGACAGTGTCATTCCCTTATTTTCCGAAACATAGTTAATATTAGCTTTTATCAGCTATTTGTTACACGAAATAGATTACA
This sequence comes from Glyphotaelius pellucidus, assembly GCA_936435175.1. Lineage (NCBI taxonomy): Eukaryota > Metazoa > Arthropoda > Insecta > Trichoptera > Limnephilidae > Glyphotaelius > Glyphotaelius pellucidus. The sequence continues at coordinate 31,108,963 of OW386543.1, forward strand.
TAAAACTAAAAACATAGTACCTATAGCAGTCAGATTTTTTTAAACCAATTACTAAAATACCAATGTGGATAGGAATACATGTATTGAACAGATACCTATCATTTCGAACTTAAAATATTTAACGAAATATTAAATGTCAATATTTAATTGCTATAAATGGTTCAAATACTTATATTTACATTCATTTGACATTTGGACTTGGGTGAAAGTTTTTAAAAATATTTTGTCTATGGTTTATTTGTCATCACTCGAGGAGAGTGGTGGTGGAAAATATATATATTTAAAAAACTTTTTTTTAAAGGAAGGGAGCATCGCTCTCGAAACATGTCGGTTTAATAGACATTAGTAGTTAAAAAAACAAATAAATATTTTAATTAATTAAAAATGGTGCCACAAAATAAATTTGCTGCATTTGAGGAAGATATACATATATTTTTTTTAATAAATAGTCATCCCGCTGGCTCGGTAACGCCTCATCGGACGTTTTAGTTTTGGTTGATCATCTCTCTGTCGAATGACACTTGAAAGTATATTGACAAGAAGTGTAAGCCCTCTTTCGACAAAGTTGATCACTTTTTTTGTTTTATCGTAATTTATAATGTATTACGCCGTGTTGCTCTATCTCCTTCTTTAGCCAAGATTTCGGACAGCATTACAGTATTCATCATCAGAACAGAGGTATAATCCTTTGGGTTTCTAATATGTTTAAATGTTTAGTTGGAAACCTTGTTCAATTTATGCCATTCAATGAAAGTTGATCAAATAAAACTGAAATGTCAGAACGCGATCACCTTTACTGGACCAACTTCCAAAAAAAGTTATCCCGCCGTAATATTGGCAGAAAATATATACTTAACAAAGTCTCATCGAAGGGGTAGAGCCGTGATTGGCTAGAAAGTCATATCGTAACTGGAAGTTCATTTACCGGGAGATTTTAATTTATTGCAATACGAATGGCGTCGAGCGGCTTTGAATGCATTTGCAAATGATTTATTTACAATTAAATGGTAACATTGTATTAAAACAAAAATTAGGAATAAAAGGAAAACATCCCTAGAATATTTGTGTTTCTTCGACTTTGATGATGTCGAATCGAGGCTATTAGCGCCTTATGGACATTCAAACTTTCAAATTGGAAGTCTCATTTAGCAAACTATCATTAGAAGGGAAAGTGTCGAGAGTAATTTTATTCATGCAAAGACTCGGACAGAGTTGAAGATACTCTCAGTATCAACTTGGTGAAAGTCATGAAAGGCCACAATTCGGAATCGAAACGTTTCTTGAAATGGCTTTATCTTTATCCTTATTTGGTAACCACATTATATGAATAGCCAGGTACTTCCCCACCTTCCTATTCCCCTCCATATACCGAACACTTTTCAACACAGCTATATGGTATAATACAATTTATTTATAAAACAATACAAAAAATACAAAGACATAAGCCAAATTTGAACAGTATAAAAATATTTTTAATATTAAGTCCACTCAGGAGGCCTCGAGAAAAATATTTTCCCTCAGGGCCTGGTCATCTTTGGGGATGCTGTGTAGAGGGCCTTTGTTATGAAAATGGGTCTTAAAGTTATAGGTAGGAGGAAACATGAAATCTTTCCATAACGACCTGTTCTCATGTAATAAATAATGTCAGCCAAGTATAAATTTTGGGCACGCGTTTGGCGTGTTTCTCGATCATGCAGTGGTGCCAAAGAGTATAAATGACACTTGTTTCTTGGAGCATCTTCCATTGAAATAGCAGTAGAACAAGGGCAGTATTCCCACCTGAAGCCTGTGCTCTAAAGATTGCAATCCGTTTGTTAAGACCAAGGGTTTTGACAGGCATCATTTAGTCCAGAGGTGGCTGCCAAATTCAACATTGGTTGAAAGTATGTAAAGGTGATGTTTTCAAAATATGTAGTGGTATGTACAAATATATATATAAGAGCGTGGAAAGATATACCAAAAATAATATTTAATTGCTGACGTACCCTGTACCCGGCGTTGCTCGGGGCTATGAATGGATTGGAGTAAAGTTTGAGGTTGTGAATTCTAGTGTACTTGAAAACTGGGTTAAGTTTTAAGTTAGAAATGACATCATTATTATATTTTTATTAATTGAACTTCTAAAATTATTTATTTCACCTGATCGCGCCCTGTACCACGGCCCTCTGCCGTTTTTCTACGTTTTCTACCATTCACTTCCACGTCGTACATTCTCCTTAAACCCCTTTCTTTGTTTATCACATAGCCTAATTTTAGCATACGAAAGTATTTGTTTCACTTGACAGCGTCACGTCTTTCTCGGGTATCCAGGACTTTTTCTACCATTCACTACCGTTTGCCATATATTGGTAAAAAAACTACATTTTATCTACTGTTATTCGACTCGTGTGTGCAAACATAAGAGAGATGGAATTAACTTTCATTTACCAAAAAAATAATAGCGACATGTGAAAGAGATCGTTTCTTTCGACTCCAACTGGACTTCGAGCAACGTCACGAGCTTGCGAGCGGCCAATGCGTTTTTTTCGATATGTATTAGTTTCGATAAATCTGTATTTGCGAACCTCGTTTGTACACGTAAAAATGAACTTTGTTAACAAACGGCTTGCTGAAGATTGGTTTGCACTATGTCCAAACAAACTCGTGTTGAGAAATAAAATTTTAAAGTTTAAAAAAATTATATTTTTGTTTCATATTGTTAATTGTTACAAATTTTGTTATAAATATTGTTATAAATTATATAAATAAAGTTAAAAATGTATAAGTTATAAAAATATAAAGTTACAAATTTTGTAATAAATAAAAATATAAATAATTATTATAAATATTTTTTTTAAAATACAAGGATTAATCTAATATAAGTAGAACAACATATTTGGTTGAATTTCGAACGAACTAACATAATATACTGCTTTCACAGCTTTAAAAAAAACAAAAATAGAGAAGTACAAACCAATCCTCGTCGTACGTCGTCGTACGTACGTTGTACGTGTAATGGGTCCTATTCTGCGAACCAAAAAAAAAAAAATGCCACTCACGCGGCCAAGCATTAATAAACCAAACCACACCGTGATAATTTTGTTGTCTATGTGGAATTCGATGCATAGACAAAATCGTTCGTGTGGTTTGTGGTGGGTGCTGGGTTTGCTCCAAGGTTTGAGTCTGCTGCAGGCTTGCCAGTTTGCGGAGAATTCCGCAAATTGCGGGGAATTTTGAAGATTTTTTTTAGAATTGGGTATTTTGCGGTAGAAACATTTTGCGCTGAAAATGCGGAGATTCTGAACATTTTTATTTAGATCGAGACCTGAACTTAAAAAATGATTGTAATCTGCAACTCCCAGTCCCTATCAATCTAACTAAACAGTTATTGCTCGTGTTCCCATTTTCCAACGCTTGCATTGAGAAGAAATTCAGTTTGAAGAAAGAAGAAGGAAGTTTAATGCTAACCAAAAAAATATGGCATGTTGCAGTAATTAGTTAATAAAAATAAGTTACTATTTTACATAATCTGTATGCGTGCTTATCTTGTTGATTTTTTCATAATTTGTCATGTTCTTTAGAATCCTTTAAATACGCTGAATGAAGTCATATATTAATGTAAATTGCTTTTAAATAAGTTAAATTCTTAAAATATAAAAATTAAATTGGTTAATGTGACTTTTACCACTAAAATACCAATTTATCTTCCTTTCTTCAATTTTCTTTAACGTATTTTTTGACTCGTTTAAATCACTTGACTTTTTCAGGGTTTTTCTTCTTGCCATACCTGTCGTACTTAACGTGTGATTATATTACATTTTTCTTTTTTTTTTAAAGAAAGACAAACTTTCCCGGGTTACGATAACCCAGCAATATTTTTAAATCTCCAACCACCACCACACTAAGCGGATAATGTTGCTTGTATCGCGATGGAGGACTTAGCCAGCTGAGGAATCGAACACTCGACCTCCGGATGGGACCCTAACGCGATGCTCACTCAGCCACTAACCGGTCGTCCTAACCTTAGTTTTATGATTCCTTTTTTCTGATAGCTATACAATTTATTGCACGCAGTATTGAATATATATATTTTTTTAAATATGTCTTTGAATCATGTGAACATTGGTCATTGAGTGGCAACAATTTTCAATCTTATATTATGTATGCAGTAATATGTTTTAATCCTGAAATTGTTCCAAATAAAAACAATCAATTAAAAATGCTAATTTTAAATGAATTTTGTTTTATTTTGGAGGCAGAATTATAAAAGAATTTGTGGGGAAATGTGCTATTTCGTTCTCCCCGATTTGGGGATTTTGAACATTTTTAGTGGGTATTTTAGAACATAAGCTTCGGCAACCCTGGTCTGCTGTCATTTCTTTAGTTGTGTTTGTGGCGTTCGCGGGGTGCATCTTCCTCATATTGTGACTAATGCAAAGTTTTCGTTCATATTTTTTCAAAATGCTTTACCTGTATAGCGTGTTTTAAATGTCTTCTCGATATAATGCTTAATACAACAATGTTTTTGACAAAGACTTCAACGCTGTTGTTATCGAGACGCCAAGTCGGAAAAATTTTGACGCTGGCCAAAATATACGAATCCCAACGTTCATTACTGTGCACCGGGAATATTAAAAAGAGAACTACTATATTAAGTGTGAAAAAAGCAAACACCGAATCCAAAAATGTGATTAATACATCTTCGGGGTTGCAAGAACCCTCATCGATATCGGGTTCTCTGACTACTCAGCAGGCACAAGAGTTGGCGCTAAGACTAACGTCTGACGAAAGACAATGTTTGGTCAAAGCTCTCCAAGAATTTGAGAGCAAGATGATCAAGGACGAATACGAAGGTAGCATTGAAAATAGCGTAGTTATATAGGTATATAGATGGTTTGTGACATAACTGAATTTTAAATTAATTTTCATTGATGCAGGTCAATTGGCTGCGCATAGATGGAGGAGCAAGTTCGGCCGTCCAAGCAAGGTTCCCAAACTAGGTGATGTGGACCCCACAGGTTCGTACTGTAAAGTACCTGAAGACTGGCTTCGTGAGAAATATGGTAAGTGAAAATGTTATGATTTATCATACTTTTAATGTTCTTAATTCAAATTGATCGCATCCAGCCTACAACTGTTGACAACAGCTGTCCCAGGGTACATTTTGAAATTTTAAACAAATATATTGTGTGCTTAGGTTTTCCCTGCACCCTTGGGTTTATACCTGGAAGCAGGTACTTAGGTAGGTGAAAAGGTCCTTTTGTCCCTCCCCGAAGACAAGTCTAAATGACCTTTTAGTGTATTTTTCAATTGCCATTTCCAGGAATAAATAGCAGTTAGTTTTAAAGTACAATAAATTGTGTTTATCTAAAATGTTATTTTAGACACTTTTATTGATACAGAAGTAAATCTTAAAGTATTCCCTTGAAATCTGTTTTTTTTTTTTTATTAGATTTGTTCTTCAAACAATATAATATAATATATATAACAGGCCTTGACTCTCTTGAAAAATGGAGTTAGATATTCACGATTATCTTCGCATTTATTCAAGATGTGTTTCCAGGCGGATGGGTATTAAAATTATTTTGTAAAAAGCTGTGATGTTACCTTTTTTATCAATTCTAATTTTTTTTTAGTGATTTCATGGTTTAACATTATCATTGTTAAAATCTTGTTAAATATGGTTAATCTAATAATGCAATCTAGATAATTGTTAGATTGATGACTTCTCTGTGTACTTTATATTTACATTCATACAACATGCTCTGTGCTCCTGCCAATTCAATCACTACAGAAATAGCTCCACTGAATGTTTCACTCTATAAACAAAGCGTGGGCTGTATCCATACCCAGAACATTATAAAATACCAAAGTCATAAATTCAAATGTTTTAAATATTTATATTTAAGTGAAGTATTTAAAATTATTCACCAATTCAATTTTTAAAGTCCTTCTAGGTTTATAAAAAAAACTGTTCAAATTTTGGTTCAAAGCATTTATATTTTCGAAATTATTATAAATATTTGGTTTTGACCACCCTTTAAAAGAAATTACAGTACATTTTATTAATTCTTCAGTAGTGATTATCTGACAGTGATGACCCTGGTATTCGAATTAATGATGTCAAAACCTGTTTTAAATAAATTACTGTTTTAACAAATGATTTCTTTAATTACTGTGCTGTCTAAATGACTAACATGATTTATACTTGAATTTGCTATAATGCATATTGATGTTGACAAAACTACACGTGTTATATTATATAACATAATAAGTATTGCTTGCATTATATTACTTGCTTGGTTCCCTCACTTATGTTCTCCTACTCCAATGCTTCACCACCAATATTTCATGCTTTATTTGATGTCATCCCTAAGCTCCAATACCAAAATCATCTAACTGAAATGTCTTCATAATATCTCGTTACCTCGCTTAAATCCCATTAATCGCTTTTCTCATATTATCATTATTTAACTGGCTGCAATAATCAACACGTCATGCTGTGTAAAATATAAAATAAAAAATAAATACAATCTGAATTACTTCTAACTAAAAGGTATTATCTTTTCACAGCGAGCACTGTACCGACCCCCTCACCAAATGATCTATTTCATTGTAAGTATTTTTATTTAAGGGAGAGAAGTTTTCTTTTTAAGGCACCACACCACGGTGCGTGCGCGGTACAAGGGTGTATTTTTCGTTATTATTTTCAAGCAAAAGTTGAATGGAATTATTTTTATTAATATTCATAATTAATATTTACATACAGAAGATACAAATTTTTTTACTCAAATCTAAAGTATAGTTTGAGGTGAACGCCACTTACAACAGGACCCTCCGACGAAATTGCTGTTCGGCCGTTGACAGCTATTAAGCCGTACAGTTCATTTGAAAAATAAAATAAAAATGTATTCAAAAACTAGATATATAGATTTACGAAAATTTTGATATCTAAAAAAACAATGACCGACCAGCAAATTTTATTTCCGGTTTTTATGAAAAAAAATTATCGTTAATAAAAAAAATAAAATAGACGGTGGTCTTTTGTAAAAGAAAATCCCAACATGGAGCCAAAGGGACTGGATTTTCGAACAGTTTAAGACTTGGTGCATGCAAATTGGATGCAGAGTTTTTTTAATATGTTGTCAATCAGGTTGAAAATCGGAGTTTCGAGAAAAAAGCTTTCAAAGTTTTGCTGAAGGACAATTCAACATAGAAACTGTTTCAAAGGGTTTCACATAAAATGCTGGGTCTCCATCAATTTTACAAATTTATTTAAAACATTTGGTGAGAGCATTCTTAGCTTTCAGAAAATATTAAAAAAAAATTATTAATTTTTTTTTGCAGTGGTGTGGTGTCTTAAAGTCATATAGAAATGAAGTCGATTTACGGTGATCTCTTTCTGGTTTTACTAAGAACTCAAATGCAGACTTCAGTCCTCCTACTTTGCTTTAAACCACCTTTAATTAATATTTTGGTAATCTTTTATGATCGCTGGCCACGCTACAAATATTTTTTTGAAATAACACTTTGCTTCAATAACTACAAAAGACAACAGGGGAATGGAAAATACCGCTTTAAACTTCCATTTTTTGTCAATTGAAAGTTCCAAAATTTCAGACGTTTTGACAATTTGGATATGTTTTTTTCTTTGTTTGATTTATTCATATTGAGCGTGGCCGGCGATTCTAAAAGTTTACTATATTTATTTATGCTGACTGGTTCCCACTTCAATCCAAGCTTTATCAGGACTAAATAATATTAACTTGGATAAAATCAGTTAATATTATGGCTTAATATAGCTTGGGTCCAAGTGTTACCTGGTTGGCATCAATAATATTAATAAATAGTGGCGTAAAATAAAATAACTATTTTTAGTTTAGTGTTTAGTGTAATAGAGTGTTAGCTTTCTACAAAAACCAGAGATGAAATGTCAACTCGTTCAGATGATTTCTTAACATAAATTTACTGTGGTAAGCTAATATGTACTAACTGTACAAATAAGTCATTGAAGGATGTTGCCAGCCAGATTTCAGTTTGGGATTTAAAAGAAATATATTTTAAATGTACCTACATATATTATTTAGATGGTAAAAGAGCAAAAGATATGACGTCGTTGAAATGAAGTTTTGTACAGATAACTACAGTGCTCTCTCACTAATCCGCCACCCTAAATACCTGCAAGTATCCAATTAGTGAAAGTGCCGGATTCTAGTGATGAATAAAAATTAAAATAGGTTATTTCATAAAAATAGTTTTTGTGAAATTAAATTTTGCCTGTTAACTAATTGTAATTTAACAAAAAAAATTTCACAATGTCAAATCTTTGATTTTGCTTTACCGAATTTTGCTGGGCCTGAAATCATTTTTTTCAAATAATTTTTCTCATAAAATAACAGTGCCTGGTAAAAGTCGGTGTATTCCTTTTTTAATTAATAGACAATAGACATTAGTCCTACAAACATTATAAAATAAATTCTTATCAAAATGAAAGCAAACATACCTAATTCGAATTATTCCCGGTACTACTGGTACGGTGTTGTGGATTAGATTTACTGCCAACTTTTGATGGACTCCTGTATCTTGAATGGTTTATATGACAAGCAGGGTTTGTCTAACGGCTATGTGTAATTATTCTAATACCTTTCTTTCCCTGTTCTTATGTTATTCAGATATAGGTTCAAATGTGTCAATAATGCATTCACTTCATAACGTGTATAAATTACTGTTTTACATGGTAATGATAATTTTTCTGTGATTGGCAGCATTGATTGTCTATGAAATATAATATGAATATGTAGTACAGTTCATATATCGCCTAAGTGAATTAATTTTACCAAAATTAAAATTTAAAATGCATATTTTTTTGTCTCCCTGACATAAATTCCCCTTTTTCGTAATAAAAAAGCTAAATCTAACTTTTTGAATAAGAAATATTCTGTATTAATCGAGAAGTGAAGTAAAACAAGTTTATCAGCTGCTTTTAGGTGTAAAATGTAAGCAGTAATCGGTGTTTGCTACTGACACTCTTGCAAAAATCACAAAGAATGCTCCAGTCTAGGCAAGCGGCGGACTTCTGAATTTGACAAACAAATACCGGCGAATTATAGAGCTTGATTTTGTACTTTCAACTAGTAAAAAATAACAGCAGATTTTAGTAGTTGGATAATCAAGCGGCGTATTACTGAGAGAGTTACTGTATTTTAAAACATGATGTGTGAGAGGAACCGTATCTCAAATTGAAGTATAATTATTATAAGTAGGAGGAGTTTACTTTCACTCATATGTATTTAAAACATGATGTGTGTGAGGAACCGTATCTCAAATTGAAGTATAATTATTATAAGTAGGAGGAGTTTACTTTCACTCATATGTATTTAAAACATGATGTGTGAGAGGAACCATATCTAATATTGAAGTATAATTATTATAAGTAGGATGAATTTACTTTCACTCATATGTATTTAAAACATGATGTGTGAGAGGAACCATATCTAATATTGAAGTATAATTATTATAAGTAGGATGAATTTATATGTATTTAAAACATGTGTGAGAGGAACCGTATACATATTGAAGCGTAATTATTATAAATGAGATGAGATTACTTCCACTTGTATAATTTTTTAATAATTTTGTTTTAATCTTTCAGTGTCCGTGGCGAACTCCATACCCTTTGTCGGTTTTGGGTTTCTCGACAATTTCATAATGATCTGTGCCGTAAGTATTAATCATTTATACATATCTTCACTTACTCATAAATATAGTATTAATAAATCAATATTTGTCTAAATCAGGGATGCCCAACCCAAATCGTTCTATGGGTCAAAAAAAAATTACTAAGCTTAGTTTGGCCCCACAAGTAACCCTCAAGTGAGGGGAATCAGCTGAAATGCTGACTGTTAGATCCGTCCATGGATACAGATAACTTGCGGATATTACCGTTAATTTGTACTGATAATTCGGTGTCTAAAATGCAATTATTGTGAAACCGCTTGCAATATCTGATTTTGAACGAGTTCATTACAAATTCAATAATATCAATAAATTAAGAAAATTCAGTAAATTTGCAATTCCCGCTATTGTTATTAAATTTATATGATCAAGAGCGTAGTGCTTATCGTAAAATACTTGTGATGAAACTAATATGTGTTTACTTTTTGAGGGAACTTTTCAAGAGACGGAAATTATGAAACTACAATTTCTGTTAATTTCAATAGAGCTGAGAAGAGTGTGATGGGTTCAATAGAGCTATAAGAGAGACATGCATTATCTGAAATGATTAGAAAATTATTAAGGTATTTATAATAATATGAATACCTTGCAAGAAGGCGTAAACTGATATGAGAATGATTTTTTTTATATGATTACCAAAATCCAAAACATAGCCAGCTTAAAACTTCATTTTGGACTACAAAAAAATCTTCAATTCAATCGCCGCAGGTTGGGCATAACTGGTCTAAATTATTATGTAGTTGTAGCATTTATACAAAATATTGTGTTCTTTGATAATTTGTCGGCATGTAACTGCAATCATTTTTGTTTATTTATGGAAGTGTCTATTAATCGGTGCGCCCCAGGGGGGTGCAGGGCAATATTGTTCCTTATAAAAGGCAGGTTAACAGGGCAATATTGTTCCTTAATAAAAGTCAGGAAAATTTCATTTCTGGGTCACATTCTTTGAGGGGAGAAGTATCACTTACCCAATTAATATTGAAAGGCAAAATAGAGGGTCGCCGAGGGCTTAGCAGGAGACAAATGTCTTGGCTGCGAAATGTACGAGAATGGACCGGTATTAGAAGTATGGAGGAGCTATTCCAAGCAGCGCAAGATAGAGAGACATTTTCCAGAGTGATTGCCAACGTCGGAGGGACCAGATAGGGCGCACAAAGAAGAAGATCGTTCCTCTGTTTATATTGGGGCGTACAAGAATAGGCACTTCCTTTATTTATTTATGGTTTTTAAATAGATACATATTTACCTTTGCCCTAATACAATGATATGCTTATATAATTTCAGGGTGACTACATAGACCATATGCTCGGTACCTACATATACCTGTCAACCATGGCTGCAGCTGCTTTAGGAAATACATTTAGCGACGTAATTGGTATTGGCTCTGCATTCTATGTAGAGAGGTTTGCTGAGCGGATTGGCTTCAAACCACCCGACCTAACCCCCATCCAGCTGGATTTACCCGTCAGCCGTAGGGCATCTAATATGGTGAGTAACAAGAATCACCTGTAAGCGTGATTGATGTTAGTTCCGCATACTATGTAGAGAGATTTGCTGAGCGGATCACCCCCTTACTGGATGTGGCCATCAGCTGTAGGGCATCCAACATGGTGAGTAACAACATTCACCCATAAGTGTAATTAGTATTGGTTTTGCATTCTAAGCAGAAAGGTTTGCTGAGCGGATTGGCTTCAAACCACCCGACCTCACCCCCATCCAGCTGGATTTACCCGTCAGCCGTAGGGCATCTAATATGGTGAGTAACAAGAATCACCTATAAGCGTGATTGATGTTAGTTCCGCATACTATGTAGAGAGGTTTGCTGAGAGGATCACCCCCTTACTGGATGAGGCCATCAGCTGTAGGGCATCCAACATGGTGAGTAACAACATTCTCATATAAGATCTATAATATGTATAGTTTGTTTTTTTACGAAGTACATACTAAAAATCCCACTTGAAATAAGAAAAAAAATCTATAACCCACGACTCCATCTCTCAGTTTGAGATTTTAATTGGTAAATAAAATATTTGTTTTAATGTTTTCAGGGTCGAGTTTTAGGCATAACTGTTGGCTGTCTACTGGGAATGATTCCTCTACTCTTCATGAAGGACACACCGAAACCAACACCGAAAGGCCTAGGACCAAAGGACCCATCGAAAGAACCGGAGAAAGATGTGTCGAAAGACCAACCTTTAGTTGATATTGAAAAAGATCCTATTATTGAATCTAAAGACCAACCGATAGTGGCTGTAAAATAATTTGTAGCGAATATTATTTTATTTATATTTTTAATTCTAACTTTACGTGACGTTCCTAGTACTTAAGATCTACAGACGAAATAACAACGCTTTTATAATTCTTTTTATATAATTTACGTAAGTAATATTATTTATGTAAAATTTTAAGATGTCTTCTTCTACCTGCAAATACTTTGTTGCATTTATTGTTACCAATTTATATTTACAAACGCATTATGCGTAAACAAACTAATAAAACTAAACTTATAAAAATTAATTATGTGAGTTTATTTTGTCCTTTGATTACTGTTACTTGTTAGATAAGAAACAAGACCTTTTTTATTATCACTAGTCAAACATTTCTTGTAAATTTGCTGATAGATAAAGTTCGAGTTTGAAGATAACTTATCTAAATTTCACAAAGTTAGCCTTTGTCAAAATTAGAATTATAATGATTTAACAATCTCAACTAAACAAACAAGTCCACTAATTTGGCTTCGAATTGAATAATGGTAAATGAGAAGAGTGAAGTTGATTGATGGTTTCATTATTTTGTTTTTGAAGAGTTTTATTTTCCAATGTACCGAATTTTAATCCTGCTACACGGTTGTGTCGAAACCGGTAGCGGAAAAATTAAAAATTTAAGTAACAAATGTACATTGGAAAATAAAACTCTTCAAAAACAAAATGTCTAGAAATTGTAATATTCCGAGTCCTATTGGAGAGATCAAAAGTTCTCCCTCAACCAGTCTCTCCCGATTCGGCCTGTCACGCAGTTGGTGGGCAGACACATCCGCCACCAAGATCCGGACTAACCCATCAACCTGGGCATCCCATGAACCTGGACACTCCTACTAAATCACCAAACGTAACTAATAGTGGGAGACCTATGGCAGAGGTGTTGGTTATCCAGTAAATGTTTCCCATGGTGGCCGCCTCACAAATGGATATGAAGAAATTTTTACCCCTGAAATTCTCTAGCCCCCCCCCCCCTGTATACAAGGCATGGTAATGGTATTATGACATGTCCCTACACAAGTAGTTGTGTATGGTTTATTGGCATAAAGCCAAATGATGTAGTATGAGATCACCTTCTCAAGCTGTCAAGCATGTCTCATATTATTATGTAAATAATTCAATGTGGTTTATAGGTATGTAGGCAGGTATAATTGCATTATATTTATGAATATGGTGGCAGAGGCGTCGGGGTTAAATTAAAATCAAGTTTTACAATAATATGTTTAGCTTTAATTATGTTAGTTAACATTTCACAACTATTATTATACATTATATAAAATAAAATTGTATGTATAAATTACATGTTAATATAATATAAAATGTCCAAAAATAGAATTTTGCTCAGTTAGTAGAATAAATACAGGAATTCCTAAATAATCTTAGAAATAATTTGGAAACTATCAGCAGGGCTGAAAGAAGGTACATAGGTAATTTAATGATTTGCCAAAGAGTTTTTAAAACACTGGCATACCAGCCATAAACCGGCTCTTTCTATTCTGCATTCGTAAGTGCAGACCAAAGAATTAAATTATAATAATGAGAATTAATAAAGTCAGTTTTCCAGCGGCAAAACGTTTTCAAAACAACTGACAAAAAACATTGTGTCGGGGCATGTTTTGAAAACATTTTGGCGCAGGTAACGCACCTTTAAAGAAACAATGCTCCTCAGGATAGAGAAACTATTGAACTAAGTAGTGCCAATCGAATGTTATTTTTTGGAATTTGTTATAAAATAAAATAGTTTTGCCGTTAAGTTAATAAGTAACAGTACACAAGATGGCAGATTTAAGTTTACCCTAAAGACACAATTTTTACTACATATTAATGAACTTAGTTGTTACACTCAATGGAGAGCCAAATTGAGGTGCAAATATATAATTCACAAGAAAACCAATGTATCGTTTACTAATTATTTATTAATCACAGTTTTATGAAGTTTTTTTACACTGGGGAAAAAATCAAGAAATATTGAGAAAAAATTTATCAATAAAATCAGAATTTTTGTCCTTGGGGTGCTAAATGTCCCACAAAATAAAAGTATGTCTCATTTCTTCAATAAGATACAGAAACAGGTAAAATTCAATATTTAAAAAAGTTTTCAAGTGGCGTTTTTTCCACAACCCAGTATATTTATGTGCGGGTGACAAATAAATTTTCTATATGTATTATTGATTAATTAAATATGGACACTCTTGCAAAGGGATCATCTCTTAAATGCATATGGTTAAAACTGCTTGTAAATCTGTTTTTCTCTTTACTTTTTAAACCAAAGAACATAGTACTAAGAGTTTTGATTGTGGTCAGATGGTTTCAGGTTAAGTCCCCGACAAAGTCCAAACAGTCCGAAAAGACCTATTATAAAATTGTCATTGCGCTGGAAATATCTTTTAATTTTTTTTAACCCATTGGCCACAGAATTAATGAGCTAAAAAATTGGCCTTCACAACTGAATTAATTTTGTACCAAAAATTGAAAACCTGCATTGATGAACTAAATCTATTGTAACTTTAAAATGGTATATTTAAATGAATTAATATCTTTAAATTTGTTTACATATTGGATCAAGATAAATAAAAGCATAAAAATATATATTTTTTTAAATATTAAAATATGTGTAAATAAGGATACTATTAAAACTTTTTCTTTTTTCATAAGTTTTTTTTTCACATTTTTATTCATGAAGATACAAAATCATAATATTCATATATCAAACTTAATTTTTTTTTATTTTTTACATAACTATTTACTAATAACTAAAAAAAAAAAAATTCGGTATGATAGTCCTCAAAGCAATAGGGAACGTGCAAGGGCAAGGCCAGAACCACTCGCAATTTTGAAGAAATTAAATGGTGGATGGCTGCTTCAAACAAATATCGGGAAAAAAACTGAAGAAACATTATTGCTAATGATACGAAATGAATACTTCATTACCTACAGAGCTTTTGGTTTATAAAATTTTATTCAATGATGTCACTGTTGCGCTCGTTTTTTGACCGACCTACTGTAGCCCGACTGAGAGCCGGGTTTTGTGGCCAATGAGTTAAAAAAAAAAGTAAAAAGAGACACACATTTTACCAAGAACTCCTCAATGAATTTTAAAATATCACTTAACAGATATCGCCGGTGTAATGACAGTATGTAAGGATTTTGTCACACAATATCCAGTCTGGGCATCATGTTGTAACACCCAAATTAGCCATGACGAGGAAGATGGAAGATACCTGGGGCGGCTGCGGCTCGTGACTTTTTAGTGTGATAGAAGTGCTAAGATTGAAAAATCTGATCTGATAGTATTAACACCCTAGCGTCTGTATGGTTGAAATTTAAGAACCCGACTTTGAGTACTTCTATGATGCCGGGCCTTATGCAAAACCATTTTCGTACGTTAAGTTGGTTACAAAGCTACTGCCACCCGCCGCCCGCAGTGCCTAGCGCCAAAAACCTGCAGAGCGGTATACCGATGGACCTGGGGAGATATTCATTCAGCGGTGGATGGAGTATAGAATGGTTAGACCTCCAGAAGGAGATGCAAAAGATACTTGTAATACACCACGGTAGAACTACAATGTCGAATTTGATTTAAAAAATATATATATTTTTTGGTGACCGGACAACTCTGAATGAAACCAACTCAGAACCAACTCAGAACCATCTCAGATGAGTCATTTAGAGTGATAAAAAATATATATATAAAAAAATGGCTAAATAGATTACGTTAGGTTAGGGTTATCGGCTGATTTAAAATGATTTTTTTCATAGCTTTTAATGACTTTTCAAGGTGTTGAGTTGACTTTATTCTCAGTTGGCATGGAACCATATTTTTTACCTTAAATGAGTTTGTATAATAGAAACATAAAAACAAAAAATAAAAACTATTTATTGCTCAAAGAAATATTTTGAAACTTTTAACACGTCAAAGCCACTGTACCGGGAAATTGTCCAACTATTGAGTAGTATTGATTGCCTTGATGTTTCCAATGAGAAAGCCAATGTCTTGATGTAAAGTAAGCATCTTTCAAATTAGTTTTTTCCACAATATCACCGTAAACAAATAGATATTCCTTGAATAGTTTGACCATATAACTTCCGTATTCGTGATTAAAAATTCTTTTCGCTACATTACTAAGTAAATTTGTACTAGAGCAAGGCCATGGATTTGAAGGGGAGCTAGAGGTCCTATTGTCATTTGGTAATTTAAAATTATAATTGAAATAGCTAACTAAGTTATTTGGCGTAATAGGGGCGTTGGCGGCAGTCACGGGAAATGTCTTTAATTTATCTTCAAATGAAAAAATGGTATCAATCAGAGCCTCACCACGATCTATTTCATTTTCTGTCAAGTTCAAATTATTTTCTCTGGCAGTACTGAGACTTGTATTGATTCCGAAAGCGTTGAATAATGCGGGGTTGTTCAAAATTAAGGAACTGTGAGAAACAATCAAGGATGAAGCCAGTAGAGTGGTAATGCTCGCCAAATAACTCACGGATAACGCTAAGTAGACGGTCACCAGACACTTCATGAGGCCGAAACATTCAATACTATTGGATACGTTAGTCAATTCTGTATAAGTGAACCAGCCGCGGAGTTTAGTCTGTCTGAGGGCCACCTGCTGCTCCAGCCAATCCAAAGCCGTCTCGAATTGTTGATCGTTCACATATATCCGCCAGTCCTGTTGAAAAAAATAAATAAATTCTTTTATGCCTATGTTCATTGTTCATGCTTGGAGTAAAAAATCAATCCAAAAATATTGCTACCACAGCAGTTGTTTTTGGTTAGAAAAGGACACCTGAGCTTTTCACTCCCAATATAACCAGTTAATTTGGGAGGTGGGTATGGGTACCGCCACCTCGGGAACCATTTATTGGATAACCAACGCCTTTGCCATAGGTCACCCCAAGTGGTTTGCTACGTTTGCTGACTTAGCAAGGGGTGAGGTTTGTCCCGATCTTGGCGGCAGATGAGTCTCCACACCAACTGCGTGGCATGCTGGATCGGGAGACTGGTTGAGGGAGAACTTTTGACCTCTCCGGCAGGACTCTCTCGGAATATCGCTTTGCACCACAGTGGGAGGAATAGATTCAAATGTCACTCCTGGACAAACTGACCTCCAGATTCCTATCCACCCCTTATATCTTTTTTCTTCCCAAAATTCTTCCCTTTCCTTTCCTAAAAATACCCTCATAACATTCCATATCCAATATTCGATTCTGACTTGTTATTCTTAGATTTAAGTGCTATTCCCTGACTGATCTTACCAAGTTTATTATTACTAGAGAAACAAAGGAAAATATTTGTTTCATTTAAAATACCCGATTTCGCCGCAGACAACATCTGATTACACTCACTGACTGCTGATTAAACAAAACTTATAATTAGTATGCGGCTGGCGGTGGCAAAACCATTCGGAATGTATGGCGAGCAATGTGCTGAAATAGGACATCGCTCGCCAGTAACATCTGTGTATGTGAAATTTCAAACAAAGCTACCATTCGGTTTCGAATTAAAGAATTCGTCAAAAGATGTCACCACTTCCGTAGCAGGTTGCATGGGGACTTGTCCCTGGCAGGTATAAGTACTACGAATTTGTGAATTTGAGCATCTCTTCAGATATGGAAAGATCGACGGTAATACTTAGTTGTGAATAATAGTATCAAGCGGCTGTATATTACATCATTGCCTGTCCATGACATGGCAGTGGATCCGGGGAACGGACTATTTTTGAAACCAGTTCCTATCGAATTTATAAAATGGTGACCAACACTAACTGGGCGAAGCCGAACCAAAAGCCGCGAGAAGGGCCTAGCAGCAAAAAACCTGTGGAGTGCATTTTTAACTGCTAGTTAATTATTATTAATCGAAGTGTGAGCTTCATAGCAATGAAAATAGTATACTCCCAATGAATTTGCTGGCGTGCAACATGCGTTGAATTTGTTTTATTATATCACATAAGTAGTTGACGATTTCACCACACTCTCAGCGGACTGAAATGATGTTTTAATTATATTTTACTACATAACCTTTTGGAAAACTTACGATTGCATGTAGGAAATTGCGTTCCAATTTATGGAGTGCTTCCGAGGTAATGCCTCCAGACGTTGCCCATTCATCTGCAAATACTTCATCTTCTTCACCATCGTCCTGAAGAAATTTGTTGGAGACCATCTGAAATCATGACAATACATATATTAATATGCTCTGTACCTCACATAACTTCTATCGCCAACAGGGCTATGAAAATGTTGGGTTTTATGGCAAGGATTTCCTACGATATAAAAATTTTCACATAATCTATCCATAATTTTATTCAAGAATGCTTCTAACACTCCTCTTAGAAGCATTATAGAATATAACTCAACAATTTGGTCGCCTGTCTTTAATAATCACACATCATTGAAGGAGTTCAAAGCAAATTTTCGAGGTGTATTAATTTTAGACTTGAATTCATTTAGAATATAAAATCTAAAAGAATTCTGATTTTATATTTGTTATTCATTGAAATTGTTTAAGTGACCGAAAAAAATGTTTTGATCTTATATTTTTAAATAAACTTGTAAATTATTTGTTGGATAGCCCCGATAAATCAATGTTAATTCACTTTCATGTTCCTACCTTTAGATCAAGGTAAGAATGTATTATTGTGACAATTAGTCGACGTTTTCAGGCTATAATTTTGTTGTGTTTGTAGCAATTAATTGAAACTAAGTGGATAAACTTGTCGTACTCTGCCTCACGATCATTACGGAATATTCCTTATTTAAACAGTTAGATTAGCTTTATTATTAACCCTTTGATTAGGGAATTATTTTTTTGCCATTTACATTGTGGGAGTGAGTTATTTTTCAAGTTTTTCTTAATTTTGCAATCAATTTAATTTATTATCTTACCTTTTTTTACTACAAAAGTTAATTTCGGAGCTTTTATTATTACTATAACCTTTTCTTATTGCATTCTAAATTATAGTTTGACAAATACAGTGGTTCTCAACATTTTACAAATATATTTTTTTTCAATAAAGTCGTACGGCTGCAAGTACGCGGCGATACTCTATCTGAATCGTCCGAGTGCCGCCGCATACGTGCCGCGTTTGCATACCTCAAAGGGTTAAGAAAAGAGAGTATTTATGAGGAGGGAGGTGAAAAAAATATTAATTTTATTTTTTAATTCTGTTTAAATTAATTCATCGACATCATGACCGGCCAAGTGAAACAGAGTACCACAACTTTACAACAAATAATTAGTGGGTGTCGGTAAGCGGAGTAAGGAAACATTACCAAATATTTTATTTACAATAAGATCGCGGCCGCAATCTCATACTCGTAATTGGAATTTTGAATGCAGAATTTTCCATCGCTCCGAATGCTAAACTTGGCTTTTACAGTAAAAGGTGAATCAAAAGGTCGGTAAATATTTCCCTAATAGGGACATGCTCAATATGCACTTTTTATTACAAAAACACAACATCAGTTAGATAATAATGGGAAGTAAGTATTTCAGTTTCCGGAATTGAAAAATAATGAATTTTAATAGTTATTTCGTCAAAATAAAAAACGAATATTCGTTTGGCGGCCATTGTCATTGATGTCAAAGTTTTGAGGTTAGTTTTTTTCTTCTCTTTTTTAATCCAAAATATAACACATGACCCTAAAATAGGTTCTTAGTTTGGGTTTAATTAAAAAAGGAAGAAAAAAACTAGCCTAAAAAGCTATTTTGGTATTATTATATCAAAACATGGCGTGAAGAAAAGATGTGAAATTGTGTGTTTTTTAATGAAATATCTTCTAAAATGCACTATTTTCCAATTCCGGAAACTGAAACACTTACTTCTCATTATTATTTAACTGATATTAAGTGCTTTTGAAATAAAAAGTGCATATTAAGCATGTCCCTATTAGGTAAATATTTACCGAACATAAATATGGGTTGGACGAAAACAATAATTACCAAAGACACTAGAAACAATTCAGATGGGGCCATTCGGGAAACATAATCAGGATTTGCAGTTTTCAATCTTTCCAAATAAAGAAGAGCCAGGACTAATGAACAAGGGGATACACAAGCACCTCTGGTTAGTTCAGCAGCATCGTCAACGTGTAAACGTTTCAACGATTTCCCTTTTTGGGCCTCCGAAAATAGTTCAGCCGACAGTTCTGTAAATAAAAAGTTGGATGTTTTGGTAACATATT
Source organism: Glyphotaelius pellucidus (assembly GCA_936435175.1). Lineage (NCBI taxonomy): Eukaryota > Metazoa > Arthropoda > Insecta > Trichoptera > Limnephilidae > Glyphotaelius > Glyphotaelius pellucidus. The sequence continues at coordinate 31,129,119 of OW386543.1, forward strand.
ACTTTAAACGCGTGGCTACGACATCAATACATGTTATACATGAGATATGAGGAACTTTTATTTTGCTCGTGGCATATCGTTACTCATTCATACAAACAAAAATATATTAAAATTACCTGTAACAGGAAGGCTTAGGCAGGGTATAGATGGAAGCCTTCCGTAATACAATGATTTCGTTATTCTTTGCAGAAATTCGCTGTGATCGTTCATCATCTAAAAACAACAAAAACATATTTAATTTGCAAAAAGTATGGCACTTTTGTCATGCAAAACGAAACAATATGCTTTGACGTAACGCGTAATATTACTATTAATAAGAAAGCGGTGGTAACCTTAGATCTATTTCTCGAACAATCTTTACGCCTTTTAGAAATATTTGACATCTTTATAAATTTAAAAAACAATCAGCCAAATTGTGATAATTAAAATATCGAGAGTAAAATTTTCTACGCGAAAATAGATCAAGATGACCATAGATAAGATCGGATGAGATGACCATAAATATACCAATCCCGAGATGACCATAAATAGGTAGCCCCACACGTACAGTTCCGACCGCGTGCCTAGACCCCCAGGCTAAAGCGGCATGCGACCATCCCGCCGACACGCCGTGTCCGCCTGCAGGCCAACCCCTTACGCTAAAAAGTCACCCCACTTCCGCGGGCAGGCCGAAGCGTCAGTTTTGACCATAGATAATAGAAGCTCCATACAAATGTGCCTTCACGAAGGTGGATGTCTATGGTGTCCGCCGAGCAGCCCGCCGAAACGCCGGGTTCGCCTGCCGGCCAAACAGGTTCACTAATTTGGGTAAAAACGTCACCACTAGTCTTGGGTAACTGGCCAGAAATTCAATAACATAACCAACTGGTTATTAGTATGTAGATAACTGGTTATAAAACGGTTATTTGGTTATCTCAGTTATTGCCGGTTACAGTTGATGCTCGCTAGTTGTCTAGGTATTAGTTATCAGTAGTTATCATGGTAATGGAGTTATGGAGGTATTTGGTTTTGTCCGTGGGTATTGGGTATCGGGTGAGTTTTTGACCCACGAAAAGGGACAACGCTGTGTGAACTATCTAATATTACCGTTCCACGTCACCAAAGAAAAATAAAGACAAAACATGTGACCCGTATGGCGCTGTCGATTTTTAACGAATATAATCACCAGTTACAAGCAGGGCAGCAATCAGAAATTTTATAGAAGGGAATAAAATAAGTTAAATTAATTTTTAAATAAATAAATCCAATGGAAAATATATTATAAGCTTGTAAAAGTGTAAATTTATTGCAATGCCTGATAAATCGAATGTAGTGAAATTTCACACGACTGCTATACACAACAAAGATTACAATAAATAAGAACTGAAAATTTCTCGAAAGAAATACATGTAAATGAAGGTAGATAGCTTGTTGCCATTATTACATAGTTATTACTTTCAGAAATATTTTATTTACGGCATCACTCTATTATTATAACGGACCATTATTTTTTCTTTCAATGTGAAACAAACCTGCATATATCAACTACAAATATTTTTACAAAACAATATTATATTTATGTACGTTATTTCCCAAGCGCAACAAGTAAATAGATTGTTAATATTTTGGCAAAAAGTTATTATTATGAACAATATTCCGGCCAGAGTAATTATCAAATTACTGGAAATCGAGGAGTTAAAATACTTTAGCAATTAGGATGGGAAATTCCGACAATAAACACACTTTCTTCCACCTAGCAAAAAGGCTGGAAACTATCGGTGAGCAAACCCATGTCGATTATTCCCTTTTGCTGTGCGTTCTTCTTTTTTGGTTTATATGCATCCATTTACCTTTGGGTTTTGGTGGTCCTGATGAAGTAGATGGAGCATCATAAAGTGAAACGCTTTGGGCGCTTTAATAATGGCGTTCGGCACTGTAGCACTTTTGATTTCAGTTGGTGAAAACGCATTTAATTCAGCAAATGCAGAAATATGTGTTGTTTTTAGATGGGAAGTTTAATTTCCCGTTGAATTTTTATAACTCAGAACAAGTTTACACAATTTACACGGCGCTTTTTTATCCACGTTATGTTTGTCAAATCGGCCCAAATATTGCCTGCAATATTTACAATGTCACAATTTTTTAACAAAACTTTCACAAATTATAAACAAAATGTTTTAAACTTTTACACTTATGTAAAAATACCTAAATATACTAATAATATTCTAAGCGAAGCAATAAACTAAAATAATTAAACACTATTTTTTACTTCTAAAAAATTCCGCAATCGTAAGATTTTTCGAAAGAAATTCAGTATAATATTACAAGAATATAGCTCCGCACGCCACGCCGGCTCGTGAAGCTACAACTGATGGCTTAGGGTGCCAGTTGCCAGTTGCCAACTACTGGTTATGTATGACGTATGAGGTTGTGATAGTTATCTAGTTTTCTAGTTATCAGTGGTTATCATGGTTGTGTAGGTTTTGGTTTTTTCAGTGGTGGGAATGGGTATTGGGTATCAGGTAGTTTTTGACCAACCGCCAACAACCAACAACCCCCACAACCAAATAACCAAATACCCGAGCTGCCGCTAGCGTAGTTGTGGGTATTTTTAAATAACCGTTATATAGTTGGTTATGTTATGCAGCTACCAAGACTAGTCACCACACTTCCGCGGGCAGGCGGAATTGTTGAATGGGCGACCTTGAGCGGCCTTCGGGCGGAAGTGGACGTGTAGGGTGATTTTCAAGCATTCGGAGCGAAGTGTGGTGTGCCGCGGGACATGTTGGGCGGTTTAAAAGTTTTGGTGCAGTTTTGGCCATGGCGATGATACCTGTCATATGCCTGTCAGCTGTCACCCATCATCTTTTGACAGTTTAAGCGGCGGCCGCAATTGATTTATATGAATGAAATTGTAAACCAGTACTTTAATAAAAAATATCGATGACGCTCCATGCAAATTATAATTATTTTGAAGTTTAAAAGGATGAAGTTAATTATTTTTCATAATTAGAATGATGTCACAAAATGAATTTACAATAAATTGTAGAAGTATTTATGTGTGTATTTATTTTACAGTAGTTGTATTAATTCAATTATAATTCTCATCCGAATTAATCTCCTTAGACTTAAAGAAATATTTAACAGTTTATTTTGTGTACTGGCATTATTTAGCTTTGTTTTAACAACTGTGGTAGAGAGAGGTGTGTAATTTATTAGTACAAAGATAAATAAAACACTTTTGTTACGTTATAAAATATATTTTATTTACATAATACATTAAAAAACAGAACAAATAAGCTTATAAAATTAAATGCCTTGATTACGCTAGGATTTGAAAAAACAGATCATATGTTGATTTTTTTTATGCTGACTCCATACAGGAGGCCCCGAGGACAATAATTTCTAAAATATGCTGTACGGAGGGTCTTTTTGAGGAGAGGAAGGAATGAACGTGGGTTGTCAAGTTGTAGGAGGGAGGAAACACAGACGCTTGCAAATCGTTCCACCGCCAAGCTGTTGAACTCAAGAACGAGTCGTAAAAATGAACCGTTCTAATGTGATAAATGACTGTCATGACCGGTCAGTCAGTTGGTATCGCGTTTGGGTCCCACCTGGGCGTGACATGTTCGATTCCTCGGCTGGCTAAGTCCTCCATCATGACACAAGCAACATTTTCCACTTACCGTGGTGGTAGTAGGAGATTTTCAAACATTGTCAGGTTATTCGTAACCCGGGAATGTTTGTCTTTCTTTTCGCGATGCCAACTCAGCCACTGACCGGTCATGACATTTGTCACATGAGAACGGGTCATTTCTACATAGCTGCGTTGAACACAACGTAGCTTGATAGCTCGGCGGTGGAAAGATTTGCCAGCCTCTGTGTTTCCTCCCTCCTACAACTTGGGTCTCTTCAAGACTCCAAGCCAACTCAGTCACTGACCGGTCGCGGGAACATACATTGGTGATGCGTACAACTCAACTAGCACACTGTGATACACCTCCCATATAAAAATTAAAATCTTGAAAAGATTTACTTCTTTAGTGGCCTATAATATCCTAATATAAAATACATTTCGATCGTCCAGTTGATTGGTCCGACATCTCCGAAAAATCGAATTTGAGTTGAGTATGCAGTTACGTGTAAAAGTGTACCCCCTACCTGGTAGAATACTAAGATTACTCATAAACACCACCATATCAATTATATTGCAGAAAAACTTGAAATTGAACAAAGTGTTAATGTTTTCTGGGTCACTAGTAGGACATTTCACGAATTTACCGGACCATTATGCCTCCCGGTGTTATTTTATATCATTTTTAGTATGTAAAACACAGACAAGTGTAAAATATATTTGATTTGTAGTGAACATTCCAATGTTCCTTTCCTCATTATCTTAAAACTTAGTATTTGGAGATGTCTGACTAATCGACTGGACGATCAGTATCTGTTCTTGATATTTAATACACCTTTAGATAAAAAAAATAATATTCAGTTTGTTAGGAGTATTCACCTCTCTTTAATATTTTTGTCTATAGATTTTATTTCCCTAGGAAGACAAGGCACGATCAAGTGAATCAGATACTAGAGATAGGCCATGTTAAGAGTCAGAATAATAGAAGAGTATGTATGAATATGAATGAGGCATCTTTGCACACTCTTGTGTGCCAAGACCTAGTTGTTTGGCGGTCCATCCTCTCGGCCTACCCCTGTGGAGAAACGGCATGATAGTTGATTAGTTAGTTTAGTTCTTATTTGTCTATACTTGTTTGTCTTTTGTTATTTTTATTAATAATCTTATCCTGACAAAGAAAACTTTGTTTTCGAAACATGTTGATAATTTTGATTAAAGAGTGGTGTAGTTATTTGTTTTCATTTAATTGAAAATACTTTTTGCCGTGAAAATCTATAATCATATCTGGACTTTCGTGATAATACTTGTCCAAGGTGAAAAGATTTTTCGATGATGCTAGTTTAGTTATTTTAGAAAAAAACACTTTTTGCAACTTATGCTTCAAAATATTAAAATGAATTAATTGTTTGCACCTGCATATACGTGTAAGAATAAAATGTTTGGTCCATAAGCAAAATCAATTCTTTCAAGAAAGGCATACAAATACAATATTGGATTGAATCGCCGATACATTATTGTATGTAATATGTTTTCATGCCTTTCATGAAAGAATTGAGTTTGTTTATGGACAAAACTATTTATTCATATTCAATACGTAAACTATTCCACTAAGGATGGGTTGTTTCAAAAAATTTGATGGATTCATCAAATATTTGAAGTTGATTTTCACGTTCTGTGTAAATTCTATTCAAGTTCTGTTATTACCTAATTATAGGACAGTTGCTTCACAAAACTGAAATAATCACAGAACTTGAATAGAACTTACACAAAACGTTAAAATCAACTTCAAATATTTGATGAATTCATCAAATTTTTTGAAACAACCCGTCCTTAATATTTTAAAGCATAACTTGCAAAAAGTGTTTTTCCTAAAAATAATTAAACTAGCGCCATCTGTTGCGAAATAATAAATTTAGAATTCTTTTATGTGTCATTCACCCTTTGAGATCATGAATTCATCCATGTTATTGATCTTTCGCAAAATTGGCATGGAAGGCATCTACCAGTTGAAAACTTTAGCATGACCAGGTCCACCACGAGGTATCACATTTGCATTATTATTTAAGGCAGGTTGGCTCGGGATTTGAGGAACCTATTTTTTGACATAATAAATGTTGCTTATGTAAGGAATATTAAGGTATTCCTTCCAATAGAGTTGCACCTGTGCTAGTTACTGTACTAATACCCATCATGATATGAAGGCAAAGAAATTTATCTATTTATTCAACTAAGGCGCATTCGTTTTCGACTCAACGGAGTCTGCTCTATCGTATTTTATATTATATATTGTCAAAAAAAATAATTTGAAATATCTAGCAGTAAAATCTTCAGGCAGGTCTGAAAAATTAAAATTGCAGGTTGTGTCTTGAGTATCAATGTAGCGCTGCCTCCTCGCTGATTGTGTCTTGAGGTTGTGTTTTGAGTATCAATGTAGCGTTGCCTCCTCGCTACCTCCGCTGAAGGTCTTGGTCCGTCATGGCCCTTGGCGGAAAGATGAGGATGTTCATCAGTGGGGGCTGCTCTTCGCCCCGTGCTGGTTGCTGAAATAGAGGGTGTTCCCTGATAAATAACTTATACACAGATTATTCATTACACAGACTTTTGCAGATAATCACTCAATAACTTTTCAATAATAATAAAGTTAAATAGCTGTTTAAAATGGAGGCCTTAACATGGGTAAGCCACCCAGTGAGGCCAACATAATTAAATTATACTATAAAATGTAAAATATTGTATCAAAATATCAATGCTTGGAGAAGATACGACTTTGCATGCAGAGGATACTATATTTTAAAACACTGGACTTAACATGATTTAAAATTTGCTCCCCCCCAAATATGCAATCTCTGAAATACCAATTCAATTAAATTTAATTGACATGCTTGACCCTTTCGGGGTTAATAATTACCTATCATTAACGGGACACCTTCGTGGATACAAATGTTATAACTAATTGAAATAAATACATCCATAAATAATACAAACCATGACAAAAATCTGTTTCTCGTATAATATTTTGAGCCATCTTTATAAAAATATCCGCCAGTTTTTTCTGGAAGCCTCTTTGTGCTATGTGCACCTCCTGCAAACAAGTATAATAATCAGATAATAATTTATATTATTATAATAATAATTAGCAAGCAATAAATGTTTGGTTTAATAGTGCTTTCACACAAACGAAGTATTGAATTCCGTAAGTCTAAACTTAAACTTTAGGTCGCACAGTTTACACCCGTTCTGTGCAAGCGGGTTTCCTACAGAGCATCGGACCATCCCTTAAAATATAACTAAAAACTATCATAACATAACGTATCATAACCTCCGTCTTACCGGTATTTAGAGATATTTCTTTCCAGGTCTCTGGTAACGTTTGATCAGGAATCACTTCTCGAAACCCCAAACGAAAGTTGTCAATTTCGATACTTTTATTTGTGCTATTTTAGAATAAAAATTCGTAATATCTAGACAAAAACACACGAAACCTGACTTACCAACCTTTCACAGTACAAAAATTTTAAATTTGACAGCCAGTAGCCAGTGTTGCCAAAAATGAAAAACCATGTTGAAAAAACCATGTATTACCATGTTTTGAAGAATAAAAAAAACAAAAACATGCTTTTCGTAAGCTTTATAATGAGAATTTAAATAAGATTCTATAATGCTTTATTACTATACTATCGTTCCCTGTGGGGAGAAGGAGGGAGGTGATTATAATTTAGCAAAATAGTGAAAATATTTAAAATTCGACTCTTTGAAAACGGAGCAAAAATCTTTCTAACGTAGCATTTATAGAAACTCTGCGATTTTTTCATACCTATGGCATGTTAAATAATAGGACAAAATGCGATTTTAACTCACTTAAACTTGAACTTAAAAATACATTAGACAACGTGTAAATTAATTTTTATTTTTCTAGTTCAAAATAAAAATTATAAAAACAATAATAGTACTCAATATCTTCTCAATAACTAACATCCCCACCCCTCTTCCCCATACACGCAAGCATAGCTTTTTATGGGGAACATTTTAAAAATATAGAGTAATAATTAAGACAAATGAAATGTTACTTATTTAATGCACATGTTATTACTACAACAATTGTGAAATTTTAGACCAGCATTTTATTAAAAATTACCATATTATTATTATTTTGATATTTTTTTTGAAGAGGAGGTAAAAATGTTGATTATTTTTATTTAATAAAAACGATGCCATAAAAAAAATTTACAATAAATTATTAAAGCAATTTTCCTCTCGTAATATTTAAACAAAGGTACTTTGTTTAAATATTACGAGAGGAAATGTTACGTGGATGAATTAAATAATTCATCCACGTAACCGTGTACAATGTGACCTTAGAAAGGGGTACCCCAGTATAGACACAAACAAGAAGTAAAAAAAATAAATATATATATTTTTTTTTACGTCAGCTCCATATAGGAGGCCCTGAGGAAAATAATTTCCCTCAGAGCCTATGTCATCTTTCGGGATGCTGTGTGGAGATTGTTTTTTATGAAATAAAGGAGAGGAGAGTTCTGGGAAGGAGAAGGGTTTAAGGGGTGGTTAGGAATCTGGGGTTCAGTGTGTCCTGGTCATCCGCCTCCAAGACCTAGACAAACCTCACTTCATGAACCCTATGAATAATGAAGAAATAGAAAAAAAATCACAATGTAAATCCATTTTATAATATAGAATGTCGACAGTAAAGTAAGAATGATGTGTACTGTAGATAATTAAATATAATATATAATTTTTCGGGAACAACTTGCTAGGAGAATCATTTGCCAATTTTAAAAGAATTGCGCCTTAACTTCAACAGTGATTATAAAAATTACTTTATGCGAACTGAGAAAATTTCCATAGCTTACTTGCAATGGTCCAATAAAAAATGACTGATGCTGTTTTGAGAAAATGTATATTTATTATGAGAACAAGAAAACCCACAGCAATCTTGAGATTTCTTGCGACTGGTTGTTCTTCCGAAGATTTTTTTAAATTAAGTATCTGTTTTCTGCATTTGCCTTAAGGGGACCCGGTGGTCTAGCCCCCATATTTTCGACGAGTTTTTAGGATTTTTTTTTAAATGAAAACAGTGAACAATGCCATTCAAACTTTATAGATATATTAAATTACTTTAATAGTATACAAAAATATTGTTATAATTTTTTTTTAGATTCTAAGTAGTTAAGGAACTGCGCTGAAGTTACCCTCCTCATAAATATGGACCTTGGTGGTGTGTCCAGTTTTGGCTCTTACACTTATCCGAAAACAAAAACAAAACAATATTTATGATCAGTATGAGTGCAGAGTTATTGCAGGAACTAGAATAAAAAATAAATGAAAAAATTGACAAAATGGCGCGTTGTTGAAATTTAAATACAGAAAACAGACTGTTTTTTCATTATATTTTGTATGTAAAAAAATAGAAGTATTCAACGTAAAAACTTTGTTCTAGTTCCTGCGATAGGTACTGGTGTACGAAATAACATGGTAAAATTTGAGACGAATCGGCTTAGTAGTTTTTTTTTGCCTCACGCCATGCAGAAAAAAGTAGTTTTTAAATAAATGAGTTTGAAGTTTCGCCCGGCCCTTTTACCTGGTTCTGCGCTGACCTGCTGTGGGCCATTGCAAAAAAATTACAGTATATTGTTAAAGGATTGTACTTTCTAAATATTGAACAAAAAAAATGTTTAATTTCTAGACCACCGGGTCCCGGTATATTAATTATTTTCGAAACATGCAAAGCTATTTGTGAAGTTTGTGTAATCTTAGATGGTATTTTTTGCAAACAAATCCCGTTTCACATAATTTTATTTAAAATTATGGAAACATTCAAGAGTGTTATTGAATGTTTCGCAATGATCTGTGATGTTCCGGGATGTTTCCGAACGTTAAAGAATGTCCCGGATGTTCTGGAATGTTGTGGAATGCTCTCGATATTCTCGAATGTTCTGGACTGTTCTAGAAATGTCTAGAGGGCGAAACTTCCAGCCCATATATCTTCAAAAGCACGCCCTTCAGGTTAAAACAGGATCATGTATGGGGGACAGGGGGCACCACCCGTTTCTGAGTTTTGGCGGCACGCACGTTGTACACTCTCTTTCATAATATATATTGATTATATGTATGCCATTTTTTGTACGAAATTTTCCCAAAGAAAAAAAAACATTTTTCAGGGAAAGCAAACCACGTTTTATGTTGTGAGGACAAAAAAAAACATTTTTTGAAAGATTTTATTGAAAATTTAAATAGGAAAAAACTTTTTAAAAAAACATCATACAAATCAAACTCTTATTTTTTCTGTTATCAAGCTTAATTTACAGAATTGTATTTTCAATTAAATACTATGTTAAAAAATAAATAATAATAAAATTTTTACGGTACCTAGAGTAGGCACCTAATTAAAGTTATTTACATGGTTATAATCATATCATTTTATTATATAATTTAGTACGGGACTACGGGTTCACAACGTCTTTTTTAGAGATGAAACGGATATCCGGCAAATATCCGGTATCCAGCATATCCGGCCTAAATTTAAAATCCGGCCGGATACCGGACAATTAACGAGTCTCCGGCCGGATACCGGATAATTTTAAATAACAGTATTAGAATAAAATGCAATATTTTGATTTTTGACGTGTAACTTGTTAGTAAACTGTAGGAATAAATTATTAGTAATCTAATTTTGAAAGTATATAACGTTATTAAAATATTTTTTCTTTGTAACAGTATGATATATTATCGAAGCAATTCGATAAAACATCGTGAAATAGATGTTTTATTAAGAAGAAATGTAATTTTTTCGTGAAGGCCAAAATCTATTTCTCTTCGTGTATTGAACCCCTAATTACACCTATTTATCTAAATTTAAATCGTTCGTTCAGTGATAAATTCCATTAAGTAACTAAAAGCAGAAGAAAAGAGGTAAGCTATTTTCGTTTGGTACATACCTGCCCTTTTTCCTTCCCACCACGAGAAATTTTAACATTACATAACGAAAAAATAGCATATTTTTGATCGTCACTTTTTATATCAAAATATTTCCATAAAAACGATATTTTTTTATCGAAAACATTTTTTTTCGGTAACTGAATATCTTTGAATTTATAGAAAGAAACAATAATAAAATCACCTCAAACTACAACAGCGCGTTTGTTCGTGCGGTTCGCTCGTGTAACGAGTCGCCAATCGGCTATGTTTAGCTGGATATCCGGCGGCCGGATATCCGGCAATCCGGCTTCAAGGTTGGCCGGATATCCGGTATCCGGCAAAACAACTATCCGTTTCATCTCTAGTATTTTTATCTAATAATTTCATTTTATTAATTTATTCATACTAATAAAATTATTAGATGAAAAGACGTTGTGAACCCGTATGTATGTATAGTCCCGTACTAAATTTCAAGAACTACGTTAATGAATTCGGGATTTCAATCACGCGACCCATGCAAAATCCACTCAAAATACATCATTTGGCTTCCGCTAAAAAAATATGCCTTGTTTGACATGTTTTTTTTTTATACCATGGATCTATAAATGACCCAAAAAACCATACATCTGGTAAAACTGAATGGTAGATAAATTGATTCGTAAATAGAATTAGTCGGTAAAAAGCCATAAACAAACAAAAAAAGTCAGAGACATCTCGCGCGGCGCCCGCTCCAACCAGCGTTGCCAACTCTACGTCTTTTTACGTAGATCTACGTATTTTAGGTCTTTCCTGCACACCTACTAACTTCAGTCCCAGAATCTACGTATTTTTCGTATTTTCTTTAAAATTGTCGAAATTTTAACAAAATAACAACAAAAAGCACATTTCTGTTACTTTACTAGGCAGTGGCGCGGATTCCAACAAAAGTTCCGTTTCATACGAGTCCGCACCACATAAGAAGTCGCGCAGACGGGGACGCTAGTGTCCATGCAATTTCTGGCGGGAACTGTCAATTTCGTAGCAAATTGTGTCCGTGGTCTGTGGTTTGGTTTATTTATTCGTCTATGGCTTATGTTAGTGTGAACAACCATTGAGTTACCCTGAAAATTGGGTAATTTTTAATTTTATTTTGAAGTGAAACTTCTTTAGCGGCATTAGTGATTCGGAATTTGGATGAAACGGAAATTATGCACACACCTGCGAAGCATGACACTGCGCTCTTGGCCGATTTGATTATGATGTCACTTTTAAAAGCATTGGTTGAGATATAAAACGGAAATGACTCTATGTCCCAGGTCTGCGCTCATTGGCTGCTTCGATTATGACCTCACTTTTGAAGGCTTGAGATTGTTTTGGTAAATTTTCTATTCTACCGTGTGTGAACTGCACTGGTTTTTTTTTTGTTTATTTTTTTTTTTACCACAAATGTGGCATTATTGTGGCAGCATACGGCCTGCCTGATGATAAGAGGGCATACATTAATGACGCGAGCTTTTTTTTTCAATTGAGACTCCTCTCCCACCTTGTTGAGATTAAGTGGGACCCCCCCCCCCACCCCTCACGTGAGATTTATACCGCAGTTTTTTTAAACTCATTTTTCAAAAATAAACTTATTATTTTACTTCTAAACATATATTCTAATCGAATATATGTTTCCCTATCCCCCCTCTATTTTTAATAAATTGTATTACAAAATACTCGTTACACCTACCGTAACTTCTTCATTTCACAAAAAAAAAGTACGTAGATCTACGAACTTTTCATATGCAAGTCATACCGAATCTACGTATTTTTCTAGTCTGGTCTACGTCTTTTTCAAAATCCGAGTTGGCAACACTGGCTCCAACCCTTACGTGTAAAGGCTCAACGGGCTAAACGCTGATGCGAACCGGAGGAGAACTGGCGAGTGACCTGAGCGTTTCGCCTGCGAGTCGATCGCCTTCACACGCACGTTTCCGCCAACGATTCGGAGCGAAGTGTGGTGAGACTCGCAGGCCAAACTCTACGTCTGAAGGCCGCTAATATCCCATGACCCATAAACAAACCAATCCCAGAAGACCCACAATCATAGACATTAGCGCCCCTCACACCAAGTTTTGCCTGCGAGTCTCGCCACCGAGGGATATTTAGCATAAGGGGTCGGCCGGCAGGCAGACACGGCGTTTTAGGCCAGTGCAATTAGCGATCCGCGATCGGAATTATTCCGGTAGTCCCAATTTTTTATTATGTTTTGTACGCTCACCTCCTGATGTAAAATCAGAGTTTTCTACCTTAGCGCACTTGAGCTTTCACCGCCATTTTGAAAAAACCAGCCGAAATCGCGCCAAAATCTAGTTTTTCTTAAATATCTAGTTTTCAATAAAAATTTCGGCTAAAGAAGCTTAACAAGTTTAGTAGAACATAAAATTGCCTACAATTTGTCACTAATTTTTTTTCTTCTTTCTCTAATAAATATCGAGATATGCAGTCGTAAAAATGTGAATAAGTTTATAAAAACAGGTAAATTGCTTGACTTGGTTTGGTTTTTTGTGCAAATTATTATTCCAGTACAATTTTATGAAAAAATTACTGTAATCAATTTTGTAGAGAATAAAATTTAACAAAAGACGTTAGTATGTATTTAATGTTTTTTTTAATTTAAATTACGTATCCAGGTTGTAATACAAAAATTAGATCTGGTTAAGAAATTAGGTGAATTAACTGCAATACAAATAAAAAAATATTATTTTTTTCGGGACTTCAAAGTACGTCACGTGTTCGAAATAACGTTACGAATTTTTAGCCAATTACCGCTCTGCCCCCTCGATGAGCTAACCTTTGGTCTACATCGGAGGTTCCCAAACTTTTTTTTCTCGTGGACCACTTTCAAAATTTTACTGGTTTCGGTGGACCCCCTGCTGCAACATTTCTACCATATTCCCAAAACTCGACACGCGTTGTACTGAATATTGAATATAACGCTGGAGTTGTGGTCTGTCACAATGTAGGGGGGGGGGGGGGGTTAATGTGATATAAGACGGGGGGGATGTGGGCACGAGATGGGTCTCAATATGAGCATTTTTCACCGAAATACTAGTGTACCAACTGCCTACTTTGATAGGTAAAGCCAAGCCAACATTTTTGTTCTTTACTATCGAAACCAGATATCAAGAATGAAATACGATTCGTTCAAGTAAGAATTTTCAATCTACAAAAATGTTAATTATTTTGTTTCGTCAATGGGTGCTCACTTCCAATCCTCTTCCAATAGTACCCTTTACACACAGAGTTTGGAGCGGGACGTGCCCCGCGCCACTTTAGGCCGCCGCGCAGAAAAATAAAGACCGAAAGTAAGACGGTTTACAGCACAGTTCACTGTGAGACTTTTCTGCGCGGCGACCTGAAGTGGCGCGGGGCACGTCCCGCTCCGAACTCTGTGTGTAATGGGTACTATTGAATGTTTGAATTTTTGGTGAGGATCTAACATTACTTACATAGCCAGAAGCAAATTACTATAGTCTCCCCTACACGTAAAGTTCGGAGCGAACGTGCACCGCGCCACTTTAGGCCACCGCGCAAAAAAGTCTCACAGTGAACTGCGCTGTAAACCGTTATCTTACTTTGAGTCTTTACTTTTCTGCGCGGCGGCCTAAAGTTGCGCGGGGCACGTTCGCTCCGAACTCTACGTGTGGGGGGTACTTGTGACGGTTGCAGCTGCTACAAGAGCTACAACAAGCGGCTAGGTGTTTAAGTTTAGTAGCCTCTCGTTATTTTCCTTATCGATTTTATAGTGCCTCCTGTTTACTGTCAAATTGTGAATGCGAAATGACATTTCTGCGTTTAGTTTCCTACAGTTTTTGAGTTTTATTTTATTTATAATTACTTCCACCAACGTACCATGGCTGAGCGCAAAAATATATTTGTATGATGTATAATTTGCGCCTGTGATATGCAGTCAAAATAGCTTTTACCTATCCTTCTAAAATAATGTGTGAATAACTTGAATTACAGTATTTTTAACTGTAGAAATGTAATCATAATTATTCACTGTGTTAACAGGTAAAGTGAATCTACAAACGACATGTTTCACTGGAAACTAGTATGAAAAAAAATACAAAAAAATCGAATAATTTTTAAAAATTTAAAAAAATAATAATTTTTCTATTCGAATAATCTATTTTCGTTGTAGAATTGATCGCATAGCTTTTGGAGATATTATTTTTAATTTTGTTATTTTTGCAGATATGATTACCAGTCATGAGAACCAAGGGCTTCTTTATATTTTCCATTTTTGCAACCGGTTTGTTGTTAATTATATTTAATACCCAAAAGCCTGAATCACTTCAAAATATAGTATCACAGACTCATCAACACATAAAGAATTTCCAGGTGAGAATTTATGATAATTCAAAGAACTGACCTTTGAGTTTTATCCTTTTTATATTGCTTGGTTTTATTCTAGTTGTATGGCTAGTATAAAGAAACAAAATTTAAGTCTCAATAATAATTAGCATTATTATATATTTACGCCAGAGCCTCAGCCAGAGAAGTCTGGACCGAGCTGCCCTCCAAATACGGAAGTTAGGAAAATCTGGATATATCTCAAGCCCACAAAATTACCATTCACAATATCAATATTTGTTCTTTAGTGAAAATAATGGTGTTTTAGGATAATTTGAAGGATGCGGAAGAAAAGCATTTGGTAGCTGACGAGAAGTACCTCAGTCTTCTGGGACTGAAGGGGAAGTTGGGGGCCGACTGGCACAACACTTCTGTGCCCGCTATTGTCAGCTATGTGCTCCAAGATCAACACTTTCAAGCTGTCGGCTTAATTCGAAATATCGCCTGGAAGCTACCCAATCACACACTAATTCTCTATGACTTGGGGCTCTCAAAATATTCACTCAACTCGGTAAAAATATTTTATTTATTTATAATTACAAAAAAGGGTGATTTATAAATATTATTTTATGGGTTCCACGACAAAACAGAACACTATAAAAAGGGTTCCATGACAACTCGACAAAGTGGAACTTCAACACGGCTTCGAAAAATGACATAAAGTCATAAAAGTTATGAAAAAAAAAAACCTGTAACCTCGTTTTTTTAATCATTTTTCATTACCATGTATCACTTTTCAAAGGTGTGTTAAAGTGTCATTAGGTTAAGTTGTCCGGACACCAAAGAAAAGTAATGAAAAGATTTGCAATCTCACTTACACCAACCTGATTACAGTGATTCGGTAACTTTTCGGTATCAGTATACGACACAATTTGACAGTTTCCTTAAATGCAGTATTCCGTATCATGCTAACAAGCTAAACACTGCGCTTGTGTTAAAGCACCAACTCTTAAAAGTAGTTACCCTAATGCCAGAGATGACGGTACGTTTTTTTGCGTAATTTTCATTGGGAAATTTGGTATCGAATGTCATCACATATAAAAGTCAAAATAAAACAATATAATTTGCGTCTGTAATATGCAGTCAAAATAGCCTTTATCTATCCTTCTAAGATTAGCAATGGATAGCCATTTACAGACGCCTATTAGGCTTACATGTAGTTTCAATAAATAATAAATAGTAATTTGTGTTTTTAAGTAGGTAATTAATTCATTTAACCCATGACAGGCATAGTCAAACCATAGAAAATCACAGAAATTTGACAGTCGATAACGCGCGACGGACATCTTCCGATGTATTTTGCCTCCTTGTTGTAACGCTGTCTTAACTCAAAAGATACAGAATCACCTTTCTGTTATTTTATCATGTTCTATTTTGTCCGGTTACCTATTGGTACTTGTAGTATTAGCTCTGGATTGTTTTAGATCTTTTGTAATAGGGGTTTTGATTAAAACTGCCTCTTACTCATTTATTTATTATAACAAAAAAGACACAATCTATGAAAATTATTCAAAATTGCAAATAGTATACATGGATTTAATTTTTTAATTTTGTTTTCCTATTTTTAAATTAAATTAAAGAATATTGGTTTGTTTTGTAGTCTTTTTGTTTGACAGCCACCATGGTTGAGTGGTTACAATCCTCGGCTACAATTCCGGAGGTCGCGGGTTCAAATCCCAGCGTGCACAAGTAAATTTTATTTGATTAATTTGTGTTATTTAGCAATTTATTGTTTTAAATAATGTATAGTGCATTTATAACACAATCCAGAGTGGTAGACACATTCAGTATTGGTGAAAGGCAATACTGAATCGAAACGTTGCTTGAAACGACTTTAGCCATGTTTGGTGACCAGATCTGAATAGCCAGGCACTTCCCCACCTTCCTCTTCCCCATCTCTTTCCCCTCACTACAACATACCCCAATTGGGGATGCTGTAGTCTCTCTGGCTTTTTTTAAAATGTGAATACCGCACAAGCGTCCCAACTGCTCCCGTCTGGAGCCAGTGAGACTATGGCATGCCCAATTGGGGTATGTTGTGAGGCTGAAGGTAGTGGGGAGAGGAAGGAGATGGAGAAGAGGAAGGTGGGAAGTACCTGGCTATTCAGATCTGGTCACCAAACATGGCTAAAGCCATTTCAAGCAACATTTCAATTCTGAATGGTGGTCTTACACCTGGGCGATACTGAGAGTATCTTCCTCTCTGGAACGTGCCGCAAATGTACTATATATTATTTTAAATTAATTAATTGTGAAATAACACAAATTAATCAAATAAGATTTATTTGCCACACCGGGATTCGATCCCGCGACCTTCGCAATGCAAGTCAAGAGCCTTACTCGCTCCTAATCGTCTGGCTCCAGACGATTGGGAGCTTTTGAGACTTGTGAGGTACTAAATAAAAATTAAAAATTTAACAATGTGCCTACAATGAACATAAAAATTTTGGTTATGCATTTTATTAATTAGATTTATATTTCAGATTCTACCACACTGTAATAACTCCAAATGCATGGTCATTAATTTTGACTTAGAAATTTTCCCATCCCATGTAGTTGAAGAGAGATTACACGCTTTTAGGCCATTGATAATCCAGGTAGGTTTCATCTGCTCAAATAAATACAAATATACTAGTTACACTAAGTAAAATATTATATAACTAGTTTGCATTAAGCTAAATCCATTGAATTGTATTCGGTGAATGGGAAATGAGTTATTTTGCATTCTAGATTCCTGTCCTGTAATCTTTTGTTGTTTTTACGTAAGCATTAGTACACATCATTTTTGGGAGGTTAATATGGGTACCGCCGCCCCGGGAACCATTTTTGGATAACCAACACCTTTGCCATAGGTCACCCTAAGTGATTCGCTGTGTTCGGTGACTTAGCAGGAGTGCTCGGGTTCATGGGATGAGGTTTGTCCGGATCTTGGCAGCAGATGCGGCCCACCAACAGCGTGGCAGGCCAGATCAGAAGAGACTGGTTGAGGATGAATTTTGACCTCTCCAACAGGACTCTCTTGGAACATCGCCTTGCACTGCAGTAGGAGGGATAGATTCATATATCCGTCACTTCTGGACGCTCTGATCCCCAGATTCCTACCCACCCCTCTTACCCTTTTCCTTCCCAGTACTTCCTCTCCTTCCTTTCTTAAAAAGACCCTCCACACGGCATCCCCAAACATGACGTAGACCCTGATAGGAATTATTTTCTTGTGTGGAGCTAATGTAAAAAAAAAAAATTTTAATTGCCTTTGCAAAATAATTCCCCATTCAAACCAGTCATTGATTCAATCTTGCTGTTTTCATCAAAATAATTATGACATGTTTTTTTAATCAGTGACATGATGCATCAAAATATGATTACACAATATTGATAGATTTGTCATTTTTACTCAATTAACAATTTTGTGTTTTGTTTGACAGGATGCTTTGACAAAAGTAGGTGCAATCCTATTTCTAGAATGTGACCAACGCTTTGTGGGTGAACCAAACAAGGTCGCTGAACTGTACAAGGCCGCCGTGGACGGTATTGGCATTATAACATGGCCCATCCGACCAGCCGTCTCGTCACTGACGCACCCCAAGATGTTTGAATACTTTCGGACCGATGCCGACAGCTTTTTGTTTTTACCTATGGTTGAAGTCATTCGATTGGTTATAGTACGATCTAGTACTATCACTAATAACATAATGATGCCTTGGGTACAGTGTGCCCTTACGCAGGACTGCATTTTCCCAATTGGTAAGTGTTTAA
Source organism: Glyphotaelius pellucidus (assembly GCA_936435175.1). Classification (NCBI taxonomy): domain Eukaryota; kingdom Metazoa; phylum Arthropoda; class Insecta; order Trichoptera; family Limnephilidae; genus Glyphotaelius; species Glyphotaelius pellucidus. Next base: position 31,147,801 of record OW386543.1, read on the forward strand.
AAAGATTGGTGTTGTATCGGACTTGTAGTTTCCTTATATTAGAAGTAGTATTAACTGTCTGTCTGATGCCCAATTCCAGGTGCCCAATCGGGAGGTTGCAGGTTCGACAAGAAGCCCCAGTACAGATACTCCGGTTGTCACAGCTACGATGCTTCAGCGTTTAACATTGTTTTAGGTTTAAGATATAATTTCGACGAGAGTCACTACACCTACAAAGGGTCAGGATACTTCTTTAGAACTATTACCAACGATAAAGCATATCAAGAATATATTCAATTAGAAAAGAATTCAACATTTGTGTTGTCAGAAGTTACAGACGAAAACAGTAGTAATAAAAGTGAGCAAACCGATGTTATACTATAACTTAAATATTTCATTATAAAATTGAAATATCATTTAATTTTAAAAAATGCATTGTATTACATACAAATTTTATGTTATTTTATGGTCAAATTGTGGTTTAAAATAATAACCATGTCGGTTATCTAGTCTCGAAATACCAAAAGCTCCACAATGAACCATAACTCCATTTTTATTGAACTCTATGGGACCACTCCATAACTTGCATGATTTATTTGTAAAATGTTCCTGATTGGGAATATAACTAGGCATTCATCACATTGCAAACAATGCACTCAGGCGTACGCAACCTACTACTGTACTGAAGTACATATGTATTACCAATCTCTTGCATGTGTTGCCTTCTGAAATATATGTGAGCATAATATATTTCATTTTGCTAACGCATCCCCTGACCTACACCTACACGAATTTCATGTCCATAATTAAAATAAAATTTTAGATTTATACATCAAATTAGACGTATTTCTGACCAGAATGCTCAATACCTAACAATGTATTTGATCACAATGGGTAATTTCAATAAAATCCCAAAATGCTTGTGAGCTTAATTAATATCTTTAGTTGTCGTTGTTTCATGTTGGGGGGTGCTCACCTGTATTTTACTCTCATTATTCAGTATTATTTTTAGGTTAGTAATTATGCATTATTTATTATAAAGACCCTTCAAAATAGCTTTGCTTTTCAGAATCGAGAAATCTTTATTGCCAATAAGAATAACAATTCTCATTAATGCTCGAAATTTTATTCTGACGATTAACAATAAATAATTATTGTGGATCCGGGTGGAAGAACAACTAACTACTAAAATTGTCTTAGATATTGGAAGAGTCACACAATGTAGATCTACATTTTGAAAACATTTATATTATTCAGCTTTTAAATTAAGTTACAGAAGTTTTTAATTAATTAATATTATATTATATTATATGAATCCATATATTAAGTCATTCTTCCATCCATAGGTTAACAATGAGTCATAATATTACTTAATTACCTAAAAATGGCAGGAACACAAAATATTTAAATATACTGTAGAATCTTAATTAAAAAAATAAATAAAAGAGCTTCGTTTGGTTATAAAACACCTTTAGAGCTGGTTCACACTCAGCTATCAAATATAAAAGATCATAGCACGCCAAATAACGCTCTCCATACAATCCCTTCAGACCGTTCACACCTAAGCGTTTTTAAGCGCTGATCAATCATAGACAATACACATCTCAGACGTAACCGCTCCAGACGCGATATCCCAGAAGATAACTCTCCCCTTCTCCGACTAAAACAGGAGAGGGGGTCATTGTAATTACGGAGCTGCCTAGACCCGTGGATGACAGATGTCAAGTTGACAGATTTCAGTACAAAAAATATGCGTTCCGTTGCCGCTCCCTAATTCGACTGACCCCCTCTCCTACCACAGGAAGAAATATTTGATAGCCTCGTGTGAAAGGACAAAAGATAAGCGCTCGCGAATCAACAGATATCTGCTCGCAGATATATAGCTCAGTGTGAACTTTAAGTAAATTAATTTGAGAGGCGTGTTAATAATAATATTGTTCATGTCGTGTACTCTGTTGACAAGAACTTAATACAATATAATGTAGACCTGCATTATAATTAGAAATATACAACATATGGATTAATCACCTGATGAATGTTAAGTCGTTCTTCCTTCTGGGTCCTCATTTGTATTGGTTAAGTTACAGCTTCGGATAATACGCCATGTTTTACCATTATTTTGCAACTCACTTAACAAGTACTAATTCATAAATGAAATGAAAGGCGATTTTCCTGGATTTGATTTAGTTAAAAATGTGATAGACTCAAGTGAAAAACACTTATGTGGTAGTACTTTTACGTTGGTTTAAATTTAAAAAGTACCCTTAACCTCCAACGTGTTAGTCAAATATTATGTAGTAGATAGCGTAAAATACTTTATGCCTTAAGATAGTATTTTGGCTCAAATACTAGGATTAATATCAAGGAAGCAAACCCTCGGTACAGGATTCCATGAAAATTAGTTGTAATTATTTTAAACTTTTTTAAATAAATACAGCTGGCAAATGAAATAATCTCACTTTTAAATAAAAAAAAATTATGTGCTTAAAGGCTGCTACTTATAAAGTTGTATTTTTTATTTAGTCATTAACCTTGCCTGTTTCCTGAATATGAGATCCAACTGCCTGGATTTATGGATTCTTGTGAAGCTGCAGTGAAGTGTGGGAAGTATCTGGCTATTCAGAGTGGCTAAATAACTGGAGCCATTTCAAGCAACATCTCGATTCTGAATATTGACCTCTCACTAAAGTAAATAGAGTAACTTTCTGTAGAACAAAGTGCGAATATGTTTCATACAGGGTATACCAGCACGTAAAGATTTTAACCAGCTAGCTAGTCGGAAACTTTGGTTTCATAAAGGTGTACATGTGTGTGGGGAGGGGGGGGGGGTTAATGTGATATGAAATGGGGTCAGGAGATGGGATATGGGCACGGGATGGGTCTCAAAATGATTGTTAATTTTGTTCTTTACTATCGAAACCAGCAGGCTTGTACTCTTATCTTTTGTGGGATCGTTATCGAGATAACAGACGTGATTTCCTGACAGGTTTGTGTGATTTATTTGCTTTTTCTACAACGTACATGTACAACGTACATTAAATGAATAAATAATCATGCATTCTTGCAGGAATTCATGTTTAAAACGACTGGTCAGTGGTTGAGTGGGCATCGCGTTTGGGTCCCACCCGGGCGTCGTGCTCGATTCTTCGGCTGGCCAAGTCCTCCATCACAACACAAGCAACATTTTCGGCTTTCTGTGGTGGTAGTAGGAGATTTTCAACATTGTTGGGTTATTCGTAACCCGGGAATGTTTGTCTTTCTTTTTAAAAAAAAAAAAAAAACAATCTGAACTAAAATATGTTACAGTAAATATGTAAAAATCACACAAATTTGACAAGAGGTCACGTCCGTTATCTCGATAACGATCCCACAAAAGATAGAGAATAAGCCTGCAGATAAATTTTCTTGGACCCCCACTTACAACTTGTGGACCCCCATTTTTTTATCACGTCTATGTGGACCCCGGTCGAGTCTCCCGTGGACCCCTGGGGGTCCACCTGGACCACTTTGGGAATCACTGGTTTAGATCATACTTCTATGATAATAAGGGAGACACAATGACCAATATGAATTGGGACAAATATGGTCTCCTGTGATTAAATGGGTTAAAATCTTTAAGGTATGTGCTGTTACACCCTGTGAACATTATGTCCGGAAACTAATAGTACAACCGTGAAACTGGTAAATCTAGAGCACATAGCGTACTCTAAAAAGTTTTTGTTTTTTTCAATTTCTTTAATACTTTTTTATTGGTACCCTAACTAAAAGGTTAAAAAAACTTTTACTGCCATCTCTACTTTTCGATGCATTTTAAAAGACAATAAACAGCCAATATTAAACCCCTAGCGACTGATTTTTTATTAATTTGACCAAAAAAAATCCAATTTCGGACTCTATTTAATCGAAAACGAAAGCTCAAGTCAAAAAAAAATTTCCTACAAAATCAACTGCAAATGTTGTGTAGCATGTAGATTAACGAGTTTCCCGCTTTTATCACTAGTTTCCAGACACCATTGGGAAATAATATGACACCATGTAGTTAATTATAATGTAAGTTCTGTGTTAAATAACACAGAATTAAATTATAAAATATTTTTTTCACTCAGAATATGACTGTGTTATTGACCCTGGGTGGGAACAAAAATAATACAGATATCCCGTAAAGACAATAAATTATTCTTCAAAAATAGTTATAACAGTATCACGAACGGTGCCTCCGAGAAACAGGGTCGCATCTCGGAGTATTTAGACCTTACTCAAACACTCGGGGCTCCGCTGGAGTAGATCTTGTATTTCCCTAGACTCGTGGGACAAAAAATTGGACCATTCGAACACTAGGGGCCTTTGGGGAACCTAGGAGTGCTGAGGCCACTTCTGTGGGCTTCCTTCGTGGGGCCTGCAGGAGGAAGCAAGAGGAGAGCTGAGGCCACTTCCATGAACTCTTCCCTTGTGGGGCCTTCAGGGAATCAAGGGGAAGTGCACTCTTCTGGCGGGGGGCCTTTGGGGAAACAAGGAGGAGTGAAGTGGAGAGAAGATATCCTCTTCCCATTGTCTTGTCCGTGCGTTTACATGCAGACAATGCGGCCGGGCGCAGTGACGGGGGTAAGAAATGTCCTGCGGAGATAGGTGCCCATCTATCTCAAGCGCAAAGTCTTGTCCTCCAACCTTAGGAAAATGGGTTCAGAGCTGGGACAATACAATATTGTCCTGTCCTTGTGAGAACTTGGCGTTAAAAAGAAATAAAGGGCGTTGGTCGAGAGAATGGCTAAAATTGAGAGATATAAAAAATACCCATGAGAATTTGCTCAGATATTATATATAGAAACTTTCTACATCACAACTTTTAATTTCTTGTTAGAATTACTTCATCCTCAGATTGAAAAAAATTGATTCAGTTAGGTGAAAGTCTATTCCGGCGTCTTAAAGATTATCAATATCTTTGCGATTTTTGGCAATGGAGCTGATTTTGAAGATTTAAAATTCCAATACTTCCTTCCACCTCACATACTGAGCGACATCATAATTGAAACAGGTGAAGCAATAAATGAAAAAATCCCAATTATAATTTTTTTTATAGCGGTGTTTCTTTTATGTTTATCGATATAATATATCTTTAGATCCCTCCATAACTGTGTATGATAAAAGAAACTCACTCAAATCAGATTTGACAGCCTCCCTGGTTGAGGGGCAAGACTCTCAACTAGCGATCTGAAGGTCGCGGGTTCAAATTCTGGCATGCACAAGTAAACTTTATTTGATGGATGTGCATTTTCACAATTTAATCATTTAAAAATAATTTAAGCCATATTTGTAGCACGTTCCAGAGTGGAATATACTCTCAATATTGCCCTGGTGTACGACTACCATTTAGAATAGAAAAGTTGCTTGAAATGGCTATAGACATGTTTGGTGACTAGATCTGAATAGTCAGGTACTTCCTCGACCTCCTCTTCACCATCTCCTTCCCCTCTCCACTTACCTTCAGCCTTACAACATACACCAAGTTTTTTGATTAAACGAATGTTAGTTTCGTGTTTGACACCATGGAGAACGCTCCGTCATCATCTTTTTTCTTTATTGTGAATACCGCACAAGAATTCCAACTGCTCCCGAGCCAGTGAGAATAAGGCATCCAATTTTGACAAGCAGTTGGGACTCTTGTGCGGTATTCACAATTAAAGAAATATGATGATGGAGCGCTCTCCATGGCATCAAATACGAAATTAACCAAATATTTTGACAAACATAAAATCTGTCCAAATCGTTCACTTGTCGATCTGTCCAATCGTTCACATCGTCGATCGTTTACAGGCTGGAAGTCATCACAAGACCGTTATCATTTATTCTACTAACTATCACTGCAAGAATAGAATACAAATTAATATTTGTTATTTCATATATTGTAATATTTATGTACTATTCGGACTCTTGACTTGAAATGTCTTTACAGGCGACTTCCGTACATTCTACTCGCACTTGTCTTATCTCTCAAATAATTATATTGCAATCAAATTGGTTGCAAAACAAACACTATTACACAATGATTATTGCTGAAAGACCATCAAAATGACTTTACCTATCTTGATTAAAGTGATTAGTACGACTCACAACTTGAAACAGCACGATAGCCAATGGAAAAATAGGTCTTATGAGAAATAGCAGAAACACTGGATTTTTATTATGCGACAAAACATTTGCATATTGTAACTGATATTTTCTATCAGCTTTGGAAAGCAAAAACATTGTGTATGGCCACGCCTCAATGTTTTGAAAACATTTTTGCGCAGGAGACCCAGCTTTATACTATATTGTAGACCAGTGATTCCCAGAGTGGTTCAGGTGGACACAGGGGTCCACGGGAGACCCGATGGGAGTCCATGTAGGCGCAATAAAGAAATGGGGGTTCACAAGTTGTAAGTGGGGGTCCACGAACTGGTTTCGATTGAGACCCATACTGTGCCCCATATCCTTTTACACCCCCTCCATAAGAGAGCGACTGGCGTACAGCGCACATTGTTGTACCGGTTATGCATGAGATCTTAAAACGCTCAGCTTGGCAAGGGGGGAGGGAGGGGGGGCGTAATGGGATATGGGTGTACTGTAACATACCCCCCCATCCCCCCTTCAATTACGCCCCCTCCGTCGTGTCAAATATAATCTCGAATACTGGTCCATTTTGCCCCCGTTTGAAAAAGTCATAGATCCGGTACTGTGGCAGACCACACCTCACCATTCAATATTCAGTACAACTATATAGTATATTCAGTTTTGGGTATATGATAGAAATGTACCAACAGGGTGTCCACCGTGACCAGTAAAATTTTGAAAGTGGTCCTACGAGAAAAAAAGTTTGGGAACCTCTGTTGTAGACTCATGATTGATTGAGCCATTAATGCATTTTTATTTTTAACTGATGGTAAATTTATAAACTGCAACTTGCTGAAAGTAATATTTGGTACGGTATTTTGAGACAGAGTAAAGATGGGATGAATCCTTGATGTGAGGAACAAAACACAAGATTAAATATAAAATAAACTTTTATTGACTTCACACACTTTGATTAGTCATATAAAGTCAAAATTTTCAAGGACAGCGAAGATATTTTTCTTATTTTAGATGATGACAGTTATAGAAATACTATTTCTTGTAGTTAGTTCTTCGGTGACTTTTGCTCTTACGTTTATTCTTTGAAATTTTGTGAGTGTTTTGCTTGTCTTTCTTTATGAGGGGTTGTTTATTCAGTTTGATTTTCCTTTGGGACATCCAGATGGGGTACTGTCCAAACTGATCTCGCATGGTTTTGGTGTTATAGATCCTGGCCTCTGATTCTCCATCTTTCTTTACAACGATTTCCTCTTCCATATCTGAATCCTCATCTTGATTTATGATTTTCATTGTAGTCTTCTTAGATTTAGTTTTCTATAAGAGGAAATACAAATAGTTATATATATATTATTTAATTTTTCTTTTTTCAATGCTTTGATGGTTAAGCCTCAATTACATGGAGCTAGTTTACAAGCTACTAGCCGGTAAGTTTAAAAGCGGGTGAATCGGCGAGTGAGATTGTCATGATGACACACAAAACTGTCTACTCGCTCAGTAACGACAGTAGCAGCTGCCGACCGAACTAATTCTGACAGACGAAATCAGCTGTTGGTGGGCCGCCATCTTTAGGCAAACACTAGCGAGTAGCGAGTAAAGTTACCACCTTTCAACTTTTTTCGTAGATTGTCCACAATCTGCTAGTTAGCAAGTAATACAATGACACCGAGCGAGTTTAATAACAGATAGTAAATTTCCCAGATAGTAGCTTGTAAACTCGCTCTATGTAATTGAGGCTTTACATAATTTGTGGTTTTTTTTACCACCATGCTAGGCACATGCCCATGTTATGGTGGTCGTGTTATTCATATAAAACTACAGAATCCGTAAATATAAATATAGATCCTGTTTTACAATGTTTAAGGTGGTTCGGGGTTAAAAAGTGCCTTGCTTTCAGTTGGCAGAAAAATTATTTCAGTGTTTGAAGGGAAAAAAGTCACCATCTACAATGGATTTATAATAATAGCAATGGTTTGTTTACATTGGTTTTGATTTGTAATTACATGGATATCGCAATTTGTGCTTTACCCTCTTGTACGTCAATAGAAAAATACATAAGCACCCTTTACACACAGAGTTCGGAGCGGGACGTGCCCCACGCCATTTCAGGCGGCCGCTCAAAAAAGTAAAGACCGAAAGTAAGATAACGGTTTACAGCGCAGTTCACTGTGAGACTTTTCTGCGCGGCGGCCTGAAGTGGCGCGGGGCACGTCCCACTCCGAACTCTGTGTGTAAAGGGTACTATAAACTTACTTCCATAAAAAATGTTAATGGTATGAACTTTAAAAAAAAATCAAATTTAAAATAAAATCAACATCAACGAAATTAATAAAGATAAAAACCTTAATTGTGTCAGCGTCGACAGAAAGTGTGATGGTGTTGATATCTTCCATGATCTCGTCTTTATTTGGTTTATTATCCTCAGTAATTCCTAGAGTTTTTTTAAGGCGAGCTAGTTCCTTAACGCCATACTTTTCCCGCTTAACTGCTCGACACTTCCTCCTCCATTTACTACGCAGAGACTTGGCCATTTATTCTAAAATATGAAAGCCAGAGTTAGCCGAAATCATAATAAACAGGAGAAGGCTCCAAATGACTGATTTACACTTACGGCAGAAAAGGTTGAAGATGTTTAGAATAATGACAAAAGTATGAAAACAGGAATAATTGAAAACCAAAAGATTTGGCGCATCGCGACACATAACCATAAAACGAAATATTTTACAGCATACCTGATTTAATGTGTAAATTCGCCAACGCTGTCGATTCTCACTTATTAATGTGAGGCGGTAATTATAAGCAATTATTTAGAATATCAGAAGATAACAGAAATACACAGAGTTGACAAAAAATCTAAATACAACTAAAACAACGCAAACATCTCAATATTTTAATGACAGAAGGACAGAAACACGGATAATTTCAAACACGAGGTAAGAGTAATTTTTTTTTTTTTAAAGGCTATTATGTTAGCCGTTCCATTCGGTAAACGATGGTCGATATTCTATCCCGGTGACTGCTTTACCTGCCATTTTTGGAAGAAGATCATTTTGTTTTAGTTTTTTAACTTGGTAGGTAGTAGATACATCAGTTATTTTTAGCAATGGTATCGTAGATATCTCTCTAGCGAACATTAATAACGAGTATAACGACATAAAACAGACAGGCCCTAAGGCCCAAAGTCTGAGTTGCTAAGGTATATGTTGGTATATGTCGACAATCCCGAAGAACAAAGTAGGATCTTCTAAAATTTGAAATTTTTTCTGTTGTTGGCTTATTTATTAGGTTATTTTATTGATTTAAAAGTCTGTATTTTCAGAATTTTGGATGAAATGCCAAATATAAAAAAAATCCCATTTTTCTTGATCTCAAAAACAATAAAAATGCAATTAAACATAAGCCTCGACTACATTAAGTAAATTTACAAGTTACTAGCCGGCGAATTCACTATCTGCTAGTAAATTCCTCCAGTGTTAAATCTGCTAGTTAGCTAGTAAATATGATTACACTGAGCGTGTTTACTAGCAGATAGTACTTGCAAACTCGCTCAACGTAATCGAGGCTTTAAACTCGCTCATTATCGCTTAAGCATCATAATCGCTATCATACATCGCTTCAGGGGGGTATAACTTCGATATAAATCTTCAACCGAGTGACGTCACACGGCGCCACCGTGTGACGTCACTCGATTCACGGCGGGATCAGTGGAAAGCTTTGTTATTGAATTGTATGTTTTGACGTTTGCTACGAGTACATCGTTATGGCGGTTTATTTACCCATAAGATTGCTTCCTAAATAATTAAATGTCGGCGCGTTGGGAAATGAGCAGACTTTAATATATTGATAACTCGATTTTGAGAATTCGTGCATGTGCTTGTAGCTCAAACTATCGCGAAATGGTAAATTTCGCGATTGCAAAAGTGTAAAATGACGCCGTACCTAGCTCACTTCTTGAAATCATGCAACTCTCGTGTAAACAGGATTCATTGTAACCAAAGTACAGGTACAAATATATATTGATTACTTATATGAAATTCTAAGCTCCTTTCGTCCTGTTATTTTCTAAATGTGGAGTTTATTATAACGCATTTAATTTCAATCATTTCATAGTGCAAGGGTACATTCTTTTGCAGAGTTAAACCTTGTTTTCATGCATTTATTTTGTTTTGTTTTGATCTGTCTGTCGTGATGTGTCTCATGAGAGTTGTTTTGATTAATGTTTTCAGTTCGAAACACACAATGCCCAAACAAATGACGGATATACAGCCTATTGTCAGGATGTCTACTTTCTTCCCTGTCAGCTGTCAGGCTGGTGCATAAATATACCAAACCACCCACGTCTGGTGGTGGCTACTAGTGCTGGAGTACACTCATTTCCTTGGAGTGCACAACCCACGAGCGATGGCCCGTACCCTGTCTGGGTACGTGTGCATTTTACTTTATTATTATAAATTATTACATAGGTAAAGATATACGTATATTATAAGGATAAGCTCGCTTGATGGTGAACTTTATCCACCAGATGCAGTATGACGATTTTAACATAAATTAAATATTTTTATTAAAATTCATTTATTTTGATGCACATTTAAAAGCATTAATTTAGTATCTTAATGATGTTATGATTGTTTGTTGTAGATATATAATTGTCATGTGAGGAGATGTGGGGCGGATGTGTCCCATTACTTTGTGCCGCCGCTGTTCTTGAGAGAACACAAGAAGGAATCCATGGACTGGACCAGGAAACGACAGGAACAAGTCACTCAGCACGGTCGCCTTTTCTATTCTGTACTTTATATTATTTGTACTATTTTTATCAGTAGAGTGAGTACGAAAACAGTGTGCAATACAGTTGTGAATGATGAATACTTAGAGCGGGTGAATGAGTTTATATGTCGTGGGACGTATATTTACGGCTGATAGAGATATTGAAAGAAGGGTAAATGCAGGTAACTCCATTAACGGAGGGTTGAATGCCGTTGGAGCTAACAAAAAAACTCTCTAAAGAAGCGAAGTTAACAGTCCACAATGTAGTACTGTACCTGATGTATGGCAGTGAAGATGAGAGGAAAGATGAAAGTAGACTAAATGCCGTAGAAATGAGATCCCTGAGGCGTGTGTGGTAAAACCTTGTATGGTCCTTTATATTTTCTGCCTGTACAGAGTGTAAATAAAATGATGTAGGTATACTTTTACACAGCAGACCGTTTATTAGTCAAATCGTTGTACGTATGGTTTCATATCAGTGATGGATGAACCGGTGGATGCGATTTTAAGCCTTAAGTTGTTTAGCCAATAGTTTGTCTACTTTGTAATGCGAGGCTAATCGTAATGAGTAAGATTAAGAAAGGGACCCTCACATGGTTTGGGCACGTAGAGCGAATGAACGAAGCATGGAATGTAAGTACATTCATATGACGTAGATGTGAGTGGTAGATGAAGTCGGGGACGGAAAGGAAGAATATTTTCTATATTTCTTCTATAAATGTTTTTCGCTTTTTTGAATTTCCTGTTTGTTGTTATCTGTATTAATATATATTAATACACAAATAAATAAAATACTTGAACATGTAATTATGAGTTAAATTTCTGTTACAGAGAAATGTAAAAAATTGATATTGTCGTAGGAAGGCACATTCAGATTTGAATTATTTGTTCTCATATTTCCTGTTTCTGTGTTATATTATACACCTCTAAATGATTTTTGTGATACAAACCATATAGGTTTTCCATTAATGTTAACCTATATACACACCAAGATATTTACTTTTGGAAGTTAGACTAAGTTATAGAACATGCTTGATTGCAATTAGTTCTGCTACATTTACTTTGGTGTATTATAATTTTTTATTCTGGTTTTTATTTAAACTTATTGATAAAGAAAGCGATAAATTTTGGTTTTTCAGTGTTTTGTGCTTATATTGTATTTCCGGTTTATGTCTTATCTGTTTTTGTATTTAAATACATGCATAAATAAAAGACTAAAACATCTAATCCAGGGTTTTTCATTTTTCTGCTGAAACCATATTTCATTTATTTTTTAAATAGTAATTTAGGCTAAAAAATAGGGTAGGTACCGAAAGAGATATTCGTATATTGTCTATGGTCGAGTTTTTTTTGTGTCCTCAACTTTTGTCTATGGTATGAATGACGTCACACGGCGCCGCCAGATATTGGTATATATATATATATATATATATGTGTACGTATATATAGTTAAACAGTGTCGAAACCTTGCCCATACAAAAAGCACGGAGTTATCAATCTAATGTATGGTTCATTTATGCATCGCTTTAAGCTCTACTGAAAAACTATAAAATCGCACATTCGACATTGTTCTTCGGGACCGTCTATACTAAGGCTGCCCAACCCCAGGCCCGCGGGCCAGAATGTGGCCCGTGAACGAATTTTGAGTGGCCCGCGTGAACCATTTTCAAAATTACCGCCAATTTGAAAAATGTCGTAAAACAAACAATCTTTCTTGTTCGAAGTGCATTGGAGGTTATCCACCACTTACCCGCCCTGGTATAAGTAACAGATGGTTACTCCTTCAGGGCTCTCGCAAGATTCTTTTTTTTTTGTAAAAAGGAAGCTATATTTATTTTTAAAACGATTCTCGACCCTCCAATGTCCCTGCATGGATGATTGTTAGTAAGAAAAAAATGTATGCATGCTTACATTTGCAGTAATTAGCAAGTTAAAGAAACATCATAGATATTGTACAACACATAAATACTTGTCATACATAAACATAAATAAACACGTAAACACCTCAGCACAGGTTTTCCTAGTGAGGTGTTCACGAAACATACAACAATACCTATCCACAGTTTCACCTTCACAAACCTACCTTACACCCAACAATAAAATTACAAAATATATTATGTAAAAATGTTTTCGAAATTGATCTATAGGTAAATACTGTAATATATAGAAATAAATAAATAAATAAATAAATTGTGTTCACCTGTTGGTTCTGCATCTAGTTAGAGTAAAATAATAAAGAAAAATAAAAATATTTACAGGTGTAAGTAAGTATGATTAAAACCAAAGAAAAATAAATAAAAAGAAAGATATTAATATATATTAGGAAAGATTCGACCGAACAGTGGTAGAGTGGGCATCGCGTTTGGGTCCCACCCGGGCGTCCCGTGTTTGATTCCTCGGCTGGCTAGGACCTCCATCACAACACAAGCAACATTTTCGGCTTTCTGTGGTGGAAGTAGGAGATTTTCAAACATTGTTGGGTTATTGGTAACCCGGGAATGTTTGTCTTTCTTTAAAAATAAAAATAAAGTTTATCCCACTATCATGGGGCAGTCCCGGTGAGAATGAGCGGGCGAGCAGCCTGGCCGCAATGACAAATACCCGCGTCCCTTGGCCGGTTTCCCAAGACTACCCTTGAAGAAGTGTTTGTGGAGAGAAGGGGGGGGGGAGATACTCCCAAAGACCTTAGGGAACGAAGTGAGCCTCGGATCACCGGAGGCAGGTTTGATATGCAGTTATAAATTTCTAGTTACAGACTAGGTATATGCCGCCAGAATCAAAGAGAAACCACTTTCATGTTCTGAGTGTAGTCTTAATTCACCGCATACAGATTTAACTTAAGCCCGTTTGGTGCTCCGAATGTAAAATTCCAGAGTGGATTCATCTGCTGACACATTTCGAAGGAAAACATTCTCTTATTCGAAGCGCAGTTATAAAATTCTAATTGCAGACTACGTATGTACCGCCAGAATCAAAGAGAAACCATTTTAATGTTCTGAGTGTAGTTTTAATTCAAATTTAATTTAAACCAGTTTTGTGTGCCGAATCTCAAATTCCAGATCTCGATTCATCTGCTGAAATATTTTATCTTATTCGAAAGGCGGTTATAAAATTCTAGTTGCAGACTTTGTGCGTGCTGCCAGAATAAAGAAAAACGATTTTCATCTGGGTGTAGTTTTAATTCGCCGCATTCAGATTTAATTTAAACCAGTTTTGTGTTCAGAATGTTAAATTTCTGTTGTGAATTCAACTGCTGACACATTTCGAAGGAAAAATTCTCTTATTCGAAATGCGGTTATAAAATTCTAGTTGCAGACTATGTATGTGCCGCCAGAAACAAAGAGAAATCATTTTCGTGTTCTGAGCGTAGTTTCAATTCACCGCATTGCCACAAACAGATTAATTTTAAACCAGTTTTGTGTTCAGAATGTAAAATATTTGTTGTGGATTCATGTGCTGAAACATTTCAAAGGAAAACGTTATCTTATTCGAAGTGCAGTTATAAAATTTTAGTTGCAGACCACGTCTGTGCCGCCAGAAGCAAAGAGAAATCATTTTCATGTTCTGGGTAAAGTTTTAATTCGCCGCATACAGATTTAATTTGAATCAGTTTTGTATTTGGAATATAACTATAAATTAAATAACAAATTGCAAATTCATCGTGTACAGAGTAAAGCTTTATATTTGAGGATTTCAGTTGCATACCAAATGCAGCAAAATTCTAAGAAATTGACTATTCCGTGCGTAACTTTTATTTGGGGAGCCTTACGCAGAATCAATCTTAAAAAACCTGCCTTGTGTTCTAAACACAGTGTAAAAATTCGAGATGCGAGATCCTATTACATAAATACCATTCTCGATTTCCGGAAGCGGATATATATTTGTAGTAGAATTTATAAACTTGATTTTTACTGGAAGAATAAGCATAATTTTTTTTTTTTACAGTTAATACCGCACAAGAGTCCCAACTGCTCCCGTCTGGAGCCAGTGAGACTATGGCATCCCCAATTGGGGTATGTTGTGAGGCTGAAGGTAGTGGGGAGGGGAAGGAGATAGGGAAGAGGAAGGTGGGGAAGTACCTGGCTATTCAGATCTGGTCACTAAACACGGCTTAAGCCATTTCAAGCAACGTTTCAAATGAGGTCATAATAAAAAAATTGGATTTCCAAGTACCCCCCCCCCCCCCCTTCTCTTCCGGCTCTTGAAAATCTGCGGTTGAAGTACCCAAATAAGACTGGGTCCATAGTGAGTGGCCCGCCAGTGACATAAGGGCCCGTATATCAGTTTCTGCTAAGGAGCACATTCCTCGCTCAACTTAAACCGACCAAATCGGCCGCTTAAGCCGCAGAATAGTTCCATTTCTGGACGCGATGTGGCGCTATTGGCAATAACACATCTGTCAGATTTGACATTTGACAATGGTTCGATTTCGATATGCATTTGCTACGTACGTAAATTACATTTTAGGAATAAAATAACCAACAGCATGGAGTTTGAGCTTTCTTCGAGCGTTGAGGATTTAGATATCGATAATTTCGTAGAACATTTAACAGACCACGCAAAGTGCGAATATATAGAAGCAGGGCTGACGACTTCCTGGCGTGGATTAAATTGAATTTCATAACAGGTCTCGTCTCTCCAAAAGGGTCGTAAATTGCTTGCTAGATTTGATAAGGGATGACATCAAATCTAAAATGAACTGGTAAGTGAAAATGCTTTTTAAAAGGTATAAAAAAAAGTAGCTAACAACGCAAATACATATCTAAATAGTGTGTTTTCATTTCAGGAATAAAGCACTCACTCCAAAACGCCAGATACTTTTAACAATCAGATACCTAGCATCTGGTTCCATGCTGATAGCTGTGGAGGACTTTATCAGAGTTCACAAAACACCGCAAGCAAGCACATTTGGATAGTTTTACAATCAATTGCACATTGACAGAACTGCTTTCATTATTTCAAAAATGATCCTGAAAGTTTGGAAGAAAAAACAAAGAAGGTTGCAATAGCAAGAAGGTGTGCAATAGCACGCTTCCCCAAGTGACTGGTACTCTTGATTGCAGGCACATGCAGTCCTCCGGTAAGTTATCCAATTGCTTGTCCCAATATCAACAAACATTACACCAAAAATATATAATGCTTTCTATAAGGCTACAGAAATTGATTGTAAAAATATATCCACCTACAGCAAGTATAAAAATGTATTAAAGTCTTGGACAAATACCATTGACACAAACATTTACTTGCTGTAACATCTGACCTGCTGTAACTTAACAAATTTTTATTTATCTTTATGAACATGTCTTTTGAATATGTATTTCAGTAAACACATCTATTTTTTATGTATTTAATTTTTTTTTTTTTAATCTTCTACAAAGATAGTGTATGTTTATTAGTAAATTTCTGTCTTAAAAACACTCAAGTATACCCACGAACTGGCAACGCCTATGTGGGATTTTTTTGGTTAATCTGCTAATCTATTTGTATTATTTCTCCACTTTTTTAAAACTGTTTATATAAAAATTTTGTATTACAAAATTTTACCAATTGTACCAAAAAAATTGTTAATAAATAAAAAATGTCGCCCCTTTGCTTGCTTACCTTATTCAACTCATGAATGCGCAGACTAATCATTAGTGTACCATTATTTTAGGTGGACGCAACCCAAGATTTATCGGAACCGAAAAGGTTTCTTTTCTGTCAACCTGCAAGCTATTTGTGATGCTGATCTCAGATTCACCGATATTGTTTCAAGTTGGCAGGGGTTACATGTTTTATATTAGTGAAATTATTTATCTTTTGCATTAACATAGTTGTAAATTTATCCCAGGCCTCTTCAATATTCTATCATACTGTAAAATGTAAATTAATAATGTATCAAAATAAAAAATTGTCTGAGGAAGTATAACAGGGTGTTTATTTTTTAAATGTCTTTATTAAGGTGTAATATTCAAAGGAATACAAACAAATTACACAAAAGAATTCTTTACAGACTACTCCGAATTGAAGACATTAAGATAATGATGGATCAAAATCTGGATATATTTCAGGTGAAAGCTATCACCGACAACAAAGAAATAGTCAACTTTATCTAATGGTTACCAAATAAAGTTGGTTTATATTGTCATGCTTGCTAATTGTGACAATCTGTATAGTTATAGTAAGTATTACGTATGTCTGTTTAAATTGTAATTGAAAATTAACATCCTGTTGGCAAACTACTAATTGCAGTTTAACGGGAATGTACCTTGAAAAACAATAAAAAAGGTAAGTATTTTAATTTGAATTATAAATGTTGTTATTTTTGTGTACTAAAGTACAAATATTACTTCATATGGAAGTAGTATTAGTTCTTAAGTTTTTTCTCCTCATCAGCAGTTCCATCCTGAGGAGGTGCTCCTCGTGTTCTTCCTGCATTTGGTTTTGAGGTTTTCGGCCCTGCAATGCAGATGTTCTTTCTCGTCTTCCTGGCGTTTAGCCTTGAAGCCCTCCACCTTGAGGAGATTTTGGAGATTTGAAGTTTAATTTTTTATTTTAAATTCTGCCAAAGATCTCCACTGGTGGTTGCGGTGGTAGATTTTCTTTTCGCTGGAACAGAAGAATATAATATTATTAAAAGTTGTACATAAAAATACCAACAGTTGCTTTAACTCATGTATTTCGCAACATAATTGTTAAAAAAATTTATATTATTACATATATGTTTGCAAAATAAACATTTCATCCTGCCATTTTGTGTTAAGAACCTAAGAATCTTCTTTGATGTCAACTGATCAATTTGAAAAGTGATGTAGGAATTAACTAACCGAAATTTCAGCGGGCAGAGAGGACAGACCGTCACACAACTCAGGCTTAGCATAAATTCCTTGCTTCATCCATATTCATACATACTCTTATATTATACTGTATTTAAATCATCCGTGTATATAAATTTCTGGGCAACATGCCTGTTTTATGTACTTAAATAAAAATAAATAAATTATTCTGATTCTTGACATGGTCCGACCCGCCATTGGTCTTGCCGACTTCTTCTACCATTCATATTTGCAACAGATATTTTCCTAACACTCCTTCCTTCGTTAATTCGCTTTACACACCCATGCGACCCTTTCTGTATTATATTATAAATAACGCAGGTTATTTTGTTATATGAGTACTAAAAATGCATTATTGAAAAATAATAAAATTAAACAACACAATTATAAAAACTTTTCTAAAATAAAAAACCTATCACCTTGGTGATACATCCACTCAGAATCCAAATGCTATTTGAAATCAGTGGCAGTCTGTGACCTTTCAGTGAGCAAGTTTTTTTTTTTACATGGGCTCCACACAGCAGGCCCTGAGGAAAATAATTTCCCTCAGGGCCTATGTCATCTTTGCGGATGCTGTGTGGAGGGTTTTTTTTTAAGGAAAGGAAGGGGAGGAGAGTTCTGGGAAGGAAATGGGTTTAAGGAGTGGGTAGGAATCTGTGTTGTGTGAGCAAGTGTGCTAAGATATAATACAAACCCAGGTAGCTCGTGTTGGTTTGATAGTGCTCTCATCGTTTTGGTGTAATTTGGCTGCATTCTGATCAATTTTAGAATGCTAAAACAAAAATAGTAATATTACTTACCAAAATGATGAAAAATAGACAAATCTTTAACATGCCATGAACACCAGAAATGGAAACAGAATTTTTTATGAGTTGAAATCAATTTTAAGTTAAGTAAGTAACTAACTAACTGTCATACGAGAGAAAGAATCGCCAAACGTGCACAACTCAGGATTAGCATAAATTCCTTGCTTCATCCTTATTCATACATACTCTTATATTATAGTGTATTTAAATCATCCATGTATGTAAATTTCTGGGCAACATGCCTGTTTTATGTACTTAAATAAAAATAAATAAATTATTCTGATTCTTATGGTCTGACTCGCCATGTCTTGCCAACTTCTTCTAACATTTACATTTGCAACGTATATTCTCCTAACAATCCTTTCTTCGTTAGTTCGCTCTACACACCCATGCTACCCTTTCTGTATTATATTATAAATAACGCAGGTTATTTTGTTTTATGAGTACTAAAAATGTATTATTGAAAAATAATAAAATTAAACACAATTATAAAAAAATTTCTAAATTAAAAAAACCTATCACCTTGGTGATACATCCACTCAGAATCCAAATGCTATTGGAAATCAGTGGCAGTCTGTGACCTTTCAGTGAGCAAGTTTTTTTTTTTTTACAAGGGCTCCACACAGGAGGCCCTGAGGAAAATAATTTCCCTTAGGGCCTATGTCATCTTTGGGGATGCTGTGTGGAGGGTTTTTTTTTAAGGAAAGGAAGGGGAGGAGAGTTCTGGGAAGGAATCTTGGGTTCAGTGTGTCCTGGCAAGGTGGTGTGTGAGCAAGTGTGCTAAGATTGAAAAATATTTATAACAGTAGTACCTAGTTGAAAATGTTTTTTTTATTTCAATTTTTTTGTATGATATTTTGTGGCTGCTTTTCATATAAAAGATTAAAATTTTGAAAAAAAAAATTTTTTTTGTTACAACATTATCAATTGGTATTTTTCAATCTTACCACTCCAGCTACGAAAAATCTAGAACTGCCCCTGCTTCAAATGCTTTAGCTTTCTTTGGTTATCATTTCTGATAAATCAGGTACTTCCGTACCTTCCTCTACCCTAACTCCTTCACGTATCTATCTCATTTGCCCCTCACAACATACCCCACAGAAGATGCCATCTCACTGGTTTCAGTTAGCAGGGAGAGGTTGGGACTCTTGTGCGATATTCACATTAAAAAAATTAACAATATATTACAAACCCCGGTAGCTTGTGCTGGATTGATAAGTGCTCTCATCGTTTTAGTGTAATTTGGCTGCAATTCTGATCAATTTTAGAATGCTAAAACAAAGATAGTAATATTAGTTACCAAATGATTTAAAATAGACAAATCTTTAACATGCCATGAACACCAGAAATGGAAACAGAATTTTTTACGAGTTGAAATCAATTTTAAGTTAAGTAAGTAACTAACTAACTGTCATACGAGAGAAAGAATCGCCAAACGTGCACAACTCAGGATTAGCATAAATTCCTTGCTTCATCCTTATTCATACATACTCTTATATTATACTGTATTTAAATCATCCATGTATGTAAATTTCTGGGCAACATGCCTGTTTTATGTACTTAAATAAAAATAAATAAATTATTCTGATTCTTATGGTCTGACTCGCCATGTCTTGCCGACTTCTTCTAACATTTACATTTGCAACGTATATTCTCCTAACAATCCTTTCTTCGTTAGTTCGCTCTACACACCCATGCTACCCTTTCTGTATTATATTATAAATAACGCAGGTTATTTTGTTTTATGAGTACTAAAAATGTATTATTGAAAAATAATAAAATTAAACACAATTATAAAAAAATTTCTAAATTAAAAAAACCTATCACCTTGGTGATACATCCACTCAGAATCCAAATGCTATTGGAAATCAGTGGCAGTCTGTGACCTTTCAGTGAGCAAGTTTTTTTTTTTTTACAAGGGCTCCACACAGGAGGCCCTGAGGAAAATAATTTCCCTTAGGGCCTATGTCATCTTTGGGGATGCTGTGTGGAGGGGTTTTTTTTAAGGAAAGGAAGGGGAGGAGAGTTCTGGGAAGGAATCTTGGGTTCAGTGTGTCCTGGCAAGGTGGTGTGTGAGCAAGTGTGCTAAGATTGAAAAATATTTATAACAGTAGTACCTAGTTGAAAATGTTTTTTTTTTATTTCAATTTTTTTGTATGATATTTTGTGGCTGCTTTTCATATAAAAGATTAAAATTTTGAAAAAAAAAATTTTTTTTGTTACAACATTATCAATTGGTATTTTTCAATCTTACCACTCCAGCTACGAAAAATCTAGAACTGCCCCTGCTTCAAATGCTTTAGCTTTCTTTGGTTATCATTTCTGATAAGTCAGGTACTTCCGTACCTTCCTCTACCCTAACTCCTTCACATATCTATCTCATTTACCCCTCACAACATACCCCACAGAAGATGCCATCTCACTGGTTTCAGTTAGCAGGGAGAGGTTGGGACTCTTGTGCGATATTCACATTAAAAAAATTAACAGTATATTACAAACCCCGGTAGCTTGTGCTGGATTGATAAGTGCTCTCATCGTTTTAGTGTAATTTGGCTGCAATTCTGATCAATTTTAGAATGCTAAAACAAAGATAGTAATATTAGTTACCAAATGATTTAAAATAGACAAATCTTTTGAGATGTTTTGAATGCAGAAATATGCCGTGAATAGCAGAAATGGAAACATAAATGTTTATGAGTTCAAATCAGTTAAGTAAGTAACTAACTAACTGTCACATCAGAGAATGAATCGTCAAACGTGCATACATCATACCGTACTGTGATTCTGACTATTGACGTGGTCAATACGTGAAGTATTAGAGTACTTGATCAAGCCTGATGTCAACCTCGGCTTCTTCTACCATTCACATTCATGCCATATATTTTCCTTGCACCCTTTCTTCGTTCATCCTCATATACCTAGTCAATTGATATGACAAACATAATAAGTTAGTATTTCATATTACAATTGAATTTGAGGGGCTTTTTTCAGAGAGGCTGCTCAAGGGAGTTTTGGATAGCCAAAATTTAAACTTTACGATCAATGAAATGTCCCTTCGACAGCTGTCAGAGTTGTGAATTCTAAAAAATTTAAAATTAAATTCCTTGGTTACTTGATATGCATACTAAATAATAGGGTAATTTTTTGATATTGGT
This sequence comes from Glyphotaelius pellucidus, assembly GCA_936435175.1. Classification (NCBI taxonomy): domain Eukaryota; kingdom Metazoa; phylum Arthropoda; class Insecta; order Trichoptera; family Limnephilidae; genus Glyphotaelius; species Glyphotaelius pellucidus. Next base: position 31,169,425 of record OW386543.1, read on the forward strand.
GGCCACGGCTATTACGAATAATTTTTAGAAAAAAACTTTATATTTGCCTTAATCACTATAAAAGGAAACTTATTGCATCACGGCTGGCGGAAAATAATGCATTTTAATTTTCAATATCGTTAAATAAAATTTCACTTCGCGAATCGATCTACGACAGCCCGCCCGCTGCCGCTCGCCATTCTGTCAACTGTTGTGTTGTTGGTATCCTTGACTTCACACAAACGATTGTAGTCGACTTCGCGGGATAAATAATAAGGCGAGTAGGTACTGGAAGCGCGTAGGTACTGGAATGGAGACAAACCATTCAAATCCTGGGATGTTTTTTAAAATAAAGATAATATACACAAGCCCGCTACATAAACCCTGCGTAGCCAAATAAACCATTTAAGAACGTAGGCTGTTTTTTAAAGTAAAGATAACATACACAAGCCCGCTACACAAACTTTGCGTAGCCAAACAAACCATTCAAAAACGTAGGCTGTTTTTTAAAGTAAAGATAACATACACAAGCCCGCTACACAAACCCTGCGTAGCCAAACAAACCATTCAAAAACGTAGGCTGTTTTGGCAGCCGTGATGCAATAAGTTTCCTTTTATAGTGATTAAGGCAAATCTAAAGTTTTTTTCTAAAAATTATTCGTAATAGCCGTGGCCACCAATATCAAAAATTTACCAATAATAGTTACCTTTGAGGACTGTTGATTCTACTCCGGTCGACTGGGTGGGCAACAGTCCCATTATACTCCCATCGATCTGGGTGTACCTTGCATCGACAGCAGGCCCTCCTGTCTGATACGATACTTTATATTTGTGGCAAATTTTCGCCTCATGTTCATTTTAATGTTGTCCCACTTTTTTCCCAATGCATCTGCCGAAATTGTATTGAAATTGAATTCTCAAGTCAGCTCATTCAATTCCAATTGACCGCATTGGCCGCTTTATTATCCAGCTCTTTGATGAGACCAGCTTAACCAGCAATTTTATCCCCTGTCTTCCGCGAAGTTCGGTGTTCTAGTATTTTTGATTTCTGAAATTATTTACGTAAAGCAAGGTAAACAAATAATTTCAAACTCGTTAATCAACTAGTCAATTTTAATAATTAATCTAAATCGAAGTAAAAACATGAAAACTATAGTGAACAACAATGAATAGAGCTTTTAAATACACAATTGTGCATAAAACTTACCACAAATTAATAAAAGCCTCGGAAAAAGCATTGACACTTGACGTTGACGCCATTGACGTTTGAAGCATAAATGAACCATACATTAGATTGATAACTCCGTGCTTTTTGTATGGGCAAGGTTTCGACACTGTTTAACTATATATACGTACGTATATATATATATATATACCAATATCTGGCGGCGCCGTGTGACGTCATACATACCATAGACAAAAGTTGAGGACACAAAAAAAACTCGACCATAGACAATATACGAATATCTCTTTCGGTACCTACCCAATTTTTTAGCCTAAATTACTATTTAAAAAATAAATGAAATATGGTTTCAGCAGAAAAATGAAAAACCCTGAATTAGATGTTTTAGTTTTTTATTTATGAATGTATTTAAATATAAAAACAGATAAGACATAAACCGGAAATACAATATAAGCACAAAATACTGAAAAACCAAAATTTATCGCTTTCTTTATCAATAAGTTTAAATAAAAACCAGAATAAAAAATTATAATACACCAAAGTAAATGTAGCAGAACTAATTGCAATCAAGCATGTTCTATAACTTAGTCTAACTTCCAAAAGTAAATATCTTGGTGTGTATATAGGTTAATATTTTAAATGGAAAACCTATAAGGTTTGTATCACAAAAATCATTTAGAGGTGTATAATATATTAACACAGAAACAGGAAATATGAGAACAAATAATTCAAATATGAATGTGCCTTCCTACGACAATATCAATTTTTTACATTTCTCTGTAACAGAAATTTAACTCATAATTACATGTTCAAGTATTTTATTTATTTATGTATTAATATATATTAATACAGATAACAACAAACAGGAAATTCAAAAAAGCGAAAAACATTTGTAGAAGAAATATAGAAAATATTCTTCCTCTCCGTCCCCGACTTCATCTACCACTCACATCTACGTCAAATGAATGTACTTACATTCCATGCTTCGTTCATTCGCTCTACGTGCCCAAACCATGTGAGGGTCCCTTTCTTAATCTTACTCATTACGATTAGCCTCGCATTACAAAGTAGACAAACTATTGGCTAAACAACTTAAGGCTTAAAATCGCATCCACCGGTTCATCCATCACTGATATGAAACCATACGTACAACGATTTGACCAATAAACGGTCTGCTGTGTAAAAGTATACCTACATCGTTTTATTTACACTCTGTACAGGCAGAAAATATAAAGGACCATACAAGGTTTTACCACACACACCTCAGGGATCTCATTTCTACGGCATTTAGTCTACTTTCATCTTTCCTCTCATCTTCACTGCCATACATCAGGTACAGTACTCCATTGTGGACTGTTAACTTCGCTTCATTAGAGAGTTTTTTGTTAGCTCCAACGGCATTCAACCCTCCGTTAATGGAGTTACCTGCATTTACCCTTCTTTCAATATCTCTATCAGCCGTAAATATACGTCCCGCGACATATAAACTCATTCACCTGCTCTTAGTATTCATCATTCACAACTGTATTGCACACTGTTTTCGTACTCACTCTACTGATAAAAATAGTACAAATAATATAAAGTACAGAATAGAAAAGGCGACCGTGCTGAGTGACTTATTCCTGTCGTTTCCTGGTCCAGTCCATGGATTCCTTCTTGTGTTCTCTCAAGAACAGCGGCGGCACAAAGTAATGGGACACATCCGCCCCACATCTCCTGACATGACAATTATATATCTACAACAAACAATCATAACATCATTAAGATACTAAATTAATGCTTTTAGATGTGCATCAAAATAAATGAATTTTAATAAAAATATCTAAGATATGTTAAAATCGTCATACTGCATCTGGTGGATAAAGTTCACCATCAAGCGAGCTTATCCTTATAATATACGTATATCTTTACCTATGTAATAATTTATAATAATAAAGTAAAATGCACACGTACCCAGACAGGGCACGGGCCATCACTCGTGGGTTGTGCACTCCAAGGAAATGAGTGTACTCCAGCACTAGTAGCCACCACCAGACCAACCAGTGGGTGGTTTGGTATATTTATGCACCAGCCTGACAGCTGACAGGGAAGAAAGTAGACATCCTGACAATAGGCTGTATATCCGTCATTTGTTTGGGCATTGTGTGTTTCGAACTGAAAACATTAATCAAAACAACTCTCATGAGACACATCACGACAGACAGATCAAAACAAAACAAAATAAATGCATGAAAACAAGGTTTAACTCTGCAAAAGAATGTACCCTTGCACTATGAAATGATTGAAATTAAATGCGTTATAATAAACTCCACATTTAGAAAATAACAGGACGAAAGGAGCTTAGAATTTCATATAAGTAATCAATATATATTTGTACCTGTAATTTGGTTACAATGAATCCTGTTTACACGAGAGTTGCATGATTTCAAGAAGTGAGCTAGGTACGGCGTCATTTTACACTTTTGCAATCGCGAAATTTACCATTTCGCGATAGTTTGAGCTACAAGCACATGCACGAATTCTCAAAATCGAGTTATCAATATATTAAAGTCTGCTCATTTCCCACCGCGCCGACATTTAATTATTTAGGAAGCAATCTTATGGGTAAATAAACCGCCATAACGATGTACTCGTAGCAAACGTCAAAACATACAATTCAATAACAAATCCATTGGTCCCGCCGTGAATCGAGTGACGTCACACGGTGGCGCCGTGTGACGTCACTCGGTTGAAGATTTATATCGAAGTTATACCCCCCTGGTTTGAAGTTTGAAGCTTACCATAGAGTCAATAGATATTAACAAAAATAGATTGGTTCGACATAGAAATCCTCGGTTAATATCATAGACTAAACGTTTAAAATTGGCCAACTCTAGGTTTACGACTGATATACGGATTACTTGCAAAGCCCGGCTTAAGCCTCACTTTGCGTCAAAGCCGAGCTTTGGGACAACTGATATACGGGCCCATAGGGCCCGTATATCAGTTGTCCCATACGGATTACGTGCAAAGCCCGGCTTAAGCCTCACTTTGCGTCAAAGCCGAGCTTTGGGACAGGGCCCATACAAATCGTTAATTTCGCCCAACTGTTAAAAAGGTTGGGCAGCCTTTGTCTATGATGACGCATTTCTGATTTCATTGTTTATTTTTGTCATTTCGTGTGTCTGTGGTGAAATAGCCTTTGACGTTGCGTTATGATTTGGCGCATTTGACTTTGACAGTAACTTTATCGTGCCTTTTCAAGTTTTTTCAAATAAGTTTTGATTACTTTTTAGGATTGCTCAAAAGCTTTATGAATAATTTGGTTACCACGGTGCCGAATCCCTTTTGTGCTTAATATATTGAACATAACACTATTGGTTTATTTATGATAACACTATACCAGCCATCATGGATAAAAAGCATAAGGAGTTAATCACAAAGAACTTTTCTTCTCTTGTAGATCAAACTCGTTTAGAATTTCTTGTTTCGGCGTTATATGAAAAGAATGTATTTTCTGATAAAATGATTGAACCTTATATAGTGAGTATATTTGAATGTCTTTCTTTTAGAACTGCAAAGTGTACATTTTATTTACTAAGGACGGGTTGTTTCAAAACATTTTAACAATTCATAAAGTATTTTAAGTTTTTTCACGTTCTGTGTAAGTTCTATTCAAGTTCTGTTATTGTATCATTATAGGCCAGTTGTTTCATAACTGAAATAAACACGGAACTTAGAATAGAACTTTCACAGAATGTGAAAATTAACTTCAAATATTCGATGAATTACTAAAATTTTTTGAAACCCACCATAATAATTAGTAAATAATTTATCAATGTTTATCTTATCTTTTAAGGATACTTCAAAGGGTGCCCGAGATCGAAAATGCCAACTATACCTCGATATTCAAAGACGTGGACCTCAGGCATTTGATAAATTAATTGAAGCTCTCCAAGAGACAGGGCATTTTCCACTTATTCGCATGTTATCACCAGAGCATGAACTGAGCACTTTTATAAGTCTTAAAACGAAACCTAAAAGAAATTTCCCCACCGTTCCAAAAATTCAGGGTAAGAAAAAGCTGTGCAATTTTCATGTCCCCAAACCCCACCTACGAGACAGGTCTCAAGTACTTAACCACAAACCCCAGCTCTGGGTGTACTAGTAGGTCAGCTGAAAAGCGATCATACCAGCGACATCTGAGAATAAAATTTGAAATGCCAATTGCTATAGAGCAATGAAGATGTATCTATAGAGATAATGAAGCTTTCATTTAGTTTAGTTTTTCTTTCAGTGGTAGATTTCTACGCCAATTAAGAGAGCTAGCTCTTGAGCTCGGGGTAGGAGTTCATAATTATATACTAGAATGTACTATAAATTTAATCTTAAGTACTACGATGTTGTTACGTTAAAATTTTAATTTGGCTTGAAATGAAGTTATTGCATTTTGCATTTTGATTGGTGATGTTATGTTTGTTAATTTTTTTAAAGATTAATTTGACCTTTTTCTTGAATGATATGAAATCTGTTATTTTTTTTACTTCTTCGGGAAGACTGTTGAAATATTTAATGCTTTTGTAAATGAAATTATTGTGCATTTGTTATGTTGAAAATAGAGGAATTTGAATGTTAAATTTTTGCCGTAATGATGAATTAAGTTTAAAAAAATTTATTGCATTTTCTTTGAATATTTGTAATATTGAATCTTTTTTAAAGAGGTCTTCAATTTTTGTTAATTTTCAAGTTTTTCTTAATTTTAAGTAATCGATTTAATTAATTATCTTCTTTCCTTTTCTACTATACAAGTTAATTTCAGAGCTTTGTTATTACTATAACCTTTTCTTATTGCATTATAAATTATAGTTGGACAAATTCAGTGGCTCTCAACATTTTACAAATAGAAAAATTGAATAAAGTCTTACTGCCGCACGTATGCGGCGATACTCTAAATGGATCGCTCGAGTGCCGCGGCATACATGCGGCAATACTCCTCAAAGGATTAAAAAAATTAAAAATACTTATCTAGGTAGATAATAGTTAGTAGTAAGTAATTCAGCAACTGGAATTGAAAAATATTGCTTTTTAATGGTTATTTTGTTAGCTTTAAAAATACGAAATGACATTTTTCAAGGACCACCATCTTTTTAATTACGATGGCAAATATGCACTTTTAGGAAAAATCTTTTTGTGTCAGTTAGATAATAATAAGAAATACATATTTCAATCTTCGTAAATGATAAATAATGCATATTAATCATTTTTTGGTTCGGTTTCATAAACACGAAAAAATATTACTCATTATGCGTGCCGTATTAAATTGTGCCTTGCGAAACTAATAATAATTCGGGTATGTTTTTAGGTTTTCACGGCCAAAAAGTATTTTTGTTATTGTTTTTGGGGTGTTATGCCGTGTTTCGCTACCTCCTTCTTTAGCCAACGTTTCGGACAGCGTTACAGTGTCCATCATCAGGGCTCATCTGCCCTGATGATGGACACTGTAACGCTGTCCGAAACGTTGGCTAAAGAAGGAGGTAGCGAAACACGGCATAACATCCCAAAAACAATAACAAAAATACTAATAATTATTATTTATTTCACATAAAATTATACAATAAAAAATATGCGGAAACTTTGACTAGCGAACTAGGAATGGATCCAGTTTTAGGCCAGTCAAATTGACAATTTTAGGTCATATCATAATTTCATATTGCATTGTTTAAATTATTAACATATTATTTATAGAAGGAAAAACGTGTTGCGATTGGTTTCCTCATAGACGCTTTAGTTAAATATATAATTTTGTACTTACAAGAAAAAGAAAAAGCGAAGAGAAAAAATAAAATCTTAAAATACAAATTTAGTATCGAATGCTTGTGTTTGACAATAGATATAAGCTTGGTTATTTAAATCGCTTGCAAAAATCGAGAATCAAGACATTCTTCAAGCGTGATTACAAAATGTTATAATTAACGTGGATGTTTAAATCGCTTCAAAAATCGAGAATCAAGACAATCTTCAAGCGTGATTACGAAACTGCAAAATGAAATTCGCAAAAAGGAACTACCAGCGTAAAAGTACAAAAGCATTTACGTGACCATTGGTTATAAATATTACAATAATAATTGAATGTAAAATGACCAACCTTAATCTTTGGCATATGGGTAGTGTGTTGTGCTAGCCATTTTGAAAAATGAATGAATTCTTGTGGTGTGGTCCGGATGAGACCTCTTCCAGAGAAACTCACACAGATATCCATCGTAATGTACCTTGCTTCGTCCATACGTCGGGACTCCCGCTCTTACTTCCCTCCAACACCTCTATATTTTATGTTTGTGGTATATTTAGTTGCTGGTTCGACGAAAAACAAGCTGTGATTAATTTTAAGATGTTCGAAGCCTTCATGTTCCAGGCAATCATATGCCTTCCAGCAATCGGAGACAATTAATGTTCCTGGCAAAATATAGTCCTTTATTATTTCGAATTAAGTTTCCCTGGTCCTATCTTTCACTGCACACACACAAACATTTTTTTAGAGCCTCTCTCAAACCCTCCGAAAATCCATGTACCGTCAATTCGCCTACCCAATTTGCTCTTTCCAATTTTCGCCTCGTCAATTTCTACAGTTATGCCGACACCGCCAATTTTCTCCTTGTTTTGATAACACCAATAAATGCATACTTCTCTACAAAACAAAGACCAGTCCACAACGGTCTTGGAGCTCATTTGGAGTTCTTTCATTACGAATGTCTTTCGCGGTGGTCTCAAACAAGCCCAAAACGAAACAAATTTACAAATTATTTCTAAAGACAATTTTGAATTTGAAAAAAGTGTGGTGCCTGGCGGACACGTAAAAATTGTACCTCGTTTTAACTTTTTTTTCGTCACTGCTGTTGATGTTTTTTTGCAAATGTACCTGAAGTTAACTTACATAAATTTCCACAGTTATCACATACTTTGTCTCTATGTAAAACACCGTAAGCTCTAAGGAATTCTAAAAAAACTTCCCGCTTCGCGATAATGTTTGAAAATTCTAAAAGTCTGCAAGAATCGCAATCCATTATTAAGATTTTCAATTACTTCGATATTGTAATTTTATTACGACTGATTATTTATTTAAAAATGAAAAATATACAACAAAAACATTCCATAATGAGTGGCTAGAAACAAAACACAGTCAATTAGATTACTATAACGAAAGTACTTAATTTGAATTATTTTCTAAACTACTTGTACTGATATGAAGTGTTATCATCATATGGATTAGTAGAGCTCCCAAACGTAGAGTTCGGAGCGACTGTTCCCCACACTACTTCAGGTTGCCGCGCAGAAAAGTAAAGATCGAAAATAAGATAACGGTTTACAGCACAATTCACTGTGAGACTTTTCTGTGCGGCAGCCTGAAGTGGCACGGGGCATGGTCGCTCCGAACTCTACGCGTAGGGGGTGCTGTTATGTGTAAATTATGTCAATAATTAGAACGAAAATAAATAAAAGACCACGCACGCGTTTTTCTTTTAAATAAGATATATATCCCAGGTTTCGAATGGTTTGTACGGCAAGCAGAGTTTGTCTAACGGGTATGTGTAATTATTCTAATACCTAGAACGAAAATAATAAAAAAACGCGCACGCTTTTTATAATAATTACACATACCTTTTACATAAATAATGTTTCTTTTACATATTTAATAATTACACATAAACTTCTTTTGGCCAAAGAAATTATTTTTACCAGGCTCCGCTCATTTTTAACAGCCTTCCAGAAAATATCAAGTCATCTAATTCCTTGAGCACTTTTAAAAAGATTGTCAAATTATTTATGTTAGCCGAGGATTGCCAATTGATTTTTTCAACTTTGTCCTTTCTAAATTATTAGCTAAATGATTATGTTTATAGTAATAATAAGCCAAATTAGTATTAGCATTCTCCTGCCAAATTTAAAGCATATTATATTATATACACATATTTATTATTTACAACCTAATCGTTAAAACAAAAACAAAAAAACTTTTATTTTTTACTTTAAATCAGTCCTCAAAACTATGGTCACCCTACAAAAGTCTACATGTTTACATGCATGTACTGCCTAGCACCAGCAGTTTAGTAATAATCTCAACCTGTAAGAAATACAACAATATTGTTCTTTCAATATCTGTATAATTTTGTGTTATTTTGTTAATTTGTAGAATTGTTAACCTCAACACTCAACACAGGCTTGTTTTGTAAACATTTTTACCTGCAATGTAAAGAAACAATAAATAAATACCCGTTAGACAAACCCTGCTTGCCAAACAAACCATTCAAAACCTGGGAAGTATATCTTGTTTAAAAGAAAAACACATGCTCGTTCTTTTAATTATTTTCATTCCAGGTATTAGAATAATTACACAAACATTAAGACAGACCTTGCTTGCCAAACAAACCATTCAAAACCTGGGATGTATATCTTGTTTAAAAGAAAAACGCGTGCGCTTTCTTTTATTTTGACGAGCAATGTTAATTAAGCGGAATTGACTGTTCTTAAAATTATAACTGAATTATTTTACAGGTGAATCATCAAGCCCAAACAATTCTGCTCCTTTAGTAACACCTAGTGAAAACGTTAGTGACAAACCTCTTCAGATCAACGTTAAGAAATCTAGCACTTTTGGAGTAAGCAGCAATCCGGAGATATTGTGCTACAGCATGAAGTCAAAAAAGCGAGGGATTCTCTTTATGATTAATAATATAGAGTTCAAAGACGACATTGAAGAGTTCAGGAAAGGAGCTCTAGTTGACCAGAACAATTTGGAGAAACTTTTTACCCAGATTGGATTCCATGAAAAAATCATTCATAATAATAAAAGTAAAACTGTAAGTATAATTTTTAATTTGATACCACTTCCCGACTGCCTGGAGACAGTGAAAATATAACATCCCTAATATGGGGAATGTTGCGAGGCTGCTAGAAGGGTGGGAAAAGGGCAAGAGGAAAGTTGGGAAAGACCTGGCATCCAAATGGATGTCATCACTTAACAGTGTTTAAGACATTTAAAGCAACATATATAAAAGTAGAGACATATGTATATCAGGCGCGGTCCATCCGTACATACTGTGGATGCTGCGCTTCCCTTCTTTTCGTGGTTTAAAATAAGTACAATAATAATTATTGTGTATTTATACCGAATTAGAAAGCCTTGGATTAATTTTTTTCTAGCCGTAAACCGCAATAGATACTGCAATAACGTCACCGCCACCGCGCCGTCCCAACCTCAGAGACCAACACTATTACGACACACGGAGCAGGTCAAAATACATAAGTAATATGTATACATTCTCAATGCTCGAATGTCGCGTAAACTCACCAACACCAGCCAAACAGTGGATGATCCGTTCATTCCGCGTCCACGAAGCAGTAACTAGTGTGATATTTTTGATATCCGTGCATGCGCTTTTAGTCAAGCCTGCGATGGTTGAAGTAAGGCCAAATACGGATTCCATAGGAGCATCCAACGCACAGAAAACGACTTTAATGCTTACAGGCATAGTGCACAGAATAGCTTATCCAAAGCGAGCGGACTTAGCATTAGAGCAGAGATGGGCAAACTTTTAACGAAAGGGCCAGATAAATTAAAAAATTATCTAGGCAGGCCGGAAAAATATTAAATAAAATAATTTTTAAAAAGTGATATACTTTATTTTTTAATTTTTACATCAAACATAATATTAAGTATATTATATGCTACAATGGTAAAAAGTAGCAAAAATTGATTATTCTTTAGAAGAGCATGAAGGCGTATGTGACAGATGAAACTGTGACTGAGCTTCTAAAATAGGTTTATTCAAAACAATGTCACGGGCTGGATTGACTAGCCTGAAGGGCCGGACTTGGCCCGCGGGCCGTACTTTGCCCGTGACTGCATTAGAGATTTGTTTGCCTGACCACCTTTCAATAGTTATTTGTTGTCTTGAATAGCCGAATCCGATTGATACATTGAATGAATGTCTTTCGCAATACCTTTTTAATTAATTTAATTAGGGAACTGTAATATTTAATTTGAAGCATAAAGGTTGTATAGAGCTAATTTGACAAACTATTTTTGTCGATAATTGCATCTTATTCGTGGGCTAGTCCGTAGACTCTTATATTTGATATAAGTTGTATACAATCCTCGACAATTAACCCTCAGGTCAGCAGCAACATCAGCTATCGGAAGGTTGAAGGAACCAAAACGCACACCAGATACTAAATTCGGTGAGCGTGCTTTCGGAGTGTCAGGACCTAAAGCCTGGAATGGACTGTCACACGAGTTAAGAATGATCACAGATTCAGCGGAATTTAGAGCTAAACTCAAAACTCATCTTTTCAGACAGTCTTATCCATAAGTTAAAAAAACCTTTCACCTTCGCCTTCACGGCCCACGACGTTGTAAATAACTAATTGTGTAAAATATAACCAAATTCTTATTTTAATCTTTTGTAAAGGTCATTTTATGAAAATTTCCAGTCCCAGAGAGCTCTAAATTCACTAGTCTTTCAAAATAAATACTAATTCAATTTTGGCATTAATCTTCTTATAAATGTAAAAGCAACAGTGATGGGGGTAGCAAAGGTAAATTCATGCAATGTCCAGTGTTTTCAATATAATGTCCTCCACGTGCAAAGTCGTATCATCCCCAAGCATAAACTTTCTAAAAAAGTGTGTTTATCGGAAGTGACCTGCCAGGTAAGTATGGCTCTGTATCTTTTTGTAAATAATAAAATTAGATAGATTCTAAGAATATTTAAAAAAAAAAAAAATTGTAAAGCGCCCTTGAGGTGATTTTTCACAAAAACCGCGCTCTACAAGTTGTCCAATTATTATTATTATTATTATTATATACTCCAGCATCCCTTATACAAAAAGTCACCGACCGCCACTGATGTATATCTATTTTAATGACAAACAAAAGTACTTCTTGTATCATTGCTCAGTCCACTGTACATCAAATTGATCATTTTAAACCGGAGTTACAATCACTCAAACAGACCCACCACCGAAAATAGTATGTTAGACAATGTAACTAAGAATCCTATTAGCTTTATAGTAGATATACATACTTAGAGTATAGTAGATATACATATACCAGAGCCTGTCCCATACTTTGACCCAGAGTGATGTGTATTTTGGTAACCACCGCGCCTCACAGCTACTCCACTTTATTGGCGTCCCATTAGCGCGCGTTAATTATTTGTGTTTATTAAAGTTCTTATTAATTTTGATCAAGACGACTTTAACGACATACATAAGTCTGGTTATCAGTTATCGTATCTGCTTGGCATATGTCATACATTATAGTATTATTGCTATGCGTTTTTGTTGTCTTTTTGCAAAAACAGTATAATATCGCAAAAACAATATAATAACCAATACATTACAAAAGCCGTAAAGAAAATTATAAAAAAGTAGTTGGAGGGACAAATATATAAGGTTACATGTGGGTACATTATGATTATAGTGTTTTTGTTTTTCAGGAAATGAATGATCTTCTGAATGAGTTTGCTGTTTCAAGCATTTTGAAAAACACAGATTGTGTCTTCATAGTGATTGCCAGCCATGGAATGTTGAGAGGGGACAATGAGACAATTGTCAGGACCTCAGACGGAGATAACATTCCTACCAACAGTATTTTGGATAAGTTCAATAGCAAGAATTGTCCTCTTCTTCACAACATCCCTAAAATTTTTGTCTTCCAACTTTGCAGGTAAGATTTTGTTCAAAGGTTTCTTTGACATTGTTTATTAATTTATTACTATCAATGTTATGTTTTTGATGAGCTTTGGATATCCGAGATTTAAAGAATAAAAACTTTAATAAATGGATATTTATAGGGTTTTGCCAAAGTCAAATGAGATACATGAACTTCTATGAGCAGTCCATGTTTGAAATACACGAATTGCAGTGTTCTCTTTTTCTACGAGAACTGTTTAGTCACTGCTTGTGTATTCTCAGCCTTGCAGTTGATGGAAAATCAACATTCAAAACTAAAATATTATTGATAAAAGTTTTTTTTAAATGTAGTCACAACGTTTCAATAATCAGTTTTTATAATTTTATTTTAGGCATTCCTTTATGTAGTGATGAGTTTTTAAGTGTTGTAGTTTTTATCATTATCACTTCCTTTTTTTTATGGCATTCTTAGTTTTTAAAACCATACTGAAATAAAAATAATGATGAAAATAATTTTAAAATATTTTAAAAAATCATACACAAAAACCTGCCAGGCTGCTGGTCGGCAGACCAAGAAATTCTTCAATGGGATGATTTAGACTACAGTTATTCATTCGTTTCGTTTGTGTACTCGATGATGTAAAATTTACTATTTTTTATCCCACTTTGATGCGGGCTGTCTGCGAACGTGCCAGGATGTCGGTTGGCAGACCTGCTTTTTTCTCATTTTCTAATTGACCTTTATCATATGAAACCATTCCCATTCGTGTACTCAATGATGTAATTTTTTCGAAAAAAATCGCTCACTATTTACATGGCTCCTGCCAAGAGGCCCACCGGCAGACCAGCTTTTAAGGCTTACTAAATGTCCATTATCACTACAAAGTAGTTTCATCTGTGTACTCGATGACATAGGGTTTGCCTATCTCGTCTCCTAGTCTATTGTTAAGCTAGGAAAATCTATCTAATGGATAGCCTGTTTCTGCACAGATTCAAGGGTTTTTTCAGATATTTTGGGGCTCTCTACCAGAGGTAGCTGCTAAATTCAACAGTGGGGCGCACTTGCGATTTGTGTAGGATCAGCTGTGTACTATTAAAGTATTTGCGGGCCCTGTACAGTACGCCCAGGTTCTGAGAGGCAATTTAACTCTGGCTTCGATGGTTATTATGTAAGAATGTGAATTGAGCGAGTTTTTTTTTTTTTTACATGAGCTCCACACAGGAGGCCCTGAGAAAAATAATTTCCCACAGGGCCTATGTCATCTTTGGGGATGCTGTGTGGAGGGTTTTTTTAAGGAAGTTTAAGGGTTTTAAGGTTTAAGGGGTGGGTAGGAAGGAAAGGGGTTTAAGGGGTGGGTAGGAAGGAAAGGGGTTTAAGGAGTGGGTAGGAATCTGGGGTTCAGTGTGTCCTGGTCATCCACCTTCGAGACCTAGACAAACTTCACCCCATGAACCCGGGCACCCCTGCTAAATCACCAAACGTAGCGAACCACTTGGGGTGACCTATGGCAGAGGTGTTGGTTATCCAATAAAGGTTCCCGGGGCGGCGGTACCCATTCCCGCCTCCCAAATTGAAGAGTTTGTACCAGAACAAAAATATTTGACAATCTATTCTCTCCATTACCCCATTTACCCATGAGTGAAATAATACCGTGATTAATAAAATTAATTGATGATATTTAAAACAAAGAATCATGGTTTAATTTTTTGTTCCAGGGGTGAATCTCCAGATTTTGGGTGGAAACACGAGCCAAATATACCCCGGCCCAACCCGCTTACTAACCGCACTCAAATAGATGGGAAAAGCGAAAGTGTTAAAATGAGAACCTACTCTGATATGCTGATTGCCCACTCTACTGTACCAGGTACTATTTTATTACTTCCTTACTGTGAAAATCACAGGACAAAACAACTTGACTTACATTTTGTCTGTCAAATAAGAGTAGAAAATATTAAAAATGGAACTACAAAATTTGTAGGCTGGCAACACCTATTCAACTGTCAAATATTCTTTTAAAGTGCAAAGACACTGAAAATGCAGAACACCGTGTGCACATATAAAACATTTTTTTGTTCTAAAAAAAAAATTTTAATCGAAGAAGCGCTGTTATTAAGGTACCTAAATGACATAAATTTGATTAAATTGTGTTTTACAAAGTGATTGGCTTTCATTTAATTTAACATAAATTTGAATTTAAAAGTATGTAGAAAGGAAGAATCA
The DNA here is from genome assembly GCA_936435175.1 of Glyphotaelius pellucidus. Lineage (NCBI taxonomy): Eukaryota > Metazoa > Arthropoda > Insecta > Trichoptera > Limnephilidae > Glyphotaelius > Glyphotaelius pellucidus. Next base: position 31,184,478 of record OW386543.1, read on the forward strand.
TTAATGGTGAGTTTAGTTACACTACTTTTAGATCTGAATGATTTCAGATCTAAAATTAGAGACATGATCTAAAGCCCGGGCTAAGCTAGGTACTTGAGCTAATATTAAATAAATGTGAGCAATTTCTAAAGTGTTCTTTTTATTCTACATATTACGTTACCGATATTCTATTATGTTAACACAAAATTGCAAAGGTATAATAATAAAAATATACTTTTATATACAATTCTAATTTTGAGGTCAGTGAGTATCTATATTGCAATGAAAAAAAATATTTTTCACTTTTAAGCCTTTTTAATAAAAATGTAGGTTACACAGCTTTAGATTACCACCATGATTATATTTTTAGGATGGGTTGTTTCAAAAAATTTGATGAATCAGTCAAATATTTGACGTTAATTTTCACGTTCTGTGTAAGTTCTATTGAAGTTCTGTGATGATTTCAGTTTTATGAAGCAGCTTGCCTATGATGATAAAATAACAGAACTCGAATAGAACTTACACAGAATGTGAAAATTAACTTCAAATATTTGATGAACTCATCAAATTTTTTGAAACAACCCGTCCTTAGTATTGCCATTTGAACAACTCCTATGTTTTCCACTCTTATTTGACAAACTGTACTTTCACTTTTATAAATGGTCCGGAAAAGTAAGCTATATATTTCAAATATAATACGCACCTAAAATATATTGTATGTAGATACTTAAGGGGGAACGGCTGCGCAGCTCTTTTCATGTGACTTAATTTTGGATTTGAAGCCAAAATGCTTAATCAAAATGAAAAACTGCTTTTTTTATGATGTTTATTTATTTTTCATTATATTAATTCAGTAGGTAGGGTTTGAAGGTTTTTTTAATAATTATGATTAACTCGCAAAAAAATACCTCTGAAATCTTGAAAGTTTGATTTCTTTATTTATCTAGATTTTATAATTTAAAACGAAAATAAAATACCACCTTTGCATACTAGATACTTACAATACCTTTTGATTAAAAAATAATTATTCAGTTTGATTTGGTATTTTGGCCTCAAATTCGAAATTAAGTTTTGTGTGAAAAAGGCCACGCAGCCGTTCTCTTAATCGCTCACCTGGTTTTGAAAAGATTCGTTTTATATTTTTCCAGATACATCCAATAGTTCCATTTTAGAAAAGTTCACACTCTTACACACTAACAAAGGAAATTATATTATTTAATAACATATCTAATGACTTCAATTACAAAGTTCAAATTTTGAACTAAGATCTTCATGGAGATTAGTTCTGTTTAATTTTTTCTCAATTTTAATTTCAGGGTTTTCATCACATCGCGACATCATTCATGGCTCCTGGTACATGATATCTCTGTGTAAAATATTCATGGAACATGCTCACCATTCACATTTGGAAGATCTCTTCAGGCTGGTGGACAGTGATCTCAAAGACACTCCACTTAAACTCGGTTCCATGCAAACATCTTCAGTGGAAAACAGAGGATTCAATAAACACTGTTACTTGAATCCTGGGCTTTTTGAAGCCACATGATTATTGCTTTTAGTATTATTGTAGTATAAGTATACAGTGTTTTAAAATGAGAGTATGTGGACTTTAGGACATGTTGTTTCACAGAAACTCAAATGTAACATTGCCATCAAATGGCCGTTCAGCGCCATTTTGTTTTTTTTTACTCTAAGTCCATTTCATCTTTTGAATAAATTGTGATTAACAGAAGAGGACAGCTATGATGTTGTTAGCCGTCAGCTTATTACGATATATTATAAAGCTGAAACGCATCTAGAATCAGAGTTTTACAGGGACCTTTCAAATATCATAAAACCAAAATGACACTGATTGGCCATTTAATGACAATGTTACATTTGAATTTCTGTAAACAGCTGGCCCCTAATCGCTATAGGTAAGTAATTAATACTGAAATGATTTTCTTAACCAGAAAAATTAATGGTTTTGGCAGGGGGCCATTTTGTTCTTTGAGGAATTGTCTCAGCTAAGGGAGTATTTCACCACATCTGAAAACTGTTGAATAACTATTCATCATGTAACGTTAATCATAGGATTAACACCACGGTGAAAAAAGGCATATACTTGATAGGTAGTGTTACTCAGCAGTATTCAAATAAATAAAATACGCTGTTCGGTGAATAGCTCTAATCGCCAGTTTAATCAGAGGTGGTTGAGGTGGAAAATAATTTGAAGGTTTGTGTGATAAATAAATTTATTTTAAAAACACTGTGTTTGAAACACCTGTAACTATTTATTATATCGTGAAAGCTTACTGCCTATAATTTGTAATCATTTTATATGAAACTAAGTTTAAATTTAAAAAAAGTATTTTATACATTTTTACTTAAATATAAACTTTTTTAAAAGTACATTTTTTTATTGACACTTAATACTACCACCACACAGTCTCGAATGAGTGCCTGCAAAATATTATGAGAAAAAGGTGACAAAATATTATGAGAAAAAGACGGAAATATCCCTGGTTCCAAATTAAATTAATTTTAACCCATCAGGTTAATTTGTTCACTTTACGGAATTAATTGGTCTCTCTTACAGTAATGGTCTATCCTTGATAGATCTTCAGTTTGAGGATGCTTGATGATCTGGATGTCCAGTATGTAAGGATCCAGTTTCCTTTGAGGGCGATCTCAGTACTTGAGGTGGTGAGACAATAATAAGTCGTGGGTAGACTAAGTTATGTTTATTCCGAGATATTTACAAGGTGTGCTTCCAGGAAGCCTGGGGGTAAAGAGAGGACGAATGGACACAATCATCATACCCTTTTATACCTTACTCATGTTGTATCCCTCATACACGCATGTCTCTTTCATTCCCTGAGACATACGTTCACCACAGTGAGAAATATGATATGAACGGTGTTAGAAAGAGAAAACACCATGTTTCATATTCAAATACCAAAAAATAATTAAAATGTAGATCTTTATGACACCAAAGTTTCAGACCGCAATTTGAAAAAAAATTATGAAACTTTGGGAATTTTTTATAATAAAAATGTGGGTAGAAATCTCAAAGTGGCAATTGTAAGGTAATTGCACTAGTCTCGGTTTCTAGTACTTTAGTACTAAACTGTAACTCGAGTCCAAAGTTGGAATTTTTTAGGTCAAATTTGAAAAAAATCAAGCAAATCATTATCTTTTAAAATGTCGAATGTGTTTATTATATTGATAAAAATAGTACATCGTCACTCATATTATAACACCGCGTATCTCATTTTACAGGAGGAACAAAAAACCGTCTAGTTTATTAAATAAAAATAACACAACGTTGAAAAAAGGGGTCAACTAATATTTTTGGCATCAGTTATTTGGAGAAGTAATCTTTTTCATAAACATATTGTTCGGTATTTTAAATGACATTTGAGGTTTAAAACACAAAAAAGACTGAGAAATAATCAGATATCTGTTGTTCTTACGAGAGAAATATATAATATTCTATTTAACTTTCTTCAAATAATAAAACAAAAGTAATTATGAGCATTAAAAAAATTTATAATAATTTTTTTTTTATTAGAAACACTGATTCATAGCATTAACGATATTTTCGCAAATTAAAGCGGTTTTTAGCGATAAATACGTTAAAAAGCGAAATAGCAGCGATTTTTACGACAAAACTCAACAATATGCGAACTTTTCAGTAATGGGAGCAAAAGTACAAAATTCGGGTTTTTGAACCAAGCGCCTCATCCATTTCATGAAGAGGTATGAACCCAAAAACTCGAGTATTGATTACATTTTAGAGCAGTTTGCAGAAAGTAGTAAGGCAACTTTGATATGTATTCATTTGACATTTGTTGACAAGCGTGTGCCCAATTTGTCAAATTGGTAAATGTATTAGAAGGGTCAAAATGTTCATACGCTCATTTGCTTTGGGAGGACTTGGTGTCCCTAAGCCTTACTTTAAAAAAATTGAGTGATGGTGTTTTCCCTGCCAAAGTTGTGCAGGAGGTAAAGAACCAGGTTGTCTTAACCCAAATAAGAGAGAGCTGTCAGAAGAGTTCTGTGAAACTGGCATCTCATACGCTGAACCGTCAAGACAACAGCACTAATCTATTTCTTGAGCACGCAGGTAAAATGTTCAATCCTGCGATTGTAGGTCAGAATGTCCAGCGATCAGACGCTATTCTTTTAGCAAGTAAAAGTAGGCTTGCACCAACATTCAAATCTGTTGATGACAGTAAATTCCTGGAAGGTAACAGCTATTTTCAAAGACAGCTTGTAGAGCAAGTGGGGGATGGAGTCACTGTAGACATAATTCAGCTACTCTTAGCTGTAAAAATAGTTCACAGAGAATTTGCTGAGGCAGCTCTGATGACTGTGTGGGCCCCTGTGAATGATGTTGAAGCAGAAAGATTTTTTAGTCGCTATAATCTTGTATTGACAGATCGTAGAACGAATTTGACACACTCTACTGTAGAAACATGTGCCACGTTGAGTTTCAATCAATAATACAATAAACATGTTTCAAGTGATTTTGCTAATTTAATTGTTTTTCCCCTCTTGCCAACTCCCTTTCCTTGACGTTATCCTATTTAGCTATAAACGCTATGAAAACGCAAAATTAAAACTATAAAAGCTATTTTTTCAATAATTAATGCTACATTTCTTAAAAATTAAAGTTATGAATCAGTGTCTCTACTTATTAAGTACTAAATTAAACTTTTGTATAAACATTTACTGCTAATCATAGACAAGTACCAATTATTTTGTTACCAAACTTTGTATGAAAGGAGCAATGATTGGTCAAAACATTTGTTTGTCGATTCAAACCATGCCGCTTGCGTAATTTTAAAAGAAATAAAAAAAAAAAAGTCGTAATTTTTGAGATTTGCGGTGTTATAATGTGAGTGATGATATATAATATACTAGTAATTTCCCCAGAATAGCTCAGAGAAATGACCTTTTTGGATTATGATTGTAGTTCTTGTGGCACTCAAGCCATTAATGATGAGAAATGATTTTTGTGGATTGTGATTGATGATACATCTTTCACTTATCAATTTTTTTTATAGTCTTCAAAATGATAGCAACTTTTGTATTTTGTCTGTTGGTCTTCATGTGTTTTAGGCACTTTTTTAGAAGAATGTGGATAACTATCATTATATTTTTGAGCTTCAAAATGATAACAATTTTTGTATTTTGTCTGTTGGTCTTCAAGCGGTTTAAGCATTTCCTTACGAGAATGGCGATTAATTAAAAAGTCATCCCGCCTAGAAGAATCACATTGTTTCGGTTTTCTTTGCTTGTCATATTTCCCACGGGATTCCTCTCTGTGAGAAAATGGAGCTACAGAAGTTTCTTCTTTTTTATCAAAGCTATCTCGACTAGTATAATTATTATCCCTGTGTTTACTCTTTTTCTTGTTTCTTTCTTCTTCATGGGAATGTGTGCTGTTATTATTTTTTGCATAGTTATCTTTGCTGGAGTGATCATCATATGTAGACCTATGGGATTTGTATTTCTCTTGGTGTGAATGTCGCTTTCCACTTCTATTGTCTGATCTATGATGCTTATCATCTTCATAAGATTCTCTTTTTTCACGTTCTTTGCCTTTTTGTGAAATATCTTCATATTTGTTGGATTTTATACCGACCCTCTTGCTATCATTTTCATTTGATTTTGTAATTAAATTCTTTCCTTTACAGGCATCATTCTTTATTTTCTCATTTAGCATATCGACGTATGACGCCATCTAAAAAAGGTTTCAACAACATTAATTTATTTTTATTTTATTAACACAAACAGTGTTACAGTAATAAAAAAATATTGGTTACAGTGATAAAAAATTTACAGAGATTAAATAATATTTCGTTACGGTGGTAATAATAATTAAGGAAATTATTGTGAACATTTTTATAACAGAAAATGGATTGGTTATTACAATTATTATTAGTACACTATAAAAAAAATAGTGCATGATTAAAAAGTTACAAACCTGAGAATCTATTACATCCCTTATTATTTCCGTGTATGCTTTAGATTTGGTTGTTACTTTATATTTGGTTCTGCGCCTTTTCAAATCACGTGATTCTGCTAGTTCTTCTTGAAGGGATTTGGAGATTTGTGATTTTTGGAACACATTATCTTTCCTGTGAAAAGAGATATAATTAATTAAACAAATTAAATTATTTATGATATTCCATCCATCCGACAAGATTATTGTCATAAATAATACCCAAGGTATAATAAGCGCCAAACTTTAACCCTTTGATTAGTGAGTTATTTTTTTGTCATGGGAATGAGTTATTTTTCAAGTTTTACTTAATTTTGCAATTAATTATCTTCTTACCTTTTTTTACTACACAAGTTAATTTCAGAGTTTTTTTTAATTACTGTAATCTTTTCTTATTGCATTATAAATTATAGTTGGACAAATTCAGTGGTTCTCAACATTTTACAAATAATTTTTTTTCAATAAAGTCCTACGGCCACACGTATGCGGCGATAATTTATCTGGATCGTCCGAGTGCCACCGCTAACATGCGACGATACTCCTAAAAGGGTTAATGCCGACATTGATGCAGAAATTGTTGCAAAAGGCGAGTTTAATGTTCGATAAGCGGCATGCCTTCCCGTCCATGCCTATCTCTATTGCACATATGTTTTATGCATCTTTCTCTTTCAGTTATTGTAAAGTTAGTAAAGTGACTGTACCTGCGCGAGAATGGATCGTATCAAGTTCAGGTAGACATTTAAGTTAGGCGCGTACTATACTTGACAACATTTTTTATTTCTGGAGGAGACATTCATTTAATATAAGTATGAGTTTTGGGTGATGTGATTTTGGTTGTTGTTTGATGTTAGCTGTCGTAAGGGATATAATAATTTTTAAAAGGTAATCAAATGAAGCAAATTAATATTTTAAAACTTACGTCATTAAATGTCCATCCGATGTATCTCTTTCAGCAGGTGCATTTGAGATAACAAAGTCATACAAAGCCCTGCGTTCATCCCTTGTGAAAGTAGAAGTTATTCTATCGGCTGAGAGAGGTGTGGGTCTTGGGTCATCCAACAAATTCTGAACACCTTTAGAAGTATTTAAATTAGAAAACAGTCGTATAGGCAGTGCTGTCATCCAGCTTGTTTTCAAGAGTTTCCAGAAACCAATTGAGAATGGAATTGGGTCAAATGCAAGAACCGAAACTAGAATATTCACGTCTTCATTTGTTACCCTTGAAACCCCTTGTGCTACATTTCTATACAGCTGCTATAAAGACAATACATATAGGAAGATTTGATTGTTGGAAACATGTTTCATGGGAATGGTTAATATGCAATACATTCATATAATACCTGTATTAAAGTTAACATCCTTCTCAGCAGCTTGAATTAGAATAGAGCCTCTCAGTAATTGGTCTAAAAGAAAATAATAACTGTTAAATTTAGGTGATAAAACCATCGATATATTATATTTAGATTAGATATGAGCGAAAAAATTGGTTCAACTGAGTTGAGGGGGGCCCACCAAGGGTCTATTTCACGAATTTAGTTGACCTACAACCATTGTGTCCAAAGCACGTTATGCGATACGCATCTGGTCAAAAGCATGAAAGGTGTTCATACAATGTATGGAACGGGCTATTCAGACTGTTGAACGTCTGAGTCCTTACTATGCGCTGCCCTCAGGCAAAGAACATGTGCATTGTTGCAAGGGATACCTACATAGCGGCCCCAGGTAAAGAACACATGCTTTGTTGCAAGGGATATAGCGGCTCGCGCTCGGTGCGGAATATATTGTAAGTCACTTAAATGGTTCAGTACCCGGCTTCGGAGCTAAGTTCAACTTGTTCCAGAACTCGCGGCCGCGAATGGCGTGATTTCATGCTCATAATTGAAATTTTGAACGCAATATTTTCTATCTCCCCGAATGTAAATATTTGTCTTTTGTAGTAATCAAGGTGCATCTAAAGATTTTTCCGAAAAATAATTATATCAGACGTGACCAGTGATTTCGAAAATTTATCAAAAATTAGCATTGCAACTGTAAAAAATAACCATGTTGAAAAATATAAATGATGAACTTTGATGCCGTTGTATGCGGCCCTCTACTTGAAAAGTCTGTAAACCCCTGTATCGCATTTGTGCCAAATGTTTTTGTTCGGTAGAAGACGGAAACTGTCGAACTACCCCTCTGCACATCTCTTTGTGCCTAACCTGAGCATGAATCTCGGAAATTTTTGTAAGGAGTAGTGCCTCTAAAGTATATCTCTATGGATAAAACACCCTTTTTTCAAGTTTACCATGAAAACAATTACATTCCCTACCTATAATGACAGTTTTTGAAGTAGTATTGCAATTTTCGGGTAAAAGAAGTTCATCTTTGTCATAACCATTTTTCGCTAGTTTGCATTTGTTATAATGATTTGAAATATTTTCTGGTGGTATGTAATGACCATTATCTAGGGGACATTGAAGTTTTGGGAAAATCTGAAACAATATGAGCAAAAAATTATAATGAGAACATATTACTTCACAATTGTAGTAATGCACACATAATTAGCAGCACACATTTGGAATCAAATAAATAATATATTGTTAAAACCTGTGAATTTTCATCATGAATTTTCTCAGAACTCCAACCCAAAGACTGAAGAATCATTAACGTTTCATTTTCAACATTTTTGACAAAAATGCTTATTTCGTCCAATTCTTTCAGCCTGTTCTGTATAACTTTTTCCATTTTCACAATTTATAAGGAAAGTAAAATGGTATTATCGTTTGTACAATATAAACGAAATTATCTTGTGGTGCAAATTATAATGTTTTCAAACCAATAGAATTTCGTTTGTAAACAATATAAACGCCGAGAGCATAAATCAGGGGCGTTTCTCTTGGCTTTAACCTTGAAACGCCAAAAAAAGGTGCAAATTCTTATAGATAAAGATGAATTGTAGATAGTAAACGGAAATGACAAGTACGCCATTGAAGCAGTATATCCGGTCGGGTATTCAAAGTTACAATTGTCAGTGGAAAGTCGGTTGCAAGTTGCGTAATACACGTAAATATTTTGAATTTGGTTTTTGTTTACAATTGTTAGCGTCAGTGACAGTATTTTGAATTAAAAATGTTGCTTGATGAAGTACTTCGAGGGGAAAATTAAAAAGCCGTGCTGCGTTAAAGGCTGTGTAGACAGGTTTTCGGTTCGACGTAGATATCCCGACCACAAAAATGAAGAAAGTCAGTTTCGGGAATGGTCGTGGAGATTTTATTTTAAATCAAAAAATATAGGTGATAATCTCTCATCCGTTATTACAACGTCGTTTTTAATGTTTCACCGATACTTTATTTGCCTATAACTGAGTTTATTTCTTATTGCAGACCCCGAAGTGTACAATATTGCATTGTGATGCCTAAGAGATCACGATTACGTCAAACGTCAAAAAGGTATGTTATCTTAAATTGCATCATTATTCATTTTTCATTTTTATGTACTCAGATTTAATCTGCAAACTTCATATCGTTCGCTGATGACAAAGCTCTGGAAATTATTGCAAATCGTAGCATGAGAACTTGAATAGTTTTTAATTTTGAAACACCCAGGAGCACCTTTTTATTTCTGTCAGAAGCTACGAGAGCAACGTATAATTCTTGTTTTTTCTAGAAGTTAGCCTAGAAATAACACTATGGTTTGTTCACAAACTTTGGTTAATTATATTTACGACTTCCCAAGGGCCATCGGTGTGGTTGCCAAGGGGGGTTATATTTCTTGAAAGGGAAAAAATAAACTACTTTTTGTCCGCAAACTTCGGTTAATGTATTAAATATATTTATTTCAGAACCAAAAGTCTGCGCAGGCACCAGCAGTGAGGTTGTTCCTGCCAAAAGGGTCCCAGGAGTTAACGAAGGTATGTATTTAGCAAACTTTGGCACACTGAAAAAAAAAGATTTCCCGATACCTACAAATGTGCGTTGATAAAGGCATTATTGAAGGATGGTATGAGTAAATGAGCATCCACCAATTCCCAAGCCTTTCCAGGTATCTATAGTACCCACCTGACCCGGGTTTTTGCTGCTAGCTCAGAAGCCGTATAAATTTTATAATTATTTATTTACACCCTAGTGGGCTTTTACAAGATAAGTAATAGATTTTCCAATAACCAGTGAGACTTCATTCGGTTAAAAAAAAAACAGCAGCCGAGTGCTGAAGGCATGTTCCCAGGGCAGCGTCTTCAAAAGGACCCTATTCGAGCATTTCTAATGATTCCTTAAATAGATAGAGGAAGATATCAAAATTTTAGCTCAAGAAGGAGAAAGTGGAAGACGTAAACTTGGGATACACGATAAGGTGTCTATCGGGGCGGTTGTGCCAAGCAACATCTCAAGCAACATTTTGAGACCTTTCACGCAGTTCTAATCAATCATTGTTGAGTGATTTATTTTAATGTGTTAAATATATTTATTTCAGACCAAAACTTCCACCTAGGGACCAGCAGTGAGGTTGTTCCCGCCAAAGGGGTACCAGGAAGTAACAAAGGTATGTGTATTCAATTTATATTTCTTGGAAGGGAAAAAAATTCAAATTTTTTGTTTCTAAACTTTGGTTAATGTGTATATTTATTTCTGAGCAAAATATCTACCGAGGGACCAGCTGTATGTTTGATCCTCCCAAAGGGGTTCCAGGAGTTTAAGAAAGCATACATCTATTTTATTTTGTCGAAGGAAGCAAATACTTTGGGGTTTGACATTATATATTGAATGAAAAAATACACTTTGTAATACACCACTTTTTATTATTAATATTTAACAGCCGATCGGGTTTCGCTTAACTCAAGCTTCATCAGGGCTTATTGCACTAAATAATTATGCATTTTCAGAATTCGCCAACCACCTATTAGAAACTCATTACTCATTTGATAAAACGTCTGCGACTACAATATTACATGAAAATACAATTGGAATTAGGTTAAACAATCAAGAAACCCTCAAAATTAAGAAAGCCGTTTATAATAAATCAAACATAATTAATAATCAAATAAATTTAACTAATAGTCCCATATTTAATTTATTCTGTTAATCTCCGCTGAAACTGTTTGCTTCTCCCCCTATCTACCTATCCTGTAATAATTTTGTCTCCCTCTTTTCTATTTTATCTCTTTCTGTCACCAATAATATACCTTCTTTCAAATTTCCATTGCATTTTTTTCATTTCTTATATACGTATATGTATGTAATTAGCTTTAGGCAATAAGCCATGATGAAGCTTGAGCTAACCTATATAATATACAGTGGACCCGCGGTAATCCTACACACGTTTTGCAGGGTGATGTCGGATTATGGAGTAATGCCTAAGACCGGAATTTTTCGAATTTTTTTAACCTTGTAATCAGACAAATTACAAATCAAAGAATCTATTTATATAATTATGTAAATATATAATATGTATGTGGAATTTAGTAAATTAAACATGACAATGGAGAGCTATTATTTTATATAACATCATCAAAGGATAATATGTTCCAATCAATTTATAACATATTCATTTCTTGTTTTTGTGTTTTGTATAGATACAATCAAATTCAAACTGAAACAATACACGTCGAGCAGAATAGTGGCGCGTACAAGTTACAACCTGTCAAACATCAGGCATGTCGGATTACAGGGGGCGCCGGATTAGCCAGGGGCCGGATTACCGTGGGTTCACTGTATATGTATGTAATTAACTTTAGTTAATGTAATAAGCCGTGATGAAGCTTGAGCTAACTTATATATATATATATATATATGTATGTAATCAACTTTAGTTAATGTAATAAGCCATGATGAAGCTTGAGCTAAGCAAAATGAAATATTAATAATAAAAAGTGGTTGGTGTACCACAAGGTGTATTGTTTCATTTAAAATATTTTAATTTAATGAAACAACTATAATAACTTTGCCCCCCCCCCCCCCCCCCTGTTGTGACAGACCAAAACTCCAGCGTTGTATTCAATATTCAGTACAACACATGTCGAGTTTTGGGAATATGGTAGAAATGTTGCAGCAAAATGGGGGTCCACCGAAACCAGTAAAATTTTGAAAGTGGTCCATGAGGAAAAAAGTTTGGGAACCTCTGATCTAACTTGTATATTTTTTCTAAAATTCCTTCAAGAACTAAAATACATATTCTTTTTTTTTTCAGATATAAGCATTCCTGTGGGACCTGGCAGTAGTTATTCAGTCGCCACACAACAAAATGAAGGTTTTATGCGTAAGCATATTTATAGCTTTTTGTTTGTAAATCATGGTTTGCTACATTTTGTTGTGAAAAATGTAATAATTTTTCTCAAATATTGTCTTTCTAGGTAAGAGGAAGAGCATTTTACGTTACATTGGACCGATCGTAGCCCCGACTCCTAGGAAGAAGGTGAATTCAGAGATTCTGAGAACCAGGCATCAGCTGTGATACGTCCAGCGTAAGAATTGTACCTTGAAAAAATGTATTCATATGGCAACTCACTATAGATTTAGAAAAAATGGTCACCTTAACCCTTTGAGCAGTATGGCCGCACTATCGTTCACTATCACTACGTACTGTGGTGGCATGGCAGCGGCGCGTATCGCCGCGTATGTACGACGGAATGACTTATTTAAATTTTTCTGTTGCCGTGTTCGTAATTTCAATTAAATTATGATTTATATATATATATATTTATATTTGTCAAACATTTTTACTAATTACAAAAAAATATTATAATAAAATATAAGAAAATGATAAAAAAAATAACTCACTTATCAAAGGGTAAATATATTTTTTCCTTATTGACATTTATTTGTATTAACATTTATTTACAAATATATCTCCAATATCTCGCGTAATCTCCGACTGAGGTCTGGAGGCTAACTATCAGAGGTTCTTTTACCATATCAGGTACCGAGCTCTTGGAATATATCGCCCGTTTTGAGGGGCGCTTATTACTTTCTTGAATATCTTTCAACATCTTCTTTAACTAAAATGTGTTTAGTGCTTACATATTTTGTATAAAACTTTTTGTGTTTACATATTTTTGTACAAAGCTTTTTGTGCTTACATTTTTTTGGATAAAGCTTTGTGTGCTTACATATTTTTGTGTTTTTTAATTTTTTTTTGTGCACTTAAAGTGTTTTGTGATTGTAAATTTATTGTACATTTCATACAGAAATTTACAAAGTTATCATATTAAGTCGAATAATGTATTCATGGATATTCAATTGGATATGTAAATAATATAATAATATGACAAGTACAATGTACGTCGAGGATAAGCTGTAATACAGGCATGAATACAATATGGCCCAGTCAAGATTAGCTTCTGACTAGGCGGTGGCTTTTCTAAGTAACTAATCATGACCTAAAACGAGTGTGATAGCTACCGCCAAGTCACTTGCAAGAGCTACTCATGCTCAATCTATCGGTGAAGCTAATTCTGTGTTTTTATGTGATATATGTTTATTTCAACTCTGTGATGTTTATTCATTGTCTCTTTGAAAATAAAAAAAAATATTTTAACATGCACCTGTGAGTTTTTCATTTTTCTAAAGTAAGCAGAAAAATGTTAAAATTCATTACTGTTGTAGAAAACCATAATAATTATTTGAAAATGTTTTTCATTTATAAGGAATTCATATTTCAAGTAATTATAGGTTTTTTTACTAACTCCTAATTTTCATTTCCTCAAGACAACAGGTTTCCATCTGACAAAGCTCCCTGCTGAGAAAGTGAGTTGTAAAAAACAATGTAAAGCTCATTCCCTTAGGTTTTGTCAGATGGAACGTTGTTGTCTTGGGGAAAAGTAAAACATTTTTCTGCTTTCAAGCATTTTATTTTTTAAATAATTTATTTGGCTAATGAAGTAGGTCGTGTGTGATTATATTGTCTATGGTGAAAAAAAGGCCTTGAACTTCCTCTATCTTTTAGTCTGTGAGGTACAATTTGTTTTTCCATGGTTAGTTTGATGCAAAGATTATCTATGGTTTGATGATAAAATTGGCCCATAGAAAAGGCCCGAAGATATCGATCTAGGGATTGGTATATTTATGGCATAAATATACTAATGGCCGAGAGTATTCAAATTCAAAGATATACTTTTTGCTTTTGACAGTTTGGTTTTAGGTTAAAAGCAAAGACAATTATTATTGTTATGCTTATAGAATAGACAATAGATGTGTCTGAGATTTGTCTTTGATATTACAAACGTCATCTTGACGTACCAACTGTCAACCTCCAGCTCAACGACACGTCACCGGCAAAACAAACACCTCAAAATATTATTGAAAGATGCCAATTTTCTATAATAATGCTTTCACAATGTACACTTTAGATGTTACTATTGAAGACCGATAATAAATAATTGCCCTTCGAACATAGTCTTACGATACAACAATGAGTTTAAGAACAAATTTGTCCATTGTTTTCGTATTTATTGGTTGTTGTGTGAATGTGATAGTATTGGAAAAATTAACCAATAATATAAACGGAATTGCAAATCTAATAACATTTCTTCAATTTATTTTCATATCTTTAGAAGGGTTCATATTTACTTCTAAATGTGGAAATAGAAAATCTCTGATACCGATAAAGGATTGTTCCGTTTTAGTGATATTGTTCTTTGTGTCCAGTGTTTGCAATAACTATGCATACAACTTCAATGTTCCAACAACCCTTCACATAATTATCAAATCTGGATCTCTTATTACGAATATGGGGGTAGGGCTAATGATGGGAAGAAGATACTATGCAAAGAAAAAATATTTTTCAGTTATTTTAGTCACAATAGGTATCATAATCTGCACCTTATCTTCTGCCAGAAGTCTTAGTGATTCTCCGTTGACTTCTAGCTTAGATGTTTTATATTGGGCATTTGGAATAGCATTATTGTTGGTGGCCCTCATTATTGGGGCATTTATGGGATTAATGCAGGAAGATCTTTATAAGAAATGTGGAAAACACCCAAAAGACGTACTTTATTACACCCATCTTTTGCCATTACCCATGTTTGTATTGTTATACAATGATTTAGTAAGTGCTGTAAAAGTTTGCATGAATTATTCTTCTACGGATTTCCCATTGTTAGGGCATGTTTCCTCTGCATGGATTTTGCTTTTTGTGAGTGTTGTAACTCAGTACGTCTGTATCCGTTCAGTTTATGTGCTAACTTCAGAATGTACATCTTTAACAGTTACCCTTGTGCTAACTTTGCGAAAATTTGTTTCTTTACTTCTTTCTGTTATTTTATTTGATAATATATTTACGATGAATCATTGGATTGGAACAGTATTTGTGTTCTTTGGGACATGCTTGTATACAGATCTGATTAAATTAACAAGTCTTTCATGACGTTTGTACTATTTTTATACTGGAATGTTTACAACACAAAAATTCAACTTAATTTCAACAGTGTAGTTTGGACGTAGATTCATTATGATAAAACATGTTCGCAACATTCCTCTCTGATGGATCTGTTCACCAAACCTAGATTACCTCTGCTTACATTATAAATGTCTTTATTATTAGAGTATAGAAATATAACTACTTTTTATAAATCTAAATGTATTTTTATAAACACAACTAGGTATAATCATTTACACGTCAACTTTTTTGACAATTTGTTGAAGTTTTTATATTTTTGTGACAAGTCAAATCCAATAATTTGAATCTCTCTATATTTATTTATGGCGTGTGCACATGACATATATTGTTATTGTAAAGTAGATATTTTGTTTGCTACGAATTAATAAAATTTACTGTAGTATAATACCATTATGTGTATTAGAAATGTTTTCGGTTTATTTGATTTTAACACTGAATTCGTTACTAACATGTTGTACAGTACATGCCAAACTTAAATGCCGACCTGAACTTGGTACGATCAATTCTCGCACAGGTACAGTCACATTACTGAATTTACAATAACCGTAAGAGAAAGATGTGTAAAACGTGATACGTGCGACAGAGAAAGGCGTGGGCGGGGAGGCATGCTGCTTTTCGGACCTTAAACTCGCCTATTGAGACGATTTCTGTATCAACATCAGGTCGGCATTAAAGTTTGGCGCTTACTATACTGTAAGCACCGATAATAAAAACTCGAAATAAGATTGTGAAAAAAAATATTTTTCATGGTTTTATTTTTCACAATGTTGAATTACATTGATGGTCTGTATGGTCAATATGAATTTATTACAATATTGGTATGTTGTAAAAAAGTATTTTCTTAGAGTAAAACATAAAAACAAACCGAAGAATTAATGAAATGACAACTGTAAACAGTGGATTCCATAATGTAGTCTATGTTTTGAATCATTTATTTATTTAACCACTCAGACCCATAAGCTTGTTTTCACAACAATGTAACATTACCAGACATGTGTATGAAGTATGAGGCATATCTGACTTATTAAATATATTATGGTTTATATTCCATATTTCTCCATACATTTTATCATACCTTATTACTTAAGTAACTCGGTAACAGCTGTTAGTTTGTGGGCATTTAATTTATTAATAAAAACACACATTTGGGATATTTCTTGTATTCTCAACCCTTAAATTTATTGGGAGATTTCATTGTGTTTATTGAGGTTGTTATCGTTAAACTGATGCAGACAATAAATATGACGCTTTTGAACACTTATAGAAAACACTTAATAATCAGCCGCAGTATTGGACAGATAATCTCTCCTTCCGATGTTCGAAGCTTGTTTACTTTGTACAGCTTCCAATTTAGGACAGTCTGAAATAGAAAAAAAGTTATTGTAAAAAAAAATATTAATCAATAATGTACCCATTTCAACGGAAGATGCTCCGAGGAACTAAAGTAATTGATCTCTTCAGCCCTGGTGCATAATCGGGAAACACGCCAAATGTGCACCCAACATTTGTACACAGTTGACATTTCATCGCTGGGCACGTAACTCCTCTAAATGAAATTTTAAAAAATTTACAGGAGCGAAAAACTCATATTTAAGCAGGAAAATGAAGGGAGACTTTATTTATTGTGTACATAATATATGTAATAATCATTATTAATACAAATAAACATTATTTGGAGGTCCACCTTCATTTTCATTTTCCTCCATCAAAATTGTTTTTTTCCCTCTAATTTTTTAGAGGTTAATTAGAGGTGTTACACCTCCAGTGACGATTTCCAACATGAGAATGGGATCGCTTCTAAGATTCATTCTTCTGAGAAAACTTGTTCTCATCCTAAACCATGGGTCTCAAGACCCAGGTTCACTCCTTCCTCTCCTCAAAAAGACTTCCACATATCCCCAAAGATGGCACGGGGGTAAATTTCCTGCGCCGCAGGAATTGAATGTGTACATATTCTTATGTGATTCTTCACGCGATGGGTACTCGCCCTTAACTTTAGGAAATATACAGTTAAGACAGTTAAATATCTATAATGTAACAATGTACACTGCACTTCCAGCCACAAGCTAACGCTTCCATGGAAAAGTAGAATTGGAATGTTTGAACATGTACTTAAATATATAAAAATATGTGAAATAAAAAAAATATTAATTTACCTGTGATTCTGTGACCCAATCCGCCACAGTATGAACAGCCTTGGGAGTCAGCATCCTCCGCAGGTTCTTCGTAGTTGTCTGTGTCGCAGATAAGGTCCAGCAAGAATTCAGGAACCTAAAAGCAAAGCAAAAACAATAATTCATCGAATAATACTTTGATAATACCGGTGATTAAAACAAAAAATTGCTTAGGCAGGTTTAGTCTTATGAGATTGTGTGTTCACCTTTTGCTTAGCCTCCCGCAGCAAGTGGGCCAGGTCTCTGAGGACACTGTCGTCCGTGGCCCGACTGACGAGGGTGGTAGCCGTGCCCCTGCGACCCGGGGCCCTGCCGGTACGTCCTATTCTGTGGACGTAGTTCTCCACGTCTCCTGGCATGTCGTAGTTTATGACATGTTGTACGTCGGCAAAATCGAGTCCTGGACAGGAAAATAATTTGTTATATAAAAAGAATCACTGCCATAAAAATAGTACTTGAATAATAATTTCTACATTTGAATTGTACAATTTAAAAACAAAATACTGACTTTATTTTTATCTGTCATTTTCATAATATTATTTAAACAAAAACTTAGCTAACAACTCTGTAAATTGCCATCTCAGCACAAGAGTTTCACACCCAGTGTGATGGGCAATACGTCATTACTATAATTAAATGTAATTTTAAAATAACGTAATAAATAAAAAAAAGTACTATAATTAGTATTTCACTTTTTCATCAATAATATGTTTTGTTAACATCTGCCTGAAAATAGTAAAATGAAAATGCTTTTCCACAAAATGTTACAATGCATTTGCCACACGTTTTGAACTTCCATAGCACTCTGAAGAATCTACTGACGGGTTTCATCCAGAGTATGGTTGAAATCACGCACCGCCCGCCTGACCACTCGGATTCCGGTACCTTTGGTAGGTTTTAGAAATCTCCAAACAAAATGTCCTACTGACAGGTTTCATTCATGGAGTATGGTTGACGTTGTGCGCCACCCCGCCTGACCAATCAAATTCCAGTCCCTTTGGCAGGTTTTAAAAATCTCCAAACAAAATGCCCCACTGACAGGTTGTTCAGAGTATGGTTGACGTCAGGTCTCTTTGGCGGGTTTTAAAAATCTCCCTACATGTCCTACTGACGGGTAGAAGTAATGGGCAACAAAAAATTACGGTGTTGAAAATTTAGGGCTTACCTTTGGATGCGACATCTGTAGCTACGAGAACATCCTTTTGTCCACTCCTAAAGGCTTCCACTGATCTACTTCTTTCTTCTTGGTCTTTTCCTCCATGGATTGCAACGGCTTCAACACCTACAACCAGATACATTTAAATTAGTAAACAGTGGGGGCCGCAGCTCTGTAAATTTGGTGGTTCACTGATAATCTGTACTTATGAGAAAACACTTACTAAGCAACATTAGGTAAAAATAATTCCACTAATCTTATTTGCAGAGAAGGTCCAAGGTGTTTTCAAAGGGCGAAAACTTCTATAGCTTTTTAATTAAATTTTAATTTGTTTGTACAAATCTTTTTTCAGTACTAAGAAAAAAAAACACAACACAAATTTGTTGTGAATAAATCTTAAATTTCAACCCGAAAAACTCTTTATTTACAATGTTTAATTTGTTTTATTTTATATTTCATTTTAATGGACAAAATTGTCAAAGTTAACTACAAAAAATAAAAAATTGAATTCCTTAATGACCTGCATTTTATAATTTAAAACACAAATAAATAAAAAAGCAACCACCTGTACTAAGTACACACTTGCTTTACCTTTTCATTAAAAAAATAATTATTCAGTTTGGTCAAGTATTTTTGCCTCAAATCCAAATTTAAGTTTTGTATGATAAAGGCTGGACAGACGTACGTGTGACACAAGCGGAAAGTTTAATTTTTGACACATATGACCGGCGTGACGCGCCAGCAATGTTGGAGATATTAGATACAAAAACATAATATTTATGTTCCGCTTGCTATTGGTCTGCGCAAGGACAACTTTGCGCGGAACTTTGATAATTCGCTCTCCCTGATAAAATTCATATTACGCATTATATTGGTAGGTGATATTTTTAATGAGATTCATAGATTTTAAAGTTTTTGGTAAGATATTATAAAGTAATTTTAGACAATATAATTTACCAATGCTGCACACCAACACATTGTGCAACCACCCGCCCTGACACATTCAAGTTCCAACAACCTTCCAATCCACAATGTATAATAACATATCACTAAATTTGATAATTTAGGATGATAAATACCTTTCAATAGAAGATATTCATGTATGGCATCCACATCTTGTTTTCGTTCTGCAAAAATGAGTACTGGAGGCGGGGTTTTTTGTAAACAACGTAGTAAATGTACAGTTCTTGCTTCTGCCCTTACAGCTTCCACTTCCTGTTTCACATTGAGGGATGCCGCTCCTGCTCTTCCCACATTAATTGTTACGGGTTTAACTAAAGCAGATCTATAAAAATAAACTAACATTATTTGTTGTCATACATTTTAAATATTAAATGTTACGATTCAAAAAAGTAACTTTGTCTCATTTTTGTTCGATGACAAAGAGAATTTGGAAAGGTAGCAAACAGACGGAAAACTATACCTGGCAAAGTTTTGAATCTTTTTAGGCATAGTGGCACTGAACAGGAGAGTTTGTCTTTGTCCTCGGAAGAAGGAGAATATTGTCCTCACATCTTCTTCAAATCCCATGTCAATCATCCTGTCGGCTTCGTCCATGCACAGATATCTGCATACATCGAGTCGTACCTGTTCAAGTATTCAAAACATTCATTAAGGGGGAGGCCTTTTCATACAAAATGGTTTCGAGATGTGTGGGAAGGAAGATTTTTATGGGCGGCTTTTAGGACGATCGTCAGTGACATAGATAAGATCTCTCCCTGGGACTAGTTCAGTAAACTATTATTGTTAAACTATTAGTGATTCAGATTTAGATATGTCAAAAATGTAAAAGAAACGAATATGCACTTCAAATAAAGATTACTAATTTGTAAAATAATTTTGCTACCTACTTGTATGATTGTTGTGATAATTTCGAAAATTAAAACTTCATCGAACTTTAATAATTTTTTACATTACGTACTAATATTTCACATTACCTACTCATGCACCAACAGCCAAAATTATTTAATTATATTATATATTTTAATATTTAATTTAAAAAATTTAATTACCATTTTTTTATCCAGCATATCCATTAATCTTCCAGGGGTTGCGACCATTATATGAACTCCTCTTTGTATTATATCCATACATTCAGACACAGGAACACCTAATTAAAACAAAAAATGCAATTCAATCAATTGATGAGTATATGCATTCTTATATTTTCTGTATAAAATAAGAGGAAAATATGTGGTAAAATGAAAATAGTTTTTTTACCTCCAATGGCTAAACAACTTCTGATTTCAGGTTGACCACACCTTGCAAGGTGCCGAGCGTAGTGCTGAATAATGTCAAAAGTCTGTTTTGCCAATTCTCTTGATGGACAAATTATCAGGCCGTATGGTCCTTCATTTCTGAAAACACGTGTAACATTTTACCATTAAATTTGATTATTTTGGACATTTTTGATAAAAAGTTTATTCAATCATTATTAACCAGTAAGCTGCGGATGGCATGCATTGCCGTTTTCATTAGTTGATTGTGTTAAAACTTAATGTGTGAAGTGAATGCTAAACTTTCACTGTGGAACATTGGATGACTTTTAGGAGATCCTAAATAAAAAAAAATAGGTCTGTATAGTATGCAGTTTACTGTAAATTCTTAATTTAAACATTGTTCATGTGTGACAAAGATAGAAACTCAAAGAATATGTGTGTATGAACGAAATAGATACAGGATCGGGTGGCATTTTCATTTTTAATGAGACGCTAACTATTATTAACTACTGTCAATAAGTTGTCCTTCTTAAACTAATGTGTTGTAAGGCTGGCTTTACATTCGTAATTTTTTTCCCGTAATTCGCTCGTGTAAGTGAATTATGGCCAAATTACCAATGTAAACGACACCAAAAGTCACTTAACGTAATTTAAAGCATGTTACAGAACTTCTTCTCCCGGAAGTTTTTTGACAGGTCTAATCGCGTCCGCGCGAAATTACAGCCTTCTCACAGCTTATAAAATCAATTTGATAAGCTGAGGGACTTTTTGTAAGAAATAGTACCAAAATGCGCCGTTGCGAAATGTCAAAAACCAAAAGACATTTGTTTTTATTGGATTTTTTTCCTATAAAACTAGTATTTATTTCCACTTATTTGAGTTTTCTGAAAATGAGCATCCTTCTATTCAATTATCGGTCCAAACCTTTCTAATTTCAATGTTTCTGTTTTTTAAATTACGTATTTGAATACGAAGTCGGTTGCAGTCGGCAGCTGTCAGGTAGCTGTCATTTGAATAAAATGAAAGAAATCCATTAATTTTCGCCTTTGACGGCACAAAAGTGCGTGGAGAATTGTTTAATTAAAGCCAAAATCTATTTCAGCACTTTATTTGGTCCTTTTCGTCTTTATTGACAAAATCGCGTAAATTTGACAGTAGCATGTCGTTGTTGAAAGGAAGCCATCTTACCGCAAATACATTTACAGATGTAAACGGTCGCATGAGCAGTTACACAGGTCGAACTTCCGAAAAACTTCCGTGATCATTAATTGCCACAAGTCAGATTCATATGTAAACGCTCCTGGGAGTGACCTGTCAAAATATTACGTAATCCGTAATTTTTAATTACAAGTGTAAAGCTAGCCTTACGTTCGCTATCTTGCTTTCTCTAATGGCAATTAAAATCTTCTTTCTAAAGAAACAATTTAAATAATTTTTTTTATTTATAATAAGTAATTTGCATGTATTTACAAATGAAATGGTACTCCCCGGCTTTTACTAGTGTTTGCCGTGTAAAACACCTTTTCATCACAAACAAGAAAACACCTTTTCATCACAAACAAGGGCATTTTGGCACTCATTTACGCAATTTTGTTTAGAGAGAGCACACAACCTTACGACGCGTGACTGTTTAGTACTAAAAACTACTAAATCGAAAGTGTGACAATCACCGTGATTTTCATTTGCCACTTTTGTAAGTCATTAGTAAAAACACATTTTTTTGATTATCCATAAAAATAATCCACCACAGTGGTAATATGGTGCAGCTAACTGGTTTAAGAATATAAAAGTAGAATTAAAGTTGTAATATTGTTACTTGATAAATGGCAGTACTGTTTCTTGTTCTAAACAGAACATGACTAGCGGCAAGACAAACACCAAAGTCTTTCCAGAACCAGTGAAGGCGATGCCAATCATGTCCCTGCCTGACAGGACCGTGGGGATGCCTTGGATTTGTATGGGCGTGGGATTAACAATACCCTTTTCCTCTAAACCGTTCATTATGGCTGGGAACGAAAAATATAAATTAAATACATACAAACATTGATTTTTTTTCTTACAGAAAAATTTGGAGTAAAAAATATTATGACGTATTGTCATACTTTCAGCAGTAAATTTGATATTTAAAAGCTCAATAGATTATGAAGGAAATAATTTCTACGGCGGAAAATAATTGGGTCGAATAAGAAATTCTTTGCAAATTTTAAGGCATTTCAAATTTCAATAATTTGTTTATAAGGTGGATTTTTATTACCTTTAGGAAATTTCATGTGAGCAAATGTCTTTAATGGAGGTGGGATCATTTCTCCTTCGACTAATATTCTCAGTTCGTCTCTTATCCTTTCATGCCTTGACTCAGGTTGTGCAAGAACACACTTTGGCGGCGTCCATGATGTTTTTATAGGGTCTTCATACTGAATACCTAGAACAAAACAATATATTAATGTACAGGATACGATAAGGCCAACACGCCTTTAACCTCTTGGTAGTGAGTTTTGGCGAATGTAAGTACGTGGGAGTGAATTTTTTTTTGGTTAATTTTTTTATAGATTAACTAAAAATAATCTTATATTTTGAATAAAAACATCATCGATGTCAATCCAGGCAAATAAACCAACATGTGTTCATGAAAAAACTGCTTCCTTCCTCTGATGCAAAAAGACGCAAAAAGACACAAAATGACGCAAAAAGACACAAAATGAAGCAAAAAGAATTTTTTAACTAAAACTGTGAAGTCGGTATTGTAGGTATCTGTTCCAAAACTTCGACAAACTACATGCAAATGTCCGTAGATGGCATCACAAGTCAAATATTTTCATTAAATACGGCATTTGAATAATAGCCGCGGACGCAACGTTTCGGCCACACTCTTCGGA
Source organism: Glyphotaelius pellucidus (assembly GCA_936435175.1). Classification (NCBI taxonomy): domain Eukaryota; kingdom Metazoa; phylum Arthropoda; class Insecta; order Trichoptera; family Limnephilidae; genus Glyphotaelius; species Glyphotaelius pellucidus. The sequence goes on from OW386543.1 coordinate 31,208,246, forward strand.
GCATTTTTTTACTTCGCCGCGTGGAGAGGTTAAGGGCCAAGTTTCCCAAATAACGCTGAACATCACTTTGAATTATTGGAGTACAAGCGATACAACAAAAAATTTATCTAAAAATTCTCTACGTGTAGTTTTTTTTTTTTTTTTTTATATTAACTCCACACAGGAGGCCCTGAGGGAAATAATTTCCCTCAGGGCCTATGTCATCTTTGGAGATGCTGTGTGGAGGGTGCTGTTGAGGAGAGGAAGGAGTGAACATGGGTCTTGAAGAGACCCATATTGTAGGAGGGAGGAAACACAGAAGCCGGCAAATCGTTCCACAGCCGGGCTGTTGAACTCAAGAACGAGTCGTAGAAACGACCCGTTCTCATGTGACTAATGTCAACCGTGTACAAATGTTGAGCGCGTGTTTGGCGTGTTTCCCGACTATGCACCGGTGCCGGGGGGATCAGTGACGCTAGTTCCTCGGAGCATCTTCCATTGTAATACCGGTAGAACAAGGACAGCATTCCCACCTGACGCCTGTGCTCTAAAGATTGCAGTCCATTTGTTAAGTTAGGAGAATCTATCAAACGGACCACCCGGACCGCCAGTTAAGGTAAACCGTTGGAAAATGCCTTCGCCGTTGTGCTCCCTGAGCCTATTATAAACATTTTCAATAAAAATACTTTCGTAATCTCAGAGTTAATAAGATAAAGAACAACCTAAAAGAATTAAAAATACTTAAATGTACCTAGATTTTTATTGTAATTTGCACAAACTTTACGAATTTTTTTAATTCTTTTCCGCCATACAAAATTGTGTGACATAATATTATGCCGCAAGATGCGATTTTATTTCACGATAGCTGCCAGTTATGAGCTGGAATTAGAGGCGAACGCATTTCATTTTCGTCCGCAGCCACGAAATATAAGCCAGAAATATCGACGTATTTTGTAGAACTAATTTTTGGGGAGACAGGTGTTATTCAATTAACCAGCCAATGGAAATGAAATAATTTATTATTAGATAATAAATAGATTAGAATCTGTCTTACCGTCTCTAATTTCTAAACTTTATTGAGGTGTAATGGAAAAAATAAAGGATATCGTGCTTACGCCATAAAAGTGAAACTAATAATGTCAAAATACATAATTTCGATGGGCACAATAATTTTCTAGTTTTTAATCAATTCCTATCAGTCCGTGCAAGGGAGTTTGGAGATGGGTAGAACTGCATTGGGTTCAATCCTCTTTGCTTACACGTCAAGTGTAAGCTGATGTCGCCACGCCAAGACCTAGACAAACCTCACTCAATGAACCCAGACACCTCTGCTAAGTCACCAAAAGCAGCAAACCATTTGGGGTAACCTATGGCAGGGGTGTTGGTTATCCAATAATTGGTTCCTGGGGCGGTGATACCCATGTCTGCCTCCCAAATTTAATAAAAATTAAGAGATTTAAAGAACTTACCTTTAGCCAATTCAGCAACACCCATCAAAGCTGTCCTCTCAGCCACACTCTCCAGAATCTTCTGCTCTTCTCGCCTCTGTTTCTCAGCAGCACTTATTTTTTTCACTTCCGCTAAACGCTTCAATTCTGTGTGCTGGTCGAGAAGACTGACATTGAAACGCCTTCCCCAGTCTTCCTGAGATGCTGTAAAGATAAATTGATGTATGTCAAAAGAAAAGTCTATTAACCCATTGGCCTCTGAATTGTTAAACTAAAAAATTGTCCTTCACATCCGAATTAATTTTGTACCAACATTTTTAAATCTTCAGTGGTGTACTAAATCTAATACAACTTTTAAACTACACATTTAAACGTAATAATTTTTTTAAATATATTTGTTTATTTAATCAAGGTATGTAAAAAATATATTTTATTTAAAAAAAATAATTATAATATGATTAAATGTGGATGTAAAACTAACTTAATTTTTATTTGGATTCAAAAAAGTTGTACATTGGTCAATCTTATTGGCATAATTCATTTGTTTAACATAAGTATGTTTTATAAATTATTCCAATAAGATTGACCAATATACTGACGATGGGTAGGTTCAGCTGGAATGGGCTCTTGAACTCAGGTTCTTCGTGGGAAGCGGACCCTACTCCTACTCCTTTTTTAAATCAACTACTCCCAGAGAATTCGGTCCAGTACTCAGACCCAAACCCGGAACTCGGCGGTCCGAGCCACTCGCAAGTCGGGAGCAGGTAGCCCGTTCGAGTTATTTTGCGGGCTCCGGTAGAACCCTGCGTCTCCATCTGAGCCACTCGCGAGTCGGGAGTAGTAATCGCGCGATTGAGTTCTTTTGCGGGCTCCGGCACTGAGGTCCGGCTCTGGTTGAACTTATGCATCTCGGTCCGAGCCATTCGCGAGTCGGGGGTGGCTCCCTCGACCTGCTCCAAGAACTCAAGTACTTTTAAAAGGAAGCACATCTCGGAGGCCTCCGGCAAAATGCAGAACCAACCCATCTCTAGAATGTACAACTTTTTTTGAATCCAAATAAAAATTAAGTTAATTTTATATCCACATATAATCATATTATAATTTTTTTTTTAAACACAAAATTTATATATACATGTACAATTAATTTCATATGATAGACCTCAAAGCAATCAGGAGCATGGAGGGCCGCTTTATATGATTTGCATTCTCAGCGTGATCCAATTTTTTTTTTCTGGGCCTACATTTTTTTAAATTTTATTCCTCATTCTCAGTCTCCGGATCTAATGAATCCACACGGTCATCATCGTTATCATCGTCACATTCAGCTAACAAACTTTCTAACTGGGCTAAAGTGAGCCACCAAGCAAGCTTATCGAGTCCAGAACCACTCGCCATTTTGACAAAACACAACGCCAACCAAAATTCATTCGTAAATAACAGGCAAAAAAACTTTACAAGCATACTATTGCCAGTACGATGAAATGAATGCTTCAATATTTATAGAGCATTTAAAATTTGAAATATAGTTGCCACATGTAGGGCCGTTTTTCGTTTTTAAGCCAACACACTTCAGACCCGCCATCCTGGCGCGGTTGGAGTTTAAGACATTGCACTGCAGACCCGACGGGACAGTGGAGTTTGAGGCCTATCAGTTAATTGGTCAACTTTAGCACACGAATACACCCAAGATTTCATAAGAACTGGGCTAGGTTAAGAGCTGAGCATATTATTTAAATCTGAATACCGCACAAGAGTCCCAGTTAGGAGGCTGAAGCTAGCGGGGAGAGGAAGGAGATGGGTTAGAGGAAGGTGGGTAAGTATCTGGTTATTCAGATTTGGTCTGATCTTTAGATAAATGGTGTTCTTACACCAGGACGATACTGATGGCACACCAGGATTCAAACCCGTGACCTTTGGATTGCTGGTAGACAGCCTTACCCCTCGACCACGGAGGCCGTCATCTTTATCCAGTAAAGATCTTTACTCTGCTTACTGCTAAATATGCCCAAATTATTGATATAACACTCTGTTTCAACTTAATTTTTACAAGAAATGGTAAATAATCCATAAGCCGCCATTTTTTTAATAGGCATAGATTTTGAAAAGTTAACTACTTTTAAACAATTGCCAAAAGAAATAACAGTTTCAGTCAGGACAGACGGAAAAATATGCAAATTCGATTTTCATTCAATCAAAGTTAAAAATTTCCCATATAAAACATCACCATTGCCGCCATTTTTTATTTTTTTGTATGGATTTGACATTTGCAAAGTTTTGTTTCAAACTAAATACGCACGAATTACTTAATTTATTTAAACTAACCTAATAACCTATTTTGTGTACGTATAGTTGTTTCTTGTAGTAATTGTTGAAATGAAGTGTGATTTGCATAATCTGTGCTTAAAAATGCGGCAGCTTACGGATTATTTAATCAAGAAACAACTATTTCTTTGAAAATGGAGAAAGGTGCACAAAATAGGTTAACATGTTATTAGCTTGGCTTATTTAAATAATTTATGTATATATAATGTAGATGTTTGATTCCTTAATTTAATTGATAAATAAAACACTTGTGTTGCTAAGTTGTGTAACGAAGAAACGACATTTATGTTTATTATATCACTTTCTTTTTATGGTTTCTTCTAACAAACTGACACTTTACAATAAAATCATATAATAACAAAATAAGTGACAATTCTCAATCTAACCGACACCACAACAATACTTTTTCTTTACATCTCCCCCCCTCGGGAAAGAAAATTATTGCAAAATTTTCTCATCTTCGATGTCCTCTTCTTCCAATGTTTGAACTGGAATAAGTTTTGTGATGTGGAATAGGTTTGATTCTGGTTTTTTATGACCCGTATCTATCCTGTATATGGAGTTTGAAATTTTTTCAATTATCTCATATGGTCCAATTTTCAGTTCATCCAATTTCTTCCTGTTCAGCTTGTTTCCATTTTCCACAAACACCATATCCCCTACGTTAAACTCGAAGTGTTTTCGCTTTTTATCGAATAATGTTTTATTGTAGTTATGTGATCTTATTGTGTTTTCAAGTGCTATTTTCCTGTCTCTGATCCAGTCACTATTTGATTCTCGTTGTTTTAGTTCATTCGGTAAAATCGTGCTGTCCGTACCATATAAAAGGTAACTCGGTGCAAAGTTAGTGACTGAGTGAATAGTCTCATTATATTTTCTTGTACATTCTTGAGCTATTGCTGTCCAGGCTCTCCTTTGTTCTTTTTCATTTATTTTACATCTTATTTTGTTAACTAAAGTTTGATTCAGCCTCTCATTTAAACCATTTGAGAATGGTGCATTTACTGCTGTGAAGATCATTGGTATCCGCTTGTCTTGTAAATATTTCTTGAATTCTTTTGAATTGATTCCCGGGTATTGATCGGTAAGTAGCATACCTATGTCTCCTGTTTCTGTTTTGTTAACTAGATTTACAAAATCGTTCGCAGTTTGAGTTTTTGAGGTAAGAACGAATGCATATCTTGTAAAGTGATCTACCAACAAATGCAGAAATTTTTTTGTTGACCTTGTACCTCCAAATCCTCCAATTGTGTCTATAGATACTATTTCAAAAGGCTTTGTTGCCGGGCCTAAATGAGACATAACGCCAAATTTGTCTTGTCCTCTAGATTTATTTTTAATACAAATTTCACAGGTTCTGCAAACTTTTATTATGTTTTTATTTAAATTTTTGGCTACGTAATGTGTGCTTATCATCTTTTGCATTTGTCCAATTCCAATATGGCAAAGGTTTTCATGTATTTTTTTTATGAGTTCCATACTAAACTCTTCTGAAAGAATAACTTTTTCTTTTTCTCTGATTTTTTTGAAGTATATATGGTGTTTCTCTATTAATTTGCTTTTTTTATTTTGTATTTCTTCATTTTTATTCTGATCTTTCAAAATATCTTCCACTTTAATCATGTTTACGACTTTCAATTGTTCATCCGTATTTTCATTTGATTCTAGAACTGGATTTCTGCTTAGACAGTCAGCTTCCAAATTTTGTTTTCCTGGAGCATATTTTATGTTAAAGTCATATTGTGAAAGATAATATGTTAAATCACCCAGCTCTTCATCAGTTCTAGATTTGAGGTTCATGTTTTCCAGTGGTTTGTGATCTGAATAAACTGTAAATGGTTTACCTATCAACCAGTATTGCCAGTATCTCACTGCTTCTTTTATAGCTAAGCATTCTAGGTAAATTGCTTTTTTCTTTTTCTGGGCTCCATTTAGTTTTTTCGAAAAGTAAGCTACTGGTTTTTCTTTTCCATCAGATTGTGTCTGTTTTAAAATAGCTCCAACACCTTCTAGAGAAGCATCCGTGTATATATTAATTGGCAAATCTTGATCAAAAATTTCCAGGATTGGTTGTGAGCATAGTAGATTTTTCATCGTTTCAAAAGCACTTTGGCATTTATCAGTCCAAATAAACTTTTGGTTTTTCCTTAGTAAATTATGCAAAGGATCTAGTATTATTGCACTCTTCGGAATGTACTCATGATAAAAATTGATTTTTCCTAGAAATTGTCTCACATTCTTCTGTGTTTTTGGAATAGGAAAATTCTTTATTGAAGTCAAATTATCCTTTACTGGCTTGACTGAATTATTCTGAATTATATGACCCAGATATTTTACCATGTCTGATGCAAATGTGCATTTTGTAAATTTTAATCTAAAACCTTCCATTTTGATTGCATTCAGCAGCTTTGTCAGATGATCAATGTGTTCAGCAAAAGTTTTTGAAAATATAAGAATGTCATCTATGTAATTGACAGCAAATTCGTTTAGTTTATATTTTCTCAATATATTGCTTAATATCCTCTGAAAAATTGCCGGAGAAGTCTTTAACCCAAAAGGCAGGCAGGTCCATTGATAATGTCCCTCCTGTGTTACAAATCCTGTTTTTTTTTTGTCTTCAATCCGCAGCGGAATAGACCAAAAGGCTGAGTTTATATCCAGCGTTGAAAAAAATTTGCAATTTCTGGTCTTCGTCATTAGGTCTTCAATCAACGGAAATGGTTGAGCTTGAGGTACAACTATTTTATTTAAGTCTCTGAAATCTATGCATAATCTGGATCTTTTGTTTTCTTCTTTTTTAAATGCTAGAGTAACCGGTGCAGCAAATGGACTGTAGGACTCTTCTATCAGTTTATTGTCTAATAATTTTGCTATTTGCTCTTCTATTTCCTTTTTATCTTCTACGCTGCATCTGTAAGGCCTCTTACTACAATATTTATCTACTAATAAGTCTATCTTCGCTTCGTATCCATTAACAGTGCCAACATCATATTTACTCTTCGCAAACACTGATGTGTATTTGCCTATTAGTTCATTTATTTCTGTTTTTTGATCATTATTTAAATGATTTATTGTTATTTTAAAATCTTCTTCTTTAACATGTTCGTTAAAATTAATTCTGTGTTTTTCTACAGCGTTCTTATTTTCTGTAGAGTTTTTATCTTTTTTATTTGCATTATTCAGGCAGAGTTTCTGTGATATTTTTAAGTCTTCACTTTGAATAAGTTTGAAGTCTTTTATCATGTCTAATCCAATCAAAAAATCGTACTTGAAATTGTGTTCATCAATAATGTACACATCAACATTTTTCTCCAATTCCAAAATTTTTATCTTTAAAGTTGTCAAACCACTCGTCTTTTTAACACCATTAATCGTTACTAAATTTGCTTCATTCAAACTGTTTCCTTTTCCTTTGAGTTTCAATAACTTAGAATTAATTAGAGAAACATTTGAACCCGAATCATAAATTCCGTATATTTCTAATTTATCATTTAGTAATAGTTTGACTTTTATTAATGGTGTTACTATTAGTTTTTTTGATTATTTTCATTTAACTCAGTCTCTATCACTGAATTGTTTACATGTTTAATGGCACTTCTCTTAAATTTTTCATTCTCTTTTGTTTTGAACCAGCATGTGACTTCAGGGTGGTAACGAGAGCCCTTATTCAATTTTTCACAAATTTTACATGGATTTTTACCTTCATTTGTATTAAATTCTGCATTCCCAAATGATCTCTTATTTATGAATCTCTTTTTGTTGACCAAATGTTCATACTTGTTTACTTCGTTGAATAAATCCACAATATCTTGTAATCCTTCTCTATCAATCTTGTTTAGTATGAATTCTGGTAGTCCGGAAGCAACAAGGTCTATTAAAGTACCGGTGTCGATTGATCTTCTCATATCCAATAAAAGTTTTTCTTTTTTCATAGCATAATCCAACAGAGAACCATCTTTGTATCTAAATGAGAGTGCGTATGTGACAGGGTTCCATCCTTTGTTTGCGAATGATTCACAGAATTTGTTTTTCCATGTTGACCACTCGGAGTTCATTGTTAATTTTATAATCATGGAACTGTACCAATCTACACAAGTTTTATCCATAAACAATCTGAGTATTTCTATTTTTTTTTCATCCGTGATCACATCAAACCGTAAACATTCTTTTTCAAATACTTCGATCCACTGGCTTGCATTTGTATTTTTATTACAGAATTTTTCAATAACGAACTTCTCAGCAATGTTTTTTAAGCTCTGTTGGTTATTTCCCATTAATTTTTCAATCAATCTTTCCAGTGTACTTGTTTCTTCTTTTTGATGTACTGGGGAACTTTTTTCTTGCAATTCTTCGAGGTATTGGTCTCCAAACTGTAAATTTCCATGTTCATCTACATATGTTTTTTTCAGTTCTTCTGTCATGGTAATCCAGACTCTCCTAACCTGGTACCTTTTTCCCAAACTATTTTTCACTTTACTAAAAGCAGCAGTTTTCATTATTTCCTTGTGATGGCTGGCTGATTGTAGCGATTCTGGTATTGCGTACACTTTATCATCACTTGTAACTATTGAGGTAATGCTACAAACGTTTGACTTGCCTTCACTTCCAGGTAGCAGAGTGAATTCAAACTGAAGTTTCTCCATTTTTTGGGTTTTTAACAAAAAAATGTCGTTTTATAATGTAGATGTTTGATTCCTTAATTTAATTGATAAATAAAACACTTGTGTTGCTAAGTTGTGTAACGAAGAAACGACATTTATGTTTATTATATCACTTTCTTTTTATGGTTTCTTCTAACAAACTGACACTTTACAATAAAATCATATAATAACAAAATAAGTGACAATTCTCAATCTAACCGACACCACAACAATACTTTTTCTTTACATATATTTCCTAACCTTAAAACTTAATCTGTCAACCTTCCGGCAATCGTCACACAACGGTGATGAAACACATGAATTGTGATCTTGTGTCTTTAAAAGTTTCCATTTCCAATTTTTCAAAAAATTTGGTTGTCTGTAAAGTCGGTTTACGGACGATAATTTTACGCGATTAGGTCACGAGCCGAACGCTTAAGCCAAACGCTTAGGCCAATCGTGCCTCTTTATCGCTTGTTCCGCGCTCTCGCTTAACGCTTAGGCCGAACGCTTGTTCCGCGCCCTCGCTTGTACGCCCGGCTCAGGCGGAACGTGACAGCGCGACAATGAGTCATGCTTTTTTGTGAATGCGGCCGGCGTTCATCGATTTATAAGACGTTATCACGTCAAAAAATTGGAACCTTGGAATTGGAATCTTTTTCCATCTCTCCCGACGTAAATAGTTGTTTCTTACAGATATTAAGTAGTGTTATTTAAATGTAAGTGTGTGTATTAAGAAGTAAGCGGAAAACGAAACTTTATCCTGTATCTGTTTGCCAGATTTACATTTTGTACTGGGTATTTTTTGCTTATCCATGCTTTAGGCGCGGTAGGCAGGGCCGGCCCTGCCTACCGCGAGACAAAAGGCGCCTAGCGCTAGTAAAAACCTCAAGGGCACTGTGTAAGGTATTTATTTATTGCGCTTTGATTCCTTGGATGCTTGATGCCTTGGCAAGTCAGCGTCCAGGGCGGACTGGAGTAGGATATTTTGTAACTCATAATATTTCTTAACCTTCATCATCCGGATCGTTTTCACTGGAACTTTTAGTTTCTGCTGCGGCTTCAGCAGTCAACTGAGCAATTCGCCCCAGTTTAATTAATTGTTGTTTTCTTCTTTCTTTGACTGGAACATACTCCTCGAATTTGTCATCTTCAGGCTCTGATTCCGAAGATTTGTCATCTTTACGGTAGCGTTTCCGCGGTGGTTCTTTTTTATGTGAGGAATCCATACTTAACAGTGAAAATGGAATGTAGTTTTAGCAACAGTTTCAACTAATTTGAAGGCAAACTTACTAAACATAAATTAACCAACCCCTCAAATAACGTTTTCTGACGTTTGCGTTTTGGTTTGACACATAAATATACCAATCCCGTTTGACATAAACCATAAACATAAACATTCACATAACCATAAATACTCCACACCATAAACACTACACATAACATATGACCCATAAACAAACCAATCCCGTATGGCGGTTCAGACGACTCAATTTTAGTTGATCAACTTGAAATATGTGCAATAATGTTTCCCTACTAGGTAACAACTATAGTTCGGAGTTGAAAGGTTAGCATTCCCGTATACATTTCTTCGAGGCAAACTCGGGGAGCCGGCTAAAGGGCGCGGACTTCGGGCCTCGTCTGCGGTTGGGCCGATAGCCATGCACATTATCGTTGGGACTTCCTGGTGGTTTGTTGAATACCTACTCTGACTATTTTGGTTTTGCATTTTATTTTCTTTTTGTTATTATTGTAAATACTTGCATTATGGTATCACTGTTTTTTCTCTATTTCTCTCATCCCAGAAGGCTTCTTCAACTGGGTGCAGCTCTTATTTAATTTTTTTTTTTTTACTATCACTATTATCTCTATTTTTTTAATGTTACCGATTTCAGAGGAATTCACGGGCTGATACTTTTACTTTTCTTTTGTATTATGTTAATGTAAGTACTTGCATACTGCTTACTAACCACGTATGCATGGACATTGGAGGGTCTAGAGTCGTTCAAGTAAATGTAGCTTCGTTCAATCAAAAATAGAGTCTTGACGTGTGCGGTGAAGGTGGAAATCATATGTTTCCTTATAACGCCGTTGGGAAAGTGGTGGGGTCCCCTCCAATGAAAGGTTAGCCGATCGTTTGGTGGCTGCGGCCAAACTGTTAACTCCGAATTCCGAACGTATTAATATTGCGCAGACTGATGTGATCGGCCAACTCGCACGAACCAGCCATCGCTGATCGAACTTAACTGGGCCAATTCGAACTCCAACCTTTCGACTTAAACTTTCAACGCACAAACTACCCCTCCACACACGTCGTTTGAAGTTAGAAGTTAAACCTCGATTACATAGAGCGAGTTTACAAGCTACTAGTCGGTAAGTTTAAAATCAGGTGAATCGGCGAGTGAGATTGTCACGATGACACACAAAACTGTCTACTCGATCAGTAGCGACAGTAGCAGCTAAAATAACGACTCTCTTTGTTTGTAAAAAACTTGAGCTCGCTGCTAGCACCAAACGCTAGCCAGTAACGGCTCCCGCCCGAAATAATTCTGACCTTTACAAAATCAGCTGTTGGTGGGCCGCCATCTTTCGGCAAACACTAGCGAGTAGCAAGTAAAATTGACCACCCTTCAACTTTTTTCGTAGATTGTCCACAATCTGATAGTAAGTAAGTAATACGATGACACTGAGCGAGTTTACTAACAGTGAATTACCCAGATAGTAGCTAGTAAACTCACTCAATGTCATCGAGGCTTTAGCCTCAGTGTGACTGTATCATGAGTATGAAGAGAGTTTATCCCAGTTTACGCCTAGTGGTTTAATACCTTGTTAATAGTATTTTTAAAGTTAAAAATAAATATCTAATATCTACTCGCCTACTGGGCAAGTAGTTTAGTCAAGTAGCGAGTAACTCGCCACTTGACTGACCAAAATGCTGCTACTAACTACTAAATTTATGGTGTTCGGACACGTATAGTTACTAAAATACTCGCTACTCGACTAAACTACTAGCCTAGTCTGTACGTGCCATACGTCGGAGCAATATAGAATATTGTTTTTTCCTGATGATATCTATGGCCTAATTCATAATCACAGATAAAAATTTAAATTAGAATATGCATTTTTGTCAACAGATCTATGTGCTCATCTCTGGTTTGCGTATGACAATATTCTGACCAATTCTGACATAAATGTGAAATCTGTCAAAAAAATAAATTGTTTATATAAGATTAGTACCTTCGTTATTGGATAAATGGGGGCATTAACTAGCAGGCAAAATGCAGGAGTTGAAGAAGTTGATGTCATATCGAACCATGCATATAAATATCCACCGAGAACAGGTATGTCGTTGATTAATATTTTGGCCTACAATGTCATCGAATGATCACCTGCTTATGTTATTTTACTACTTGTTTTGTATAAATCTTGTAAACCAAATATATTGTTATTCTAATTAAGTGAGAAACTAAAATAAATAAACTAATTAAAGCTTGAAGTACCGTAAAGTTGTGGATAAAAATTTTTACAACTGTGAATGATAATTGCTTTATACAATAGGTAATAATGTAAAGTGAGCTAAATGACTAGAAACCTAATTAAATAACAGACATCAGTTTTTTCTTTTACGACATTTTTTTCTGTTTTTCCTAGCGTTAATACTTAAACACAAATTACAAATGTTTGTACGTTCTATTTTTACTGTATATTCTATTTTATTGTCATATTTTAGGAAATTATTTTGGAAGTCATTTCATTATGGGAGGCGAAAGGTTTGACACTCCTCAGCCCGAGGCTTATTTGTTTGGAGAAAACGCTGACTTAAACTTTTTAGGAAGTCGTCCCACACCAGTTAGTACATTTTATGTTATCATAGTATCCTTTTTGACATTTCACAAATAACAAGAAAATAAAATTATTGATCTTAATTAAAATGGAAAAATTGTTCTCTTTTTTACTGATTTATCTTCTTTATTTTTGTCCAGTTTCCTTATCCACCACCTCAAGCCAATGAACCTACCAAGACATTGAAGAGTTTGGTGAATATCAGAAAAGAATCCTTGAGATTTATCCGCTGCACGGAAGCCATCGGGAAGATTCCGGAGCTCGCTGAAGGAGACAGTCCCACCAAGAGCACTCAGTTCAACATTGAATTCACATTCGATTGTGATTCACGCTGTGCAATAACTATTTATTACTTCTGCACCGAAGAATTCACACCGAATGGTGTTGTGTTAGTATTTTTATTCAATTTAAGTGTATCGATTCTTGTCATTGCTTTAAAATCAATAAACTCTTGCTTCCTACGCACAAAAACTGGATCATGTGTTAAAATTCAATATTGTGCAACATCTATTTTTTTCAATTTCCAAAAGGAAGCAGTTAATATTCAGAAATCTAAAAACATACAGATTTTGAAACTACAAAATAATATGATGATAATACTACTTGAAAAAGGGTTAACTTTATATTATTTATATTCATAAATAGATACAAAACAGTGGTGAAAACAGCATTCCATAATGTTGATATATAGGCCAATCTCTAAATTTTATATATTTTATTTTTACCCTTGAGGTGATTTTTCACAAAAAATGTCACTATATAAATTATCCAAATATTATTATTTTTGCCAGACTTACAATAAAGGGTGTGGGGCAAATAAAAACCAATAAAAAATATGTGGACTTGTTTATGCAGCTCCTACAATCCATTAACCTACAATGACTAATGCATTATGAAATACTTTCATTCTGACCTATTTTAGTCAATTTGTTTTGATCCGAGTCAAACATCTTTAGATTCTTTATGAATGTTACTTGTTGAACTATATATCTAAGCTGTTGACAATGCATTGTTTTATTAAAATATATCAATGTTTGTAGGTACAATCCACGAGATTCATCAATGAACTCCCACACCTACCGGTACAAGCGAGGAGCAAATCAACAGTTTTCTCAAGCCACTCACATATTCGATCCTAGCAAATACACTGAGGAAGACCTTCTCTTTAATTCGGAGAAGGACATGCTGCCCATAGCAATTCATTGTGTGGTTGAAGAAGGCATCGATGGTATAACTTTTTCCCAAAACTAACAAAACTTAATCTAGAGTTTTTTCAACTGCAAAATTATATATTTAATGAAAACAAATAACTTTGTTAACACCACTATATTTTAAGAGATTATTCTCTTATCTTGATGAAGAAAACATTGTTTTTGAAATATGTCGATAATGTTAATAATATAGTTGTGTTTACAAAATTTTTTGTTTTCATTAAATCAATAATTCAATTAAATTCAATTCAATTTATTCACTTTAAAAACATTACAAAATTAAAATTTCAAATCGTTTTTAAAATAGAGAAAATATTAAAGCATATTTAAGCAATTTGAATAATATAAACAATTCAAACAAATTATACAATACGAACATCAATGAATAATTTAAAAATCAATGAAGCACAATCAGACTAACATCAATAAAGCTTGCTGTCTAAATTGTGCTTCATTGATGCTAAACATGTCGATATTCAAAGTGATTCTATTTAACAACAAGACTGCTCTCCCAACTGGCATAACCATTGGCAAGTTAGTTCTGCAAGCCGGGAGATAAAACAGTCTATGCTGTCGGTGACGGAGATAACCATCGGGAACATAGAAACTAATGCTCTCCATAATAGCCGAGTTTTCGAACCGTCCACGAATCAGTCTGAAGAAATGTGTTATAATGAGCACATCCCTTCTGATCCGTAGACGGTTCATACCGAGCATGCCCAAGAGAAAGTCGGTAGGGTGATAATGATATTAATGATGCCACAAAGTGTATTTGCGAAGTTTAAAGAAGCAAAATTATATAGTTTTATTTTTTATAGATGTACGTCAGTCACATACTACGATAGCTGTGGTGGAAAAGCATTCAGATGGGACGTATGTACTAAAAGCCCTCAAGCAGAAGCTGTACGTTGATGGGCTCTGTTATCTGTTACAAGAGATATATGGCATTGAAAATAAGAATGTGGAAAACAGTAAGGTATGTTTTCCGATTGATTTATCCTAATATGGTTCCTTTATATTCCAAAGTTTGTATTTCATTAATTCAAACAATTAACAAATTTACATCCGCTTTTTATTTGTTGTCTATCCCTTTTGAATTAGAACTTATGTTAAACTTACGAAATCACGACATATGTACAAACATAATAATATTATTGAAAAATGCAGAACTTGCCCATATCTAATTAGCATTTAAACTTTCATAGCATATAAAAAAATACAATTTCGACACAAAATGAAACATTATTTTTCATTAAAAAAAGACTTAATATTTTGTGGTTGATTTGTGAAAGGTTTACAGAATTTTTTTTTTTATTATTTTCGTTTTATTTAAAATAAAAAACCCTAAACTAATTATTCAACTACCTTTTCGTGTTAGTATGATAATATATCAAAGATACACTTTTAAACTTCGGTACGTCTCGAAGACGTATCATTATCTTTAACGTAGGTAAAAATAAGATTATCTTTCTAGGGTTAATTTAGTCAACGTGAACTGTTGTTTCTTTATTTGCGATCTGCAATCGTGAACAATGAAAAGTCACTGACATTGCCGACAAAACCTTCATCGATGGGTTCATGCTAGCCTGATTCCAAAATGTAGTTCTCCTTTCTCTCGTCAAGGAAATTGGCACCAATAAGGTATCTAACCATATGTGTATTGAACATTGTCTCATATTTTCAGAATAACAGTGACGAGGATTGCGAAGACAACGGCAGCGAGTGCGTGATCTGCATGTGTGATGTGCGCGACACTCTGATCCTACCGTGCAGGCATCTGTGCTTGTGCAACTCATGTGCAGACTCACTGAGGTACCAGGCCAACAACTGCCCCATTTGCCGAGCCCCCTTCCGCGCCCTGCTGCAGATCAGGGCTCTGCAGAAACAGTCCGGACAGCCACAGGTGTTGCCGGCTAGCCCACCAGACGTAAGCATACAATTCTATTATTAACCTGGTCTACGTGAATGTTGATTAATAACCACATATTGCGTAAAATGTGATCCATAAAGTTTTACTCAAAAATGTTAATTGTGTCAAAATGTGCCGCATGATGGGATTACGTTGAAAGGTTGTAAAGGTTAAGATGAGTCCTTACCAATTTTACTAAGCCAAACTGCATTAATTTGTGAGTAAAATTTCTCCCCAAAAAGTTTAATTTAATCTTTCAACGATGTAGCTTTATTTAACCAATGACATAATAATATAATTTAAATTTTAGTTTTTCCCTTCGTACACGAAGATACTTACAAGCGACACGAATTTGATGCGCTTAACGCACGCACTGCTCGTGAGTACCCGCCATACTATTTTGCTAGTGTTCGTACACGATGCTACGTGCCTACGACTATGGGTTTGATATCAGTTGCATGTTACTAGCGGTGTTGGCAGTGCGCTACTCTAGTTGCATTCATATATTCTACTATCCGTTTGACAGAACTGGTGATCCATCTTAAATGGATTGTTAAACTTGTTTTGGAAATGAAAAAAATGCATGTTTATGTAACTATACGTTACCAGAATACGTAAGAAAGAATTTGGTGAAAAGGCATGGATTGTCTTCATCGCCAGAGTCACTTGATTCTATGGCTGCACATGAAAAATGGTTAAGTTCAGTGTATTTCGGGCAGCGCCGTGTACGGAAACCAACATTAACGAGTAGTATATCTGTAGGCTACTAGGTTGCGTCACAATCAAATAGTTTGCAAATATCGCCGTGTACGAAGGACCTTAGTGTATTTTATTAATTTTAGATAATAAAATTTACAATTTTCCATTGCATTACGCATTACAGGGTAGTTCAGAGAACATTCCGGCGGGATACGAGGCCGTGTCCCTAATTGAAGCCCTGAATGGTCCGTGCCCGGTGCGCGTGGCACTCCCCCCGCCCACCCCTCAGGCCAACCACCAACCCCTCTCTGCTGTGGCCAACAATACCGTCACCGAGGTTGATACTACTATTTCGGTACTATACAGTGTAATGACATTAATTATAATATTTGTATGTTGTGTATAGCGCTGTTACCCTGAAGAAGGGGTACCAACTGCAGATGCTTACAGAAAATTATAAATTACAAAAAATAATTATAAACATTATAATTTCCAATATCTATTTATCTGTCCGTGTAATACATACAAGTGTTTTAAATGCAAGGGTGGACTTAGGTTGGAAGTGCTTTGGCCTAATTTCAAAACTCATTCCTAATGAAATAATTTGTTTTTAAATAAATGTTTTTAATAAACCCTCTGAAGAGCTATTCACTATCTTTTGTGAGAACAAGATTGTTCTCCCGCGAGATGTCCTGTCAGATTTGTGTGATTTTCTATGGCTGTTATTTGCTTTTTCTACCGGCCGATGTCGAAATTTCAGCTGTCACATATATATTGTAGTTTGGGTCGTTTTAAACACAAATTCCTGCAAGTATGCATGATTATTTATTCATTTAACAGCTGTAGAAAATCACACAAATCTGACAGGACATCTCGCGGGAGAACGATCTCGTTCTCACAAAAGATAGAGAATAGCTCTTAGCTATTGGGTATCTGAACAACATTACTTTCAAGTTTAAATTTCAGGGGTTTTTTAACTCTTGGTGTGCCAATGCAAAATTTTTGCCATCTGCCGACTGATTCTTTTTCTTTTTTTTAAAAAGAAAGACAAACATTCCCAAACGTTACGAATAACCCAACAATGTTTGAAAATCTCCTACTACTACCACAGTAAGTGGAAAATGTTGCTTGTGCCATGATGAAGGACTTAGCCAGCCGAGGAACTAAACATGCGACGCCCGGGTGGGACCCGACCCACAGTGACCCAGCCATTGATCGGTCTATTTTCTATTTTCCTAATCACTTACTTGTTTTTGCATATTATTTTTTGTAATTTGTACTGTCTTACCAGATAATGTGTTTATACATTTATAATCTACCATTAGTGGTTTCCACAGAATAGCTCAGAGAAATGATTTTTTTATTGTGCCTATTAGCAATGGCGGCACATAAGAGGTTATTGGGTTCAAACACATTCTGCGTAATAGACATGTAAACAGTGTTTTGTAGAATTCACGGAAATATTTTTTAGGAAAAGGTTCCTTTTTATTGCTTTTATTTCTTCCATCATACTTTTCTTTTGCTTCATTGTTTACTATTTATTTCCAGGCAGCAGAAGCTCTCAACCGTTGCAACTTAGAAAGGCATTCGTCCGGCAGTATTGTCAGCAATAACAAGGTAAAGAACACCTCTGGAAGTGCATACAAGCAGAGCCCCAAGGATATTGAAGGGAAGAGCCCTAGAGACCGGGCCCTGTCTCAGGGTAACACGCCAGAGGTAATAATTCAATGTTTATCTTTTCACTTCTGATACATGATCATAATGAATTGAGTTCATAAAATAATTTATTTACCATCATTACATTATTTACATCAACTGTCCTATCCATAAGATCTTAGCTTTAAGCTAATCCATAAAGTTTTAATTTTAAAAAGATTCAATTCCCGTTCACTAAATTAATAAATCCTTCCATCTGCAAAGCTATCTGCTTCTCTTTAGTTTAAATAACGATACATAATATGTACAAGTTTTATAACAACCGTAATATTATATTTACAGTTCCGCATGTCTGTATTGTTAGCCCGAGAAGATGAAGAAAACAACAAAGTGCTAAATAACAAAGTCGCAGTCAACAGTCCATTATTGGCAGGGCAGAAAGTTAAATCTGAAAATATTCATGAAAAAATAATTATTAAAGTATGTGTACTCATTCTACAAAATGCACATTATGCATGTGTAGCTAGAGCATGTTTAGAATTCATAGTAATATATTTCCCATGCCTTTAAAAATCTGTAGTTTAGTGGGATTGGTGTTTAAACATTAACCTGGGGCATACCGCATACCCCAGAACTCATACCTATTTTTAATATGCTTTGCCATTATCATTAACGGTATATATATTTTGACAGTTCTCATATTCAGAATTGTCCAAATATGTAGTTAACCCAATTAACTAAGTTCAGATAAAAGAGATGTCTCAATAAAATTTTGTTTTATATTCTTTTTTAATATAAGTTTGGCGGAACTAGAATGTCATAAAAGACATATTTGACCCTAAATCTATGCAAACTTTTTGTGAGGGGTATGGAAACAAATACAGCCATATAACAGAGCTACACATATATGTTGGCGAAAAAGAAGGGCGCTGTTGTCACAGTAGGTGTGGTTGCCAGATTAAAATATAAAAATAAAGCATTAGTTCATATTTACGCCACCACCAACTATATATGGTGCCGTACTTCAATTATTACATATTTGTAAAAGGTTTTGTTTGTTTTTCATTGATTGAATTGAATATCATGTACGTATTTAATAATCATCTTAAATTCCAAATGAATTATTTTGTAAAAATAAATAAACTAGCATTTTGTTTGTGTCAATCTTTTAATATGTTTCTATTTGCCTCTATCTTAAATTAAAAAGCACTTTTACCAAAAAAATGTAATTGTTGCCTAAAGTAACGGACATATATTTTTAGATGGCTGAGGATTTCAACACTGATGATTTGGATGCGGAAGGAGACAGCCAAGAGGGAGAGGTGGATTGTGAAGGAGATAGTGATGCGGAAAAGCTGTCGCCACTTTTGACAGAATGCAACAACGAATTGTCCAATCGGGCCAATGGCATCAAACTCAGCCCCGTCAGTAACTTGAGCAACGGACAGAGCACCGTCAGCAGATTGCCTCTGCACCTTGAAGCTGTTCTAGAGCCAATAGATGATACGGATACAGATGAACCTGAACAACTCTCCAGTGCATGTATGTCATTTTTCAAAAAATTATAAAAGTGAAAAATTTTAAAAATATACAAGTAGTTATTGAAGAATATAGCGTAAAACTGTGAAATATTTAAAAAATATAATATTTGACAATAAAATAGAACAAAATATCAGTGGGTACAATAATTATTTTTCATATTACTTTAGTTACATTATCATAGAAATTTGCACAAGGGAGTTCAACAAGTGCATAATTTTATCAATTTATCTTTTAACTTCCATTAAATAGACTTTTGCATAGACATTTGTATATTTTATACAATACATATATTCAAAAACATGAATGAGAAAGCAACTTTCTCTTGCACATCTAGAGTTAAACAATTTCACAATATGAATCAGCTCTATTCCATGACAAAAACGTATTAGAGCCAGCTCATGTTGCAATATTGTTGAACTATATATATTTCTAACATCAGAGTTATGTTTCCCAAATTTTGGATTTGTCTCGTAGGCATATAATATTGCAAACTTGAAGAAGGATCGATACAATAATATGGTAGGTACTGTCTTGTAACTGTCCTGCAAGGAACATAGACCGAATTAAATTTAACAACTCAACATCGAATTAAAAAATTTTTAACATCAGTTAAACACGTTAAATCACAAATAATTCTTCGTTTCAAGAATATTTATAAATTTAATGACTAAAGTAGACAGTTGTGATCTAGGCATTCTCTAGGAATACTTTCAATCGTGTGTGAGTGAACTTCGTAACTTCGAGATCAAATTGTGAAATTATATTTGACATGAATCTTTACTACATTTAGTAAAGATTGTTTTGATAGTGTTGATGTTATGAAAGTCATTAGATACTTTTAAAGTAAATGCAACATTTGAAAAGCTTTGTTGGATGTGATTTCTATTTACTTGATAAAATTGAGTTTCCTGTCAAACCAAATACCCAAGTCATTAATTTCTGAGACAGAAACTAACGAAATATTACTAATGGAATAATCAAAAATTATTGGATTCATTATTCGATAAAAACTTATAATTTGACTTTTGTTTATGTCGAGTTGTAAGTTATTATTGTAAGATATATGTACTGTAAGCAATAATAAAAAGCTAATTAAATGTTTATAACGAAATATATTGTCTCCACGGTAAATGACAATAATAACATTCAATAATCCACAAGATTATGTTGCGCAGTTTGAATTCTCAGCCATTGGCTGTTGCCCGTCGGAACAGCCTCTCGCAGTCGAGTAGGTCCAGACAATTCCATCCTAGCCGCCCAAAACAGCTGGAGTCGTTTCCCTGTTGGCTACCAGAAACACGAGACGTCCCTCTGTCGGCAGATGAGCGAACCAAACGTGTGTGGCGGCAATATTTAAATATGTTGCTAACAGCAAATATTAATTTAATGTTGTGTATGTGTTGGCTTTCAGCGGTTGGTGGACCTCCGAGTGCTGTGGAATATGAAGCAGGGATCCCGGCAGAAGATTCAGACTACTTCACTCCTGAAGACACTCACACCACAATCCTGACTTCACCAATCCATCAAAGCAACAATAAACATGTTAGTATGGACATATGTATTTAATATTGGCGATTGTTTGAGAGATAAAAGAATGAGGAAAGAATTAGGAAATATTTTGGATAAAATAGAGAAAATCTGCCTTTTTAGATTGATCATTAGAAATATAAATCTATATCCAGTATCAACTCATTTCTGAATGGTAGACTTTCACCGAGGCGATGTTTAAAGTGTCTTATGCTTGCAGTATTGATTATTAAATTGAATTTCCCATTTTAAAATTCATATTTTAGGATTCATCTACCAACGGAGTGACAATAAGTTCAGCAGAAGGCACACCGCAGCGTTGGGCCATTCCACACCACGTTACATCACTGCCGGGTAATTATTCTAACAAATTTTCACCCGCAGTAGCTTTACCTTCGGTGTAGACCTCGAGTTGGCCTTGTAAGTACTTAACAAGCAAGGCGTATCACTAAATATATTTAACAATGTTAGATATGGGTGATTTTTTTTTTCTACCAACCAATGGGAACTGTATGTGACAACAATGGTGAAGCTTTTTTTATTGGACGTCTAATGGACAAAAAAATACAACTCGGTATTCTTCTATTGATCGGAATGCAGCTTAAATGTATGTAGTTGATTTACACCCCTTTCCAATTAATATGTACTGTTGATTTACCTTTTACCTGTTGATTTACCTTTTCCAATTAATATGTACTGTTGATTTACACCTTTTCCAATTAATATATATGTGCTGTTGATTTACCCCCTTTTCCAATTAATATGTACTGTTGATTTAAACCCCTTTTCAATTAATATGTACTGTTGATTTAAACCCTTTTTCAATTAATATATACTGTTGATTTAAACCCTTTTCTAATTAATATGTACTGTTGATTTAAACCTTTTTTAATTAAGAGGAACGTATGCGCGGCCCATTTCAACCAGTGCCATACAAATCTTAAATTTGGATTTGAGATCAAATTACCCAACCAAACTGAAAAACTATTTTTGTAATCAAAAGGTATATCAAGTATCTAGTACGGATGTGAGCTACTTTATTTATTCTTGCTTTAAATTATAAAATATAGGCCATTAAAGATTTTAGTGTTTCATGATTTTAGAGGCAACTCGGGCAATTATTTGTGAGTAAATGACTTAATTTATACTGTTGATTTACACCTTTTTCAATTAATATGTACTGTTGATTTACACCTTTTCCAATGAATATACTGTTGATATCCACCCTTTTCCAATTAATATGTACTGTTGATTTACATCTTTTCCAATTACATAATATGTACTGTTGAATTCCAATTCTATGCAGCCTTTTGATTGATTTTTTTTTTCAATAAAATATTTCCAGGAACTCCCCTCAGTCATATCAGCAATCGTTCTTCAGGAGACTCCTACAGTTCCTCTTCATCCACAAGGCAACTGTTGGCAAATGTGAATCCTGCACAATCAACCAATAATATTGGCACAACAAATCACCAACCCAGCATTGTCCAAAATAATATTAACTCTGACAAATAAGCCTCCTCTTATTTTAATGATTATTGTACATTCCATTTAATTTATAACACATATATTATTTTTCCTGTCTCATTTTTGAATCTCTTTTATGATATTACTTTGTACGTATATAGGTATTAATTATTTGTATTATATAATACTCACATTATTTTTATTGTGATTTATTTTTGGGGTGTTATGGAAGTGTTGCGCTATCTCCTTCCTTAGCCAATGTTTCAGACAGCATTACAGTGACTATAATTAGGGCAGATGTGTAATGTATATGTTATGTTATTTTTAGTTTAAGAAAGATTTGTGTTTTCGTAACAAAATGTCATTTCCTAACAGTGATACTCACTTAAGAAGTTTCTACTGAAGTTTCAAGCTTAAGAAGTTTGATTTTTTCAGTCTCTTGAAGACTTAATTTGAAAAATGCCCAATTCATCCCACCTATAAGGTTTCCAGTTTTTTTCAGTCCCTTGGTAAACTTTGTAAGAGAGTTTTAAGGCCCGTATCCTGCGCCACAATACACATGAACATTAGCTTGAACGGCACCCAAAACATTGAAAATTTGAACACTTCGTGTTCAAAAACCCTGTGTTCAAGCTTTACCACAGCCGACGGAAAACATTCATCTCCCGGGCGAAGGGGGAAGGGTGGCGGGGGGAAATGTGTTCATATTTTTACAAGAGCCGCGCGATGCGGTCATGTATGGAGAATCAGACCGAACAAGTTTTTGAGGTTATGCGCAATGAGCAAGCTTAATAATCACTAGTTTAAAATATTATGATACCTAAATACAATATAATAAATATATTTGATAATAAAATTATAACATAATAACGAATATTAACAATATTAACATTAATATTATTTTTGAAGTGGGTGAAGCGGGAGCGGGAAGGCAGGCGGGGCCGGCGGGGCCGGCGGGGGGGGGAAATAAGTTCATATTTTTACAGGAGCCGTACGAAGCGGTTGGTTGGTACCGGAGGTAAATCGAATGACGTTTGGGGTTATGTCAACCGCGCGAGCCTAATACCTAATTATGACTTTAAATTCCAAATAAATACTGTCGTAATGATGATTATATCTTTCGTGATCTCACTTGTAAATAAAGTCTATTAATTTATAAATCGGTTTCAGAGACACGGAAGAAATGACCATTTAAAATAGGTATTCTATTCTTTCCCTGATAAATAAATACCTAATAAAAATCTAGTTAGGTAGGTTAGGTCTAAGTTGAAATCTGCGTGTTCTCCTTTATATTTCGTTTACAATATCATCGCTAAATTTATTAACAGAACTCGACTTTTGACGTTTGAATTTCGAATGCGTAATTAATTACGCATTCGAAATTCAAATACTGACTTTAGGTCATAATAATTGATATTAGTCGGAAATCTTTCCTGGTAAATAAACATCTATTAAAATATCTCTGTTTTCTCCCTGATGTAGCATCTCTTCTTCATCGGAACATATTTTAACATTTATTTAAACGCTAAACGTCAAACGTCAAGTCAGTTGCGTACGCATGGACGCGTGGACTCGTGGACAGGCCACTAGCAAAGTGTGTGACCGCGCGAACTTCACACCAATCTTTCAAACCATGTTTCAAAAAACGCAGGAGACGGAAAACAATGAACGTTTATAGTGTCGTTCAAGCTACTATTCATGTGTATTCCGGCGCAGGAGACGGGCCTTAACTGTATTTGAAACTAAAAATGTAGATTGTGTTTCGCATCTGAACAAATCGCTAGCAAAATATTAGTTTGTCCTACAGACCATTTTTAACGAAATGAACTTTTTCATATAAAACTAAAGTTTAATATTACTTTATTATATATCCAGTAAAATAACAAGACAGGTACTGTATGATTTTAAAAAGTTTTGAAGGTTTTTTGTTCCAATCCACCAAAAAAACCCCAATATATTGTGTTAGTTTGTTTCGTATTCGAATGTAGAACTAAACATTACTTTATTTACAAAACATTCATCAAAAATTTGCCGTTCCTTGTTTTCATTCATATTGGATTGTTCCACACCCCTTTTGAACAATGGCATTGAGTCGTTCGCCTGGAACATTTTTTATTTTTTTCTTTATTCAGTGCTATTATTTTAGTTTTTTAGAGAATTTTTCGACCACCATGCTAGGCATGTGCCCGTATGGTGGTGGTCAGGACATTGTAGACGAACAACAAAGCAATACTCAATTTTCGTCTCAAAAAATAAAAAATAATATTGTCGATCTGTTCTATGTCCATAATTTGTTCTACGCCCACAAAATGAAAATATTACGGTGTTTTGAGGACATAGAACACAAAATAACGCAGTGAAATCAAAAAGGCGTCCAAATGTTATGTAAAATTAGTATACATATTTAGTAGAGCATCGAAAATCTGTACTCAGGCTAATCCGAATGTCGGTGTATTCCAAACTATCGATCGACCCCTTTACCAAAGCCGTTAACGCTATGTTTCTGTAGTATGTAAGTACTCTTGCGCTGTGTCCACCCTACTTTCTGCTGCATGTGCGACACATTGTGTTTTAGGCTATCGGGCTGACGAAAATGATCTGTCATTATCCGAAAAGATGTTGCTGTGTAAATTGAGGGATATAGCTTGTCTTGGTTAATAAATAAAACCAGTCCAACCAAAACATAATTAATAAAACCAAAACATAATTTTCCGAAGCTAACAACTGTTCCATTTAATTTTTCTATCTAAAGTACTTAATCCAAACGCTTTGCAAATCCGAACACATGTTGTTTTTCATTAGTTAGGATTATCAAGGTGCTGTATTTATAAAAAAAAAATAATGATATCTCAACAGAAAATATCTTTTTTAGCAAACGCAATCGCATAGTAAGTAACTTGTTAAAATGGTCTAAAGAACAAACCAATATTCTGGTGGCGAAATGACAATTATTTCTGCAATTTAAAAGTGAAGCCCTTTTATAAGGCAGCTTTGAAAATGTATTTTGTTGATCTTTTCTAGTAATGCTGCTGATTAACTATTGATTTTTTTTTGTTGAAATAACTATTGTATTTAGTATCTACTACATATGTATTATTATAAATAACTTGCATCATTCTTATTATTGGTTAGTTTGAACACGCGTTTGTCTTAACCTCTAGTGTGCCAAGAAATCCAGAGTGGATTTTTGACGTTTGAAAAAGTCATGTACTTGAAATTCCGTAGCGGCTTTGCTAGTAGTTCACCGCGTTGCCCTGATTTTATTGTATTTTGTACCTAAAAAAATGCTTCTGATATACTAAAAAAATTGTTTTCGCTTGGCAATGGCAAAATCAGACGCTTCATTCGGGTGAATGTTCACTCGAGCAAATGTTCATCTTGGTTCCATTCCGTGTTCAGACGGCGCTGTAGGAATGAATTTTTACTTGTCCATTCCCGCTACAATAGCGTCGGATGAAGTTGTGGGCGTTAGAATTAATTTGATTTGTGATAATTTGATCAAAAAATTGACTAAAAAGAAGCAAAGAAAACACCGAAGGTGGTTGGTCCGGCCATGAATTTTTAGGAGAAACATGTTGGGAGATTCAGATGAATTGATTTTAATGCAATTTTGCAACAGTTATATAAAGATCAGTAGATCAGAATGTTTCCGCTTTGTAATAAAATTCAAATTAATGGAATATTTGTGAACATATTAGAAAACTTAAAACTTTGAAAGCTGATGAATTATTACACTTCCAAATTTTATTACAAGAAATAATCATGTAATTTTTTAAATATAAAATTTTTTAATGCAAACCTTAAAACAAATTGAAAATGGCTCACCTTACGTTTTTTTAAACTCAAATTACTGGTAATGAAAAAAAACACATACATATTTTATAAGATAAATGAATTATAAACGTTTTCATCACCTCACCTTTTTGTCGTTTCATGTAGGTAATTCATAAAAAATTTATAAAGTTTCATAATTATTATTTCAAATTGCGGTCGGAAATGTTGGTTTCATAAAGGTGCAAATTTGAATTATTTCGTGGTTAACGTTTAGATTTGAATCTATAGCATGTTGTTATCTCTTTCCAACACCGTTTAGATCATATTTCAGGGAGACACAACAATTTCTATAAGATCTGTATGATTGTTCCGAAAAGTGAACAAATTAGCCGAATGAATACCATTTTGACGTTTTGCGAGTAACGTGATCAAGTCATCTCAGTACAGGATGCGAGACGGACTGAATGAGCGTTCACTCCATTTTCAGACGTATCACTTTACTTTCATTCCGTGCGCAGGTGAAAGATGCTGAATGTCAATTATCCAACATTGTCGAATCGGTTCACTCGGCACTTTTGTTTTATTTCTTGTTCATACGTGAAAGAGGTGGAATAAAAGACAGAAATTAACGAAAAGTGAAACATCTGATTCCACCATAAGGAAATAATGTGTCATAATATTATTTTAGATTCTCCTTTCATTACGTGTAACTTTGATTTATTTACAGGAAAGCTTCGTATGATTCATTTTATTGTTCAGAATGCTTATTTAACTGGAAAATATAATAAAATTCAAGATTTTTTTCTATATATTTTATTTTTTTATAACATTAGAGAGAAAATAAGAATAAAAAATGAAAAATAAAATTCTCGGAATATAAGTAGCATTCCTGGGGAAACTAAATAGGATGAATGTAAAAATTTTTTATTAATAAATAAACACATTATTTGGCAAGACAGTACAATTTACAAAAACATCATTTTGAAAAAAAAAGTAAGTTAATTCAAAAATATTGTCAGTCGGCGAACTGCGGGTTGCTCAGAATTTTAACCCTGGCACACTAAGGTGATAATAGGTCACAGAAGCTTGGCATTACAAGGGTTTGATGAACATTTTTAATGAACATTTTGTCATGCAATATGAGTGATCAGAAGAAACGATGAACAAAAAACATCACGGTTATCAAACATATATGAATACATACTACATTTAAGTTTATTGTAGACCGTATATTACAAGTACATATACTTAACAAATATCTCATGATTATGATAATATATGATTTATTTTTATTATTATGATATATAGACAAATCATTTAAAAGAGTGTACATTGTATTTTTGTCCACATCACATGGTTCCAGGTTCAATGTCTAAACAGGAACTAATCTGGTTCACAAACAGGTCCAAGATGGAGGGAGGAACAGTGGTCAGGGTTTATCTGCAAGGATCCAAGAGAGAACTTAGTATACCTCCAGGAACACTGCACTGTGTTTCAAGCTGAGATGAAAGCCATCTTAACCCGCGCACTGGAAGAATAACTAAGCATAATATGTTCTAATAGCCAGGCAGTCCGAATGGCATTTGAAAGTAACCGATGCAACTCTAGACTGGTGACGGAATGCAGGACTATTCTTGAAAAACTGGCTGCCATCAATAAAGTAACCCTGATACCAGGACATAAAGGTGTTGACAGTCATGAGTAGGCTGACAGACTAGCAAGGAAAGGGGCAGAAGCACCGTTGCGGAATTCGAGTCAAGGAGTGATCTTGCCACACCAATTTACATAATGAAAAGTGGATCAAATCTCAGCATTGGGAGGAACATGAGTGGGCACCCGGAATGAGACAATCATTCGAACCAGGCAATTATGTAATCAATATGGATAGAAACTCACTGAGGGAACTGGTAGGACTACTGACAGGATACTGAGAGACACACGCAGCTGTTGGGAGTGGAAAACACCAATAAATGCAGGAAATGTTAAGAGACTTCACTTCACGCATTGTGCCAATCTGCCCCAACGGCTCAGCCAGGAGTCTTATCCGAATATCCAATAACAACCCTGGTGAACTTTATCAAAGGGACCCGGATACTGTAAAGAATGAGTTAAATGGAAGATACCACAATGGGTCCATGGCACGAGTGCTCACGGGAACTTTGCAAACCGTCTCCGTGCCATTAAAAAAAAAGTATTTTTTTATCGCTCCACAAAAGAGGCCCTGAGGAAAATAATTTCCATCAGGGCCTCCGTCATCTCAGGGTATGTTGGGTGAGGGTCTTTTTGGAGAAAGGAAGGAAAGGGAATTCTGGGTAGGTAAAACATATGGGGGGTGGGTCCAGGAGTGATGGACATATGAATCCATCCCTACCACAGCGGTGCAAGGCGATTTGTCGAGAGAGTCCGGCTAGAGAAGTCAAAACGCTTTCCTCAACCAGTCTCTCTCGATCTGGCCCACCATGCAGCAGGTCGGCAGAAGCAGCCACAGCCAAGACCCGAACAAACCTCACCCCATGAACCCGGGCATCCCTGCTAAGTCACCAAAAGTAGTGAACCCCTTGGGGTGACCTTTGGCAGAGGTGTTGGTTATCCAATAAATGGTCCCGGGGCGGTACCCATACCCGCCTCCCAAATTTATCGATCGTCTGGTTGATTAATCAGACATCACCAAATACCGAGTTTTGAGATAATGTGGAAAGCAATATTCGAATGCTCATCATAAATCAAATATTATTTACCCATGTCTATGTTTAACGTATTAAATATGCTATAAAAAAACACCGGGAGGCACAACAGTCCGGTACATTATAAGACATTTTGTATAATTCACTACAAGTTTTCTGAAAAATTGATTTGGTGGTGTTTATGAGTAATTTGAGTATTGTACCAGATAGAGGGTACACTTTTACATATATGTAACTGCATACTCGACTCAAATTTAGATTTTTCGGAGATGTCTGACTTATCAACTGGACAATCGATATATTCAAAATTAATAAACACTTAGTTTTAACCACTTTTATTGTTTAAAAAACCTACGTATATATATATGGTTCGAAACACCCGCCCATAGTCTTACTACATAGTACATCACAATCATGATTTACCTGAGCCTATGAGTATTTTTTTAATTACCTGTCCTATAAGACAATAATTGTATTCATCAATGCTTTATTATTTTAATGTTTTAATACATAAGTTGAGGTGTTTGGGTAAACTGCATTTTATTAACGTACATATTTAATAAAAATATTTTTGAAATGCACATAGTGATCTGAAAATGATGTTTCCTGCCTTTTTGTATATTATATTGCAATGTAGACGCAAAATGGAAGATAAAAACTTTTTCCAAGAGACATAGAATTGTTTTCTCCTAGCTGTTTTATCAACCGATTACCTACTGATTATGTAATGGTATGGTGCCATACTTTTATACCTGTACTATTGCCAGAAATTAAAAAAATAATAATCGTGGTTAGAGTTGAAGATTATTTGGTGCAATATTTTAGTATTTATATAGATGATCATTTTATCAAATTAATCTGAATGTATTTAATAAAATGTATTATTTAAAGTAATTTAAGTTTTCCTTTTTTCCATGTCCCAACCAATTTTCTCAAGATTTTCCTCAGTTGAGAAGACGCTACTTAACTCTTTGAGGAGTATCATCGCACGTATGCGGCAGCATTCGGACGATCCAGATAGATTGTCGCCGCATATGTGCGGCCGTACGACTTTATTGAAAAAAATTTATTTGTAAAATGTTGAGAACCACTGAATTTGTCTAATTATAATTTATAATGCAATAAGATAAGGATATAGTAATAAAAAAAGCTCCGAAATTAACTTTTGTGGTAAAAAGGTAAGAAGATAATTAATTAAATCGATTGCAAAATTAAGAGAAACTGAAAACAACTCCCTCCCACGATGTAACTGGCAAAAAAAATAACTCACTAATCAAAGGGTTAAGGAGGGGTTGTTGAAATTCATCAAATTTTTTAAGTTAATTTTCACGTTCCGTGAAAGTTCCATTCAAGTTCTGTGATTATTTCAGTTTTATGAAGCAAAAGGCCTGTAATAATATAATAACAGAACTTGAATAGAACTTACAACGGGGCCAACCCCGTTCTGTGCGCCACTATTCATATGTTTCCTGTGTGATTTTAATTAAATCGAATGGCCGAATAGAAAATTGAACACTCAGAAATCTCCATCGCTCGAGTGGATGTGAAAGTTATTTCAGAATTCTGTGATGGCAATTCAATACCATGTAATAATTAATAGTAGGTAAGTTGTTTGATGACTTTTAAAGTTAAAGAAAAACTAAAACCCTCACAACAAAATACATTACTTCTTACTGTAAAGAATTGCAATTTACATTAAAGGGTAACATTTTAATTTCCACCCTGAAAAATTCATTATAATAACAATTTCGGTAAGTTTTTAAGGACCTTTTAAATAAAATTAGATATAAGATACTGAAAATTTATTAATATTATAATTTAAAAACAGATGAGGCAAAAAAACATTATGTGAGTCAGAAACCTAGACATTATGATGATACTGATTAATATATTAATTATAAAACAGATGAGGCAAAACAACATCAGTCTCCCCCACACGTAGAGTTCGGAGTGAGCGTGCCCCGCGCCATTTCAGGCCATCGCGCAGAAAAGTCTCACAGTGAACTGCGCTGTAAACCGTTATCTTACTTTCAGTCTTTACTTTTCTGCGCGGCGGCCTGAAGTGGCGCGGAGCACGTTTGCTCCGAACTCTACGTGTGGGGGATACGTTATGTGAGTCAGAAACCTCGATAACATATTATTTGGTAAATAAAAATTTGGGTTGTATAAATGTAACATTCTAAAATGCGTAAGTACGCAATTGTAATTTTCACACTTATATTTTCAGAATTTAAAAATAAAATGTTTTTTTTCCTACTGCTCTTGTGGTAAAATGGCAGTTGATCGGGGTTCAATTCTCGGCTGTGGAAAGCTTTATATTTAAAATTTTCGTATTTTTTATTTTAATTTTTACTTTAAAAAATTAAATATAAATATATTTTTTAATTTCTATACCTTCATTTATTACGGGTCTGCGCTAGTTAGAAATAAATAAAGTAAGTACTTTTCTTGGTCAGCATTTAATCGCCGATGTGTGAATTCCATAGATTGTGTGAAATAGTACTTTTCCTACTTCTTTCTCTGTGTATTCCATAGAAAATCTCTTTCCGGTTTGACGTTCACCGACTCGCTGCGAAATCGGTATGTTTGTGTTTTTTAATCAGTTTTAATCCATCCATACGTGATACGTTATTAAATATATGATATAAATATCGTATCACATTAGCGAATCATTTTAACCCGTGTATTTATTTTGTTTATAGGCCAAAATGGGTCGACGTCCCGCGAGATGGTATGTACCGACTGTCAAATATATTATAACCTATTTTCTACAACATGCCTCTCTAATTAAATTTAACTAATTGTCTCATTTCTCTTTCACAGTTACCGCTACTGCAAAAACAAACCATACCCCAAATCTCGGTTCTGTCGAGGTGTCCCTGATGCGAAGATTCGCATATTCGATCTGGGAAAGAAAAAGGCCTCTGTAGAGGATTTCCCTCTATGTATTCACTTGCTGTCTGATGAATACGAACAGCTGAGTTCTGAGGCTCTGGAAGCCGGACGTATTTGCTGCAACAAATACTTGGTGAAGAACTGTGGCAAAGATCAGTTCCACATCCGTATGCGAGTACATCCCTTCCATGTCATCCGCATCAACAAAATGTTATCGTGCGCTGGAGCTGATAGGTACGTCCAGGGTTTACTATTTTGGTAAACCGAGGTTTTTGTGATATAACGTGTGCGTTTTCACTGTCAATATTTACACTTTTATATATTTGTGTTCATTGTACGAAAATGACTTGAATGTGAAGTTTATTACTATCGCCAAGATTTCATGTTTTTGATCAGGCTAGTGTTATAAAATGAATTCTACATTCACAACTAATTGTGCAACTTAGGGACAAGTGTTTTTGTTGACGTGCTACACCTTGATTATAACCTACACCTGTTTTTCTGGTCTATGTATGAATCACCATAAGACAAAAAATTACTGCAACTATTTATATTATTGTGAAATATGCATGACTGGCAAAATATAATGAAAGTACAAATGACAATAATATTAATAATTATCAGTATAGATAAGAGCCCTGGGTACATTTGAAAAATGATTTCAAGTGAAAATAAATAAAAAATAACCCTCTCCCCCGTAACTCTGTTCCATCAAAATTTTACAATGTTAATAATTTTCTTAAAATGTCAATGCAGTAATTTTTTTTTTAAATTTAACGCTTTTGCGACGATGACGTTACAGAATTTGCAATACCTGTGGACGGGCAGATTTTTGCAATTTATAAATCTCATTTTAATTTAATATAGTGCCACTTATATTCAAAGATGTATTGCGTCGTGTATAAATGACGCTAGTATTTTAGGCATGCAATCGGTTTTGTTATCTAAACAATTATAATAACATAATTGCGCCGTCTATAGATGACGTTCGTCTTTTAGACCCTCAATCGGATGGCATGTATACATGACGCTCGTCTCAAATAGATTAATAATAGCATTCAGATAAATTTTTTTTATTGGAAAATCACTTCAAAGGTGCTGTACAAATTTATAATATATTTCTAAGTTATTAATCATTCTGCTAAATGAATCTACCATAATCTAGTGACTCCCTATTCATTGAGATTAATCATATTTGTAACTCGCAGGCTCCAGACAGGGATGAGAGGTGCGTTCGGAAAGCCGCAAGGAACCGTCGCGCGAGTTCGCATTGGACAGCCCATCATGTCGGTGCGTTCCAGTGACCGCTACAAGCCCGCCGTTATTGAAGCTCTCCGTCGTGCCAAGTTCAAGTTCCCCGGTCGCCAGAAGGTAACACCAATTCATTATTCACACACTTGACTACTTTCTAGTTCTGTATGTTAACCATTTCAAAGCCTCTTTCCCACCACATGATATTTGTTTATGTTTAGCTTGATCACACGTTATTCGGTGACCAGACAACTCAACAAAGTGGCATTGCATCACTCCTTTGAAGTCTTTAAAAGTGGGTTACTTCTACAAACAATTCTTTCTACCTGAGAAAACCCAAAAATACATGAGCATGTCTAATTATTATTGCTATTGGAATTCATAAAAATTCCACGCACCATGTCATGTAACATTCTAAATCGGGGCGCTAGCAATAAATCTCCTTGTATATATGATGGTTAGGTTTATATTCCCACTTAAAACCAGTCGCCTGTTTCGATTTATGTAAGAAAAAAGAACATTGCTAAAAAGCTTTCTTTATTTATTTTCTGAAGCTCGACACAAATATTTAATGTTTTATGATAAAGAATTTAATTTTTCACATTATACAATAATGCCGTAACTGAAAAGGGGTTCGTAAGTAGGAGATTTTGATATTTAAAGCAGTTTTTATAGGTCTGATGCTGTAATTTTTTATTCATTGAGATTATATAAAGATTTATCAAAAAAAAAGAACTGTTTGAAAGGCCAAAAACACATGATTTTGCATTATTT
Organism: Glyphotaelius pellucidus; assembly: GCA_936435175.1. Taxonomy (NCBI): domain Eukaryota; kingdom Metazoa; phylum Arthropoda; class Insecta; order Trichoptera; family Limnephilidae; genus Glyphotaelius; species Glyphotaelius pellucidus. Next base: position 31,241,867 of record OW386543.1, read on the forward strand.
CGTCAGTGGATCGCCTTAATATTAATAGAGACGACGGGGCTAAGCTTAATAGTTCTTGGTATCCGGTAATTGACGGCTACACCGAAAGTAAACCCAGAAAATTATTTCAAATTATATTGTAATACCAGCTTGAAGCTAATTGAAGCTGGTAACACGTTATAGTATCATTCATAAGCACACTTCATAACAATCTTCAATTTCTCATGTGCACTGGCTAAAGAAGAAAATAGCTCAACATGACATAATACCCCAAAAATATATCACGATGATACTAAAAAAAAAATTGTTGTACTGAGGTATTATAAAAGTTATTGTCATTTAATTTGTTTTTCATTTTGTATTAAAAAAATTTGCAAACCTTTACAAATATTTTTTTAAATGCCATCTTTTTCGTAAACTTTAAATGTAAACTTTCAAATACAAAGTGTGGTGTTCTCCATTTCTACCTGCTTAAATCATATACCTCACCATAATACAAAATGAGATAGTTAACAGTAGATAATTTTAAGTCCGTGTCAGGTTAGGAGACATCTCCCCAATTGCTCTAGGGGTTAATAAGTCAGGTATGCCTCATATGTCATACATACGTCGGATAATGTTATATTATCGTGAAAACATGCTTATGGGTCCGAGCGGTTAAGCCAGAATTATGATAAAAATCTCATCTCGATTGTTTATAAACTAGTATGTAAAGGTGAAACTTTATGGGTGATTTTGTAGCGATTTTTGTCCAGTTAGGCATTGATCGCTAAATCCCCAATGAAATAAAATATACATCATTGCAATTCAGTCATTTAAGCACTATTGTTGGAGTGTAAGGTTTCGAACCATTCTGAAATAGGAAATTCTGATAGCAAATATTATATGTATAATAAATTGTTTTTATTTTCAGATCTATGCCTCCAAGAAGTGGGGATTCACCAAGTACGAGCGTGATGTGTATGAGAAGCTCCGTGACGACAACCGTCTGGCCCAAGATGGTTGCAACGTCAAGTACCGCCCCGAGCATGGACCCCTGACATACTGGAAGAAGTGGCAAGCTGAACTTGCCAATGCTCAGTAATCATTTCTTAAAAAAAAATAAACATCATTTTTAAAACATACACATATGTTTTTGTTTCCTGCACAAACCTTTTGTCCTACTATTTGCAATATTTGACCCTCAGGGTAGACCTGTCCTTGAAGGTAGAAACCTGAAGCTGCTTATAGACTTCATCACGTTTGAAGGAATCATATGGGAAGAGATTGAAACTGGACTGAGCCTTTTGACATTGTTGCTTGTACTTTTTCTTTACAAACCCCACACAGTCATCTTTGGAGATGCCGTGTGGAGGATCTTTTAAGGAGATGAAGTTCTGGGAAGGGAAAGGTGCGAGGGTGGATAGAAAAATAAGGATCAGTGTTTAGGGGTGACTAACGGATGAATTCACCCTTCCTTGTCCTACCCAGCTCGCAGAACAGCTGTTGGGTACGTGCATCTGCCACCAAGACACCTCACCTGACGATCCTGGGCACCCCTGCTAAGTCGTGAACCACTTGGGGTGACCTATGGTAGAGGTGTTATCCAATGAATGGTTCCCGGGATGGTGGTACCCATATCCACCTTCTAAATTGTACCTACAAATGAGAATCCAAGTCTACAGGCACTATTAGTGCTGCCCTAAAGACAAAACCCTGTCAAGGTCACTGGATCGTATGGGAGGGCAGGCTACTCCTTCAATCAGCGAAAAAATCTTATTGCTGATGTGCTAGTTGGTGACCGGGGATTGGGGAAGACCTAAGGCAGCGCAGACCATTATTATTTGTGAATTTTGTTTGCGATCTGCATAAATTTTTATTTTCATGATTTTTTTTGTTCACACATAATATGGGCATAGACAAAATAACCGGGACAGGAATATAACTAACTAACCATCACGCCGTTTCCGCAGGGGTAGGCAGAGAGGATGGACACATTCATACATCGTCTCATACATACTCTTCTATTATTCTGACTTTTGACATGGCCCGACTCAAGTATCTGATTCACTTGATCGTGCCATGTCTTCCTCGGGTGTCCCCAACTTTTGCTACCATTCACATTTGCGTCATATATTCTTCTTAGGGGCCATCCATAAATTACGTCACACCTTAAGGGGGGGGAGGGGGGAGAAGTGTGACATTGGGTGACTAGGGGTATGGGGGGGTCATCAGCTCTGTGACATCACATGTAAAGATCTGAATTTTGATTATTTTTAGATGTAAAATTGCAAAATATGTGACGTCACACTAGGAAGGAGGGGGTCTTACAAATGTGGCGATGTGTGACAGGGACGGGGGGGGGGGGGGGCCTTAATCTTACTCATTATGCTTACATCAGCCTTACATTCTTTGCGGATCTCTACCATCATGCGATCTTTACCACACATACGCCTCAGGCATCTCATTTCAACAGCATTCAGTTTACTTTTATCCTTCCTCTGCCAGTTCCATACCTCACTGCCATACATCGGGGTGGTACCAGGACTCCATTGTGGACTGATAGTTTCGCTTCTTTTGACAGTTTTTTATTAGCGCCAATGGCATTCAGTTGGGCCAGCTACTTTTAAAGGTTTGGGATAGTCTTACATATCATACAAATATCTGTGGATGGACAAAACTCAATAAACATATTCCTATGGGAGATGAACAATATTTGTTTTCAATTTATCAAATGCAAACCGGTGGAATGTAATAAAAAAACAGTATTTAAAGATAAATTTAAAACATTTTATTTATTATGTAATAAAAAATACGGAATTAACAAAAATTATATCCTAAAATCAATGTACATATTGTAAAACAGTAAAAAAAAGAGCTATAAAATATTTCATGTAACATGTATTTCTGAAACCTTTGGGAACCTGATCTGGGCACAAGCACATGAATTAATAATGAAGTGGACGTGAATTGTTGTTCGTTCGTTGGCGATTTGCACTAGTGCTCATTATTGAATATAGAATAACTGGTGCTCATGAACATACTGATTTTATCTTACTTACAGTGGACATCAATAAGAACATTTGTACAATTGTATGATACAAACTGCAGAATAAATATGTACAAACAAATCAACAAAATAAGATCATCCCAAAAATAATGCATTATAAATTACCGTGAACAGGAAAAAAACCATTCGGCGCAGCCAAATCGGTTTACAACTCCAAAAATCACTGTTCTCTAAAAAAGCTACTTATATTTGGTTTATTACCATCTTTTTTATTCCTTTTCAAAGTATCTTCTTTCGGGTCCCGTTTCCTTTTACCGACACTAGTTTCGGTGGAATGAATAAATAATATGGGTTTGTTTATTTCTATAGACAATTTTTTTGCTTCGTGATAATCCAAGTGCTCTGAAAAATCTGATAATTTGATATTTTTCTCACATTCAAAACATTTTTCGGTTGGGACATCATCATCCACTGACTTTTCAGCTGACTTCCCAAAGAATGAAGCAATATTTCCAGTCTTCTTTATGTTTGTCAAAGAACATTTCTTTCTCTTCTGCTCTTGCTGCACCAAAGCAGATTGAACAATAGGTTTCTGGATCGATCTTCTCTCTTCTTGTCTTAGAGCTAAAGCAACATGATAATCACTATGGACACTGAATTCTGTCGCGGGTATATTTTTATTACACTCATTACATAGAATAAAACTTGTATTATGCTCATCTGAAATTTCTTCACTTTTTGATAATGTAAAAAAATTTCTAGGAACTGAAGGCCTTGCAGTAATAGTAGTGTGTGCTTCTTCACAATTACTAAGCAGTTTACTTCGACTTATTTCAAGATCGATAGTACATTCCGAGTCATCAGAGTTACATTCTTCGTCAAGAATAGATTCCTTATGTGGCAGACAAACACTGATATCATCTTTATATTTTTTTGGTGATTCTGAATCTTCCATCTCCGAAACAATATTTCCTGTTTTCACGTCTTCATCTTTGGCATCTAAGTTTGGAACTTGATCATCTAATTTATCACTGCCTTTGAAATATTTTACGAAAAACGATTCCTGTGTTGACATTTTAGATGTATGACTTGACTTGTCTTGTTTATCAATCACATTTACAGAACTTCGTTTTAATATTGGAGATGTCTGGTTTCGATCACCATCTTCTGCTGGTAAGCTTTCTTCTAAATTTTCATCAATTTGTTGATCGGTTGGTAAATTTTGTCCAAAAAAGTGTACAATATTTTTTCCTTTCTTACAATCATTAAATTCTTCAAATTTTCCAACGCTGATGCCAAGATATTTTATTGGATGTGTGAGGGGCGTTGTTTCAAGATCTGAAAAAAAAATCCTTTAGTTGAACAGTGTGATTTGTCCCAATATAAATCTAATTTAAAAAATTGCAGGGAATCCAGCATATTGAAATGACAATATATACATATTGTTTCACTTTTATAACCAATATCCAATTTTCTTACAGACGATGTTCTCAATTTCTTGATAAAAAGCAAGTTATAAAAAGTCAGTTATTATTTCTACAAATAGGTACACAAAATTACAAAATCCTATAAAAAACCATAAAAACTCACTCAAAGGACAACAAATACAAAGATACACAAGAGACAAAAGTGATCTATCTATTTATTTGTATAAAGAAGAGTGTTTGTGGCGGGCTGCGTGGCTTTGATTTATACACAAATCTACAGTTTTATTCTGAGATTTGTGAAATTATTAGCCCGACAATAGATAGAAAGCATTATTATAAATATTATTTATTAGATATAATATGTAGGTAAGATGTATTTATATACAATGACGGTATATACTATAGATGCGTATAATCTCAAAATGGGAAGTCAAAACCAAGACAATTGCATTGTACTCGATTTCTAGTACTTTAGTACTAAACTGCCATGCATCAAGTAAGGTCGTGTCATACCAGTAAGTAAATTATATTTAAAAAAGCCAAAATACCCTTGTGATGAAAAATGTTTCCATTTCACGGTAATAGTAAAAGCGAAGGAATAACATTTCATTTGTGAAATTACTATTATTATCGATTATCATAAATAATACAATTCATTTTCATGTTTCCCACCCGAAGAATTAATGCATCAGAGGGAATATGCAAGATCTACTAAAATAAAGGGTTTGGATTATTAACAGTCAAATTACCATCGCTAAGTAAACTTTATTGTATAAATTAGTCTTATGACTCTTTTTATATGCTTGCGGTAAAACATCATACAAATCAGCAAATATAATAACAAAACAATAACAATCGACTTCGTTTGTAAACTATCGTGGTTCATTCAGTTTGAAAACTTGACACCTCAAAATTCGACTGGTACCCAGGCCTTCTACTTTAGTTGGCCTTGAGGCAGTATTCGACGGAACTTTTGAATTTTGAATACGAAAATGGCGCCCGCATTCTATCATTTATTTCGTCCGTATGCACAATTCTCATCTTTGTCAAACATGAAAAACATTTGAATTAAGAATTAACTGGAAACAGAAAAGTGATCCATAATTGCCACATTTAATTTTGAGTTTGTGAGACAATGGCGAGTCTAGATGTATAACGTCATTGTGTATATGTAAGAAAATGATAAATTCACAAAGTAGACGCTTTTTATAAACATATACATAATTGGACAATAATTTGGTTTTAAAAATCATACCTTGATTTTCCACAGGAGTGAACGGTTTGGAGTCTTTTTTAATCAAAATTAATGAATGTTCTGCAAGCATCTTTCCACAGAGGTCATTTCCGTTCTTAACATTTATGGACCGAGAACAAGAAACGTCTTTCCCATTGGTTAGCTGTTTAGTAAAACTGACAACCACTTGGGTAGGAAATCGATTGTTTTCTAGGGAATCTGTTTTCAAACGTTCTTCAATTTCATCACCGAGTTCACCTAACCAATGGATTAATGAAGACAGTGTTAAAATGGCACTTTTCCCGGCAAATTTCTTGCAGCATCCAATGCTTTTTGATGTAAATCTTGGGGTCACTGGTTCATTGTCTATCCCTCTGGCGATGTTATACAGCCAAGATCTAAAATAAATGATTGTATTATTATTATAATGATTTATATGCAAAACTAGAGAAACACAACACCTAGGAACAATAAATTATTTAATGAAACAAGTAATACAAAATAAATCTCACCCGTTTTTCTCTTCAAATAATTTTTGTAGATCCTTTTCAGAAAAATGTACGAGGTCTTTCATCTTAGATATCTTAAGTACATCACAAACTGTTACTCCAAACTTACCCCCCAAGCTTTTAATTTTATTTAATGGTAAAGACCTAAAAAAATGCAGTTGAAAAAAAATGATATATGCTTAATTTGTTTTCTAAAACGATAATACCAAAATTATAAGTTTATGAATATTTTAAACAACTTACTCGTAAACTGTTGCGACAGCATTAAGAGGTAAAAGAGTTTGCTTGTTTGGTTTATTCATTCCACAAACTAGCTTTGACATTATTTTATTATGTGCTACACCGGCCGAACATCTGTAACCTAGTGGGATGAAAATTCATACAAAAACTTTGTTTTAAAATGTAAACCATTCAATAAATCAATAATTCTGATGAATCTAATCTTCTACATATATAAAAATGAAAATATGTATGCTTCGGTCTATGTATATATGTATGTATGCTATGAGTTGCTAAACCATTCATCCGATTGCGATGAAACTTTCAGGATTTGATGTGTGCCTTGGTTTCTATATAAGCGGGTGAACTCTGGCATTATGAATTTTGTATAAAAAAATTGCAATAGGTGGCAGGAGAGCTATTTGAAAACTGAATGTACCGGGAATGAATGAATGGAATGCGGGAGGGGAACTTGGGAGGGGGGAGGGGGATTAGCGGGGGGGGGGGAACTTGGGAGGGGGGCGGGAGATGGGAGATGGGAGAAGAGGGCAAGGGGAGTGGGGAGAGGGAAGGCGGAGAAGGCAAAGTGGGAACGCAAGAGGGGAAGGGGACGCGGGAGAGGAAGGGGAGTGCGGAAGGGGAACGGGATGAATGGGAAAGGACACACGGAGAAACAATTTCTTTATTCAGTGGCATGCAGGGAACTCGCCAGTTCATTATAAAGGAAATGTCTGTAACAGATTTATTGATTACCTGTTGCTTCAAAGACTGCTTCACGGATTTCACTGATCACAACTGCACCAACCAAAAGTTGTAATGAATGTTTTTGGTCATAGAATAGTTCTTCATCGCTGCTATTATCTTTGTAAACTTCAGAAATAAAGTCTTCGATGCTCGGGTAGCCCAGCACAAAGGTGTTGGGTAAGTCTGCAGAAGTTATCCTTTTTGTCTGACTACTTGAATTCATGCGGTCTTTGACCTAGAAAAAAATTATGCAAGGAATAATTAGTTTAAAATTTAATGCTATTTAACTGCATTATTAAGTAGGTATCTTACGACTTGTGTAATATCCAAATAAGCTTCATCAATGGATGCTCTTTCTAGTAATGGTGTGAATCTTTGTAAAACAAGTGCCACTTCTTTGCCTGCATCACGGTATCTGTAAATTAAGATATAATCAGGGTTTCATGTTTAATAATTTACACCAAAACCATTAGACTAACATAGGGATATATAGTTAGAGGCGCTATACTTGGAAAAATAGTATTATCATACATAATTCACCGAGATTCGTGTTCAAATCATGCATGAACGGAAGTTCGACAGTTTTCATCGTTTGCCGAACGATAGCCAGTGTCTAGCAGAGGTTCACAGACTTTTCAATAAGAAGGTTGCAAACGACGACCTCAAAGTTCATCATTGATATCATTGTTCAACATAGTTATTTCAGTAAAAGTCATATAGTAAAAGAAAAGAAAGAAAGTAAGTAAGTTACAGTTATTTCAATATGTATTTTTACATATTTTTTTTAAGTACATATTTTTTTAACCCTTCCAATCACAGGATGCCCAAACTGTCCCAAAACATCAGATGCCGTTATAATAACAGGAGACCCGAATTGTCCCAGAGCAACCGAGCATTACTAATAGGTAGATAGATATCTTTCTTCCTGTCATGCGACCCGCTACAGCTGCACCGCGGTAAAGGCCTGTCCGTGCATTCCCTACACACATGAGCCCAGTTCTAACTGACGCCACCGCATCAAAAGGCTTTCCTTTCCTTTTAGTCAAGCCTGTGGTTACATCCTTTCCTATACTATTTTGATACGTCACACGTCAGCCGCGGTCGACGGATTTAGAACTACTAAAGTGGTGTAGTAGAGATTTGGTGGTTCTACCTCCAACTCCGTAGAACTATTATTTTTGCTTATGTCTAATCTAAATATCAATGTAGACTAATTGATATTTACTGAAAATTTTCAGAAAATTATATTATATTCTGTTCCTATTTTCGTCCAACATCTAATATTTTAGATTCTGTGCATGTTTAAACATACCTTTATTATTTTTAAGATTAATTTATGAATGAACCGCCGCTTTTTTAATATGCACAGATTTTGAAAAGTACACTACTTTTAAACTTAGTTACCACAAAAAACATCGGTTTCAATCGCGGCAGGTGGAAAAATATGCATTTAAATTTACATTTCGTAAAAAAAAATTTGTACGTAATTTCTCATTATGGCTGACATATCATGTTACTTTTTTCACAAATTGAATGATTTCCAGGGTATCAATCGATTAATATTAAAAAAAGATTGCCATATCGCAAAAATCACATATATTCAGGGAATGTACTAACTAGTATAGTGCAATTTTCATATGAAGTATGGTGCAATTTTCATATGAAGTATGGTGCAATTTTCATATTCTGAATAAATAAATAATGGAGCATATTTAGGATATACGAATTAAAATCAATGTATTATTAATTAGGTTAGGTTATATTCGGTGTCGTTAGATTAGGTTAGGTATATAAAAAGGCGTTCTTAGACGACATCCAGAAATTAATTATTGACAAGTTTAAATTTGTTTTTTTTAAAAAGTATTAGAATAATTACAAATACCTGTTAGACAAACCCTGCTTGCCGTACAAACCATTCAAAACCTGGGATGTATACCTTATTGAAAAGAAGAGCGCGTGCGCATTCTTTATTTTCGTTTATCTGTCTTTTATTTTGCAATAACACGTACCCGTCAGACAAACCCTGCTTGCTGTACAAACCATTAAAAACCTGGGATATATAACTTATTGAAAAGTAAAAAATTACGTTTTTTTTTTATTTATTTTCGTTATTATCTTATTTAAAAAAAATAGGGTAATAATTTTTGCGGTATGGCAATCTTTTTTAATATTCAATTGGTACCCCGGAAAACATTCGATTTGTGAAGGAATTCAACAAGAAATGTCAGTCGTTAACGAAAAATTGCGGCGGTTCTTTCATAATTTATTTTTTAAGTATGTGTTAGTAAATAAACTAGCTCCAGTTAGAACCGAGAATATTTCTCTACTAACTGGGTAATTAAATGAGCTAATTAAGAATGCTACATATCATATTATACATGGCTTTATAATTTCAATAAAAAAATAGTAATTAAATAAATACGTATTATGCAGGAATTTTTAAAACGTGTAATATTTACTTGGATATATCCGCTTTTCCCCTGACACAAGGCACTTTGGGAAGAGCTATATCAGGACATAACTCTCGAGCTTCATCGCCTCTCATAAATCTATTGACCCCCTTGGCTCGAGCTAAGTAGTTCACCGCTATAATCCTGAAAATATGAAAAAAATTGTCAATCAACAATTCAAATACGAAAGAACCTCAAATTTTGTGAAAATTGCACCTTATTTCACAAAACAAATTACTGTTTACAACAAAAAATATGGCTGCAACAGTTGTTCGTATTATTTGGTAAGGTAATAAACTACGTTTGAAAACTACATAGAGTTTTGTCGATTATTGTAAAAGCAGTAAAAATGTAATGACTAAAATAAATGAAAAATCCTTATTATTTACCCTCCGCCTTTCCATTCATTATATTGCACAACCGCTATAGGTTTGCCTCTCAGATCAGGATTGATTTTTTCTTCCACTTGACAGTAAAAACAATCCATGTCAATCAGCGCTACGATTCTATTATTCTCTCCCATTGTTTAAATTACAATCACGGACCACGGCAAAAACGAAATCACATTTGGCGCGATATTTGACAGTAGTTATCCATTTCTGTCAAACGCATTGTTTTTAAGTAAACGTCAAATCCTCATGTTTTTTTCTGTGAACATCCGGCTCCTCAGTATTTATTCTTATCCAGTTCTTACTTCAAATCTGTTTACCGGTAAAAACGGCTTAGCCCACAGTAACAATAAAGGCTAAAATCAGATGTACAGAAAAGAGCCACTGACACGGAATACAGCTAGTGAATTTATCAATTTTATTGTTGGCATCCCTGCCTTGCGCTGTCAAATTTTAATTAGTTTGGTAAAATTTGAGAAAATGGCTGATTGTGAAAAGGAAGAAGCGATGAATTTGGTAATTTTTTAATGATTTCTTTCAAATTCATTGAAGGATTGACTATCCGGCGAGTTCACAAGTCACGAGTTTTTTTTCTCGCCGTTTGTTTCCAAATTGGTCGCTTGACAACAGTTTTTAAAGCTATTGATTGTTTTTGTACATTCCCTGTGAATGACCATATAAATCATTATTTCTAATCCTTTATATTTCTAAATATTTATATGTTTGTACGAGTAAACTGTAAATGAATACATTTCTTTAAGATTTTATGATTGACCTTCTATTTCGCATTGTGTATGAAGTATGTAGATATGTACATACACACTTGCATACCTATTGATCAGTACCTGAAAGAAAACAATGTGTATGCAAATTGGTTCTGAATCTAATATTTCACTGAGTGAACATGTATTAACATTATTCATATTCACCTGCACCTGCAGAAAATGTAATGATTTCTTCTATGTGAAAAGATCTTTAAAATATTTAGTAATTTGACAGGTACAACTGACAGCATAGTTTTCATTAAATTTGTTATATTTAATAATAATAAATTTACAGTATTTGATTTGTAGTTCATTGATTAAAATTTCGTATAATATCAGTTGATAATGGTTAAGTATTACCCAACAAACGAACCAGATCAGACATAATTCTTAGCCTCCCTCGGTGCAACGCTAATTCTAAGCAGAACTCCTTCATTTATCGTGCATCACACACTTTCAATACACACTATACACAATTTGACATTTTAACCACCACACTCCATAACTCCATAAAATCACACTCCTGCATAACTCCATAAAACCACACTTCATAAAATCACACTCCTTAAAATCACACAGGCGGTCTCTCGATAATTTACAATAACTAAAGATACCCATCTTATCCTTTTTCTTTTAAAAACTTTTTAATGTGCATATTTTTATTATCATACCTTAAATAAACCGATCCCCCCATCCTACCCCCGGGACCCATCCTTCCCCCATCCAACCCCCCCCATCCTTCCCCCTCCGTTTTCCCACCCGAATAACTTGTTTCTTGTAATGTAATTTTTCATTATCATCTCAAATCACTTCACTTACATATAATACCCATGTGGAAACCCGTAAATAGCACAATTGTATCACCGTCACCATCCCATCCACATAAGCTAATGTAACTATTTTATGTAACCCTTCTACATTCACTAAATAGTTAATATACATCAGTGAAAACCTATTATTGGTTAAATAATTTACACATATTTTATCATACATTTTAAATTATTGTAACTGTTGGTTTTTCAAATAAAATAAAATAAAATAATTTTAGTATTTTGTGAAGGATTGATGGTCATGTAAAAGGATATTATAATTTGTGGATACTTATTGTTTTATTTATCTATTTTATTTTATAGCAAATGGAGTTCGAATGGGTTCTCCACGAAGAAGTTCATGCAATTTTACATCAATTACATTCTGTATTAGTAGTAAGTATGCTTTTATATTTCTTATTTAAATTATGGCCAAGGCCCCGTAACCACTCTCGAAAAGAAGGAGATGGAGAGATATGTAATTACGAATGTTGGACAGAGCGCGCTAATATTTTCAATGATAAAATTGAAGCGAAAATGATGAAAATGCTTAACAAAACATGACTCGTTTAAAATAGAGCAAAAATCTCGTGGAAGGTATCTGAAGTATCATTTAAAGAAACATTGTGAATTTTTCATAAACATAACTTGTAAAATAATAAAAATAGACTTGTTTTAAATAATTTTCAGAGCATACTTTGCGATTTTTTTCTATAGAGGGAATTTCATATAATTTGCGTTTCGGCGTGGAAAGTACCTAGATATTATCTTCAAAAATAACATATTTTTTTAAGTATCCCCCCTGTTTCAATCCCTGCAATACTGTGAATTCTTCTAACAATTCTCCGTCTATTTTGATCTGACATCTTGAGTCTGACATTGTGGCTTTGATGAGCCTAACCAGTTTAGGTGGAATCTGGAATTGCAGTAGTATGTCATATAGACACTCCTGATCCATGCTATCATTTGCCTGTTTGAAATCTATGAACAGTTGGTGCATGTCTATGTCAAACTCCCAGCACTTTGCCAAGATCTGTCCAACGGTGAACAGTTGGTCCGTTGTGGATCTACCGGTACGGAAGCCTGCCTGATATTCTCCCAGTATGTTTTCTGCGTACTTCTCAATTCTTTGTTTCAGAATTGTGGTGTAAATTTGATTGTACATATCATACTAACAAGACAAATTCAGCTTATGAAAGTTTTTACCCAAGAATTTAACTGCAAGTTTCTCCATTTCCCCTATCGAAAATGGTTGTTTATTGTAGTAATTACGTTGAAATGAAGTGTTATTTCTATAGTTTATGCGTAGAATAAGGTGTCGTAGTAAATTTTTTTCTAAGATATTTCATCAGTTCATACTTTTCGTTTATTATCATTTTAGGAATGTGCGCACCGTTTTCCGGTTCCATTGTATGGCAATGAAGGTCAGAAACAAGATAAATTCATCCTCACGTCTCCGCCAGAACATCTGAAGTGCGTAGTAACTCTGACGGGGGATAGCATTACACACGCAGTAAGTTACATTGAACTTGTCACTATAATGTTTGGTGCTACTGTTTTATTGGTTATGCTGCTAAGACTGCGGAGAGTGGTCCATGTTTACTTCTTCTATTTGCAAATCCATGGTACCTATATATGTGGAAATCTTTCTGTACAAATAATGAAATAACCAATACACTCAAATTACTGCTAATATGTTTGTCATGTCATAATAGCGAGGGTCAGAAGACATTCTTCTCCCAAACAGTTTTTATTTGTTAAGTTTATGTGAAAATTTATCATTAGATTTTATTTATATTGTTTGGTTTATTACACAAGGTGTAGCAGCACGTACCTGAAGGATTTTAAACAGCGATTCCTAAGCCTATTTAGAGTAAAAATGTACATGTCATTTTGCTGTCTGATGATATTTTTTTTTCAATTAAAAACATAAATATTTTTCAATCACACTGAGTAGTCAGGAGAATAGCGCGTTTGTAGCCTAGCGGGTCACTTGATAAGCATTGCGTCTCGTTCGAGTAACACACGGTAACGCACGAAAAAATGTGCATTTCGCTTAAACCCACTGCGACGTATAAGGATGGGATCAGTAGCGACGTTTGATTGCAAAAAATATCGTCCGACAGCAAAATGACATCTACATTTTTTACTCCAAATATGCTCAGGAATCGCTGGTTAAAAATTCTTAGAATGTGTGCTGTTCCTGTAATTAGACGTAAAAAAATCTGTTGATTTTCTTAAATAAATAAAAAAATACATTCTTACATAGGTTATTATTTTGACTTATTACTTTGTTACTGTTTGCTTATTTGACTCAAGGCACAATGCTTTATAATTTGTTCCACATTAAAAAATGAATAAATGAGTGAAGGACGACTGTGCCTAGCATGTCTTTAGTGTCCAATCCTTCTATAAATAGAGAGGTTGCAAAACAATGCTTTGTTATGCAATGTAATTCTTTTGAATATTAAACAAAAGTGAATGTAAAATGTTCTATGTTATAACTCATAACATAAAACAATAGCACTTACTTCATCAATTGGTTGGGGTGTCTACCTGAAGAGCTATTCTCTATCTTTTGTGAGATCGAGACAGATCTCAGGCGAGATCTCCTGTCAGATTTGTGTGATTTTCTACGGCTGTTAAATGAATAAATAATCATGCATACTTGCAGGAATTTGTGTTTAAAACGACCTAAACTGAAATACATGACAGCTCACAGCTGAAATTCTGCAATCGACCCATAGAAAAAGCAAATAACAGCCCTAGAAAATCACACAAATCTCACACTCGCCTGAGATCTATCTCGATCTCACTATATAGAAAATAGCTCTTCTGAAGTGTTCCGAGAAATTTGCACAATCGAAAAGGAGAAATAAGTTTTTGTTGGTGTCTTTTTTTTTGTATTTGTATGTATATGATTTAAAAACAGTTGATTTGAAAATAAACTTTTGACAATATTAATCTACAGATTATAAATATAATTCTATATTAGTCAATATAACAGTACAATAAATTGATATATAAGTTTTTGTTGGTGTCTTTTTTTTGTATTTGTATGTATATGATTTAAAAACAGTTGATTTGAAAATAAACTTTTGACAATATTAATCTACAGATTATAAATATAATTCTATATTAGTCAATATAACAGTACAATAAATTGATATATAAGTTTTTGTTGGTGTCTTTTTTTTGTATTTGTATGTATATGATTTAAAAACAGTTGATTTGAAAATTTAAACTTTTGACAATATTAATCTACAGATTATAAATATAATTCTATATTAGTCAATATAACAGTACAATAAATTGATATCCTCAATCAATATTAAGCAAACAGTTGTGGTACATAGTTGGCACATATTTATAACTCTGTTAATCCTCGCTTCAATTGTCAGAATATTACAAATCACTCATTTTTAATCTATTGATAGTTTATATATTAAGCTAAGTATTTAATTTTGATTGACACATAAGGGAATGTTAAGATAAGTATTATCATGATCGATAATGATTAACTTTTAATGTAGTATTGATTTAATTATTTTTTTAATGCTTTGGTTGACATGCCATTACATATAAGGATATTATTTAAAACTAAGCCAACATTTAATAAGGAGTTTGGGTTATTATTCAAAAAGTAGGTAAAAAAACATCAGGTTTTTTAAACGGCTATATAAACTTTTTTTTTTATTTATTTATATTTTTTTTTTTACAATAATAATTACATTTATAATATTATTACCTAGGTGTACATAAGAATTAATTTTATGGTTCTACTACTCCATAAATTGAGCTCTAGGAGCTCGTGTTTATGGGAGGAGTATTTACGTGCATAAAAAAACATAACGTTCTGAAAAGTGTTAATACAATGATCAAAGACTTAAATGTCTTGAATGAAATAGATATTCAAATACTTTTTGTCATAGATATAAAAAAAAAAACAATAACAATAATACTTTTTTTTATTAGATGTTAATTAGTTAAGGGTACAATATATCATTATCCAACTTCAGGGACTTAATTTGATTTTTAAATTGTTCGTATTTCATTGTTTCTGTTACATTTATTTTGTTTTTGGATAATAATATATTGTACCATCTCACACCTAAATATAAATAGTGGTGTTGAGCCGTGGTCGTTCTAAGCATAGGAATGGCTATTAAGCCATTAGTTTTGAATCTATTGCTTATGCTATCTGAGGGATGAATTTTTTGGATGAAATATTCTTTGTAGATTTGATATAATGCGTTTCTCTTATACAATTCTGTGATAGTTGGCACATTAAATTCCCGAAATATCTCTAAAGTAGGGAAGTCGTAAGGTTTCCTAAGGATGATTTTAATAATTATTCTTTGTATTATAATTATGGGCTGTAAGGAAATCTTAAAGGCCCCTCCCCAACCAATAATGCCCTACTGTAATAAGGACTGAATTAACGCATAATAGACAATTTTGATAGTTTTCTTGTTTAAAATGTTTCGTATGTTATAGAATACATAGATAAGTTTTCTTATTCTTTCCACAGTGAGATCTATATGATCTTTCCATTTAACATTTTTATCTGTTAAGATTCCAAGATATTTTACATTAGATTTATGATTTAGCTTAGCGCAGTCCGTATTACATGTACCGTCATTTGCACAATTTTTGGAATGGATTATTATGCTAATTAAATTAATTGGCACATCTTCTTGAAGAGAGAATGGAATATAGTATGTTTTTTCTGTGTTGAGTGATAATAAACTGTGCCACTTGCGTAGAAAGTACCACTGACTAGAGGCGTGACTTCTATAGGAGAGACAAAAATACCCGAACCCATCCCTTAGCTTCGCGATAACGCAGGAACAAACTTGACGTATACAAACGTTTTGTGGGTTTCGGGTTTAGTTATTTTTTTACCTCAACATACAGGATACGGTCTGTTGCGTTTGGGCAATAATAAAGCGGACGTATCACGTACATTCGTATGTGTAGGGCGGTAAACCAAGAAAATGAATTTAACAAAAATACTGGTATTTAAGTTTGAATGTGGATATTGATAAATTTTTTTTTAAAAAATGAATTCTAATTTCTTATTATTGGTAAATAAAAAGGCTTCTTTCGTATTCCAACACATTTGGTGTTAACAATATGATGAAAGCCAAGCTTTAGTTACCAACTTAATGCTTTTTTAAATGAAAATTCCAATACATAGTTATATTGTTATAGTTCGACCAAAAATAAATGACTGTGCGGTGAGGAAGGCGATTGCGATGTAGCTAGCCACCAACAAAGGCTAGCGTACTACCAATAAATCATGCACTTTCTTCGCATAGCAAGAGAAGTGACTTCTTCTACTAGCGGTCTAGCTATATTAATAATTTTTAACAATTTTTAATTATATTTGTTGCACTGAAATTTTGTTTACAGGATATAAGTTTCAAAGTGATGCGACAAATGCACACTGTGTGTCGAACCTCCATCCAACAAGACAATCCCTGGAAACTGCAACAGATCCAGGACGCTGCCAACCACCTGCAGCAGGCTATCGGGCACATTGACAATGTTGACAAACATTACATCTTCAGGTATTATCGTGCCCGATGTTGCACATTCATAGTCTCCTTCTATCAGCATGTCTCCATTGCCTTCTCCATGTTAAACCATTATATCCCAATTAAATTGGAATCTTTTATATAGCCTATACCTACGTACAACGCCCCCCTAATTATATTCAGATTTGTTGCCAAAACAAAAGTAACTAAAATAAGTTTTGTAACTCATTGGATTGCCCTAACAAGAATTAAAAAAAAAATGTAACTCTTACCATTATGTCGACATCTAGTAAGGGATGGATATAACTAGACGTGTTTGTTCATTTGTTTAGAGTAATCCAAGTTCTGTATTAAATTTAGATAGAGACTCGCCAATGTGGGTAATCAGTGAAATGGAAGATAGTGGCGGTGTTCTATACAGATCCGTTCAGATTTCAAAACGCACGGTTTTTTGTTCTGTACCATTGACCACATTGATAAATCAACCCACTCCACACATGTTATTCGGCAAAAGTCCATCAAATCTTGCCGATCAATCTCGAAAGTGAATAGGTTTGTAGACATGGTAGGGAATAGTCCGGGGGAGTTTTTTTGTTTTGGTCCGGATGTTAGTTGAAAACCCACATGTTTTTGGTGATGATTCAGTTAATATTATCCTAGTAGCATTATTACAAATCGAAAATGATTTCATCCTCTTTTTGTGTCTAATATAATATGATGCGCTGGTTAAATATACATAAATGTATATATACACACGTATATGTAATCTCCAAAAGGGTTGAAACGAGGGGTTTCAAAGCCAGTTTCAACATTATTTTAGCAGTGTACCGCCAATTAAGAGTGTTAAATCCTTGCTTTAAAATAGAAGTAGTTATATTAAAAATATCATCACCCACTATCTGCGAAAATAAAGAGCATTTTAATTCTCATAAACATATATACAATAAAAGCAACTCACTGTTTTGGGAACATTTGACATTACATAAGAATTATCGGGGTATCGCGCATCTTTATTTTATGGATTGATTGAAATGTATACATTCTCTCAAGGTTAATTAAGACTAACAAGGCCTTGCTATACTCTAACTCCAGATATTATTATGTCAGCTTGGAATTGCAACACACATTTATTCATGCATTGTCCCTATGTTAGTTATAAAAAAGTAGTAAAATTGTTATCTACAACCATTATATATATTTTTCAGATCTGCCGATGAGGTTCTTCACATTGTGGGTTGTTTACTGGGAGCTTTACAGCGGGCGCGCTCTGCCCTCGTATTGCCAAAGAAAAAAACAATTGATGAGCTCATGAAGAGCCGGAACATGGTAAATATACCTTTGTGGTTGTTAAAATTAACAATGTTTACAAAATTTCTAGTAGAGATAATTCGTTAGAGATAATTCTAATATCACAGATCTGTGGTGATATCTAGTGATTGCAAATGAATGGAAGCAGGTTGTGACACGTGATATAAAATCACGGATACAATGTTATGTACAATGAAATAGTTCATCCCGGGCGCAGATCGTAGCAAATCCCTTTTTGTACTGTGAAATGTCACAGGTCTGTTGTCGAGTTACAGGAACATGATCTGTACCGCTCACCATTTGAGCGGTACAGATCCCCCGAACAAAAGTCTCTCAGATCCAAATGAGGCAGCCAGCGCAGAAGTTGCGTAAACATAAAAATGGCGAACTGAGATATATGCTTAAAGTTTGAAGTGGACATGTTCATGTAAAACAAATGCTAATGATCCACAATGAAATCTTTTTTTTCGGCTGATTAGCAATCTTTCTTTTGAAACACAAAATTTCAAACAACTTAATACAGACATTTTTAAGCGTTCGATGGAAACGAATAGATTAAAGATACATTCTTAAGGATTGAGGGTAAATACTTTAGGATTAAGGATATAATGTATACTTTTTTATCATTTGACATTTTAAAAAGAGCGGATTGAAATGGATCATTCACAGACAAGCTCACAAACACGCATCGAAAGATGGATGCAAGAATCGTTTTTATCTAGTGTACAAACTTTTGCATGTGGCTCCATCTGTGTTAAATCTGCAGAAGAAATATTTACACACAGATAAAGGGATTGGAGATACCAAAAGGGTGAAGGCACCGAAGTTGTTACCGCATTCAGCTCCTCAATTTTGGTCTTGACCTGGCTACATACTAAGTAGGGGTATCAGCACTGGGATCTATACTCCCAATATTTAACCATATAATATTATGAATTCATTGTTTTTAAAATGATTTATTCCAGAAATCATTGTCACCGAATTTGCCCGAGGACCTAGCGATATCCTTCTACATCCAGTCCCACAAGCTGGTGTTTGCCGCCTATCAGCTGAGCTCAGTGCATGGCACCATGGGCTACGACTCGTGCCAGGCGGACTGCGCCGTGCCCTGGCTAAATGAGGTTCTGTGGCTGCTCACGGCAGCTCTGCAGATGTGCCAGCAACTCAAAGACAAGGTAAAATTCATTATGTTAACTTATTCTTTAAAATCCTTGCATGATACTATGTATGTAAAAATGGTTCAATTTATCGAATCCTTCAGTCCAGCATGTATCTCTTTACGCTGCTGAAATGATTTTAAAACTTTGACCGCATTTGTAACATCAGCTGATACGCAAGAAATCATTGGGCGGCCATATCAACCCTTGATATAGCAACTTTGGTTGCAGATAATATTCCCCTTTGACATATTGAAAAGTCTGAGTTACACGACCAAAAGGTTCCCTCCTATTATAATTACACCTAATACTAATAACTTTAAAGATAAGGGTAAATAAACAGTTATTATCACAGGTATTATTAATCAAATTAAACTAGTGCCGTCAAATTAATTAATGCCGACCTAACTTTCATGGAAAAATACTTGTGACTGGAAAATGAACAAACTTAAAAAAAATTAATGACTACATTACAGTTTGACAAGGCAAACTTTGCAGGTGGCCAAAGTAGGAACCAACTACAAACAATTTTTTAAATCTTTAGATATTTTGTGTCAAAAAAGTCTACACCAGAGACTGCAAAGTTAATCATATCAAGTTAAGATATGTTGTAACAGATGGTACACGCAGTAAAACCAGCATAATATTATAAAGTTCCTAAACAGAAGTTTTATTTTTTCGGTTCCTTCGAAAACTGATTAACTCTGTGCTGGAAGTATCTATTGGCCACAAAAATTTGGACCCACTGAATGCCGCCTTGGCCTATAGGCACAATCAAAACATATTTTCCTTTCATGGAATTTTGCATCATAAATAATGATTATAGTTTACCAAAATAAATCTTAATAATTGGGTAACAAAATAAACAATGCGAGGAAAAGATACACTGCGCATTTATGTATGCTATCTAAAATCCGTTTTCTCTATTTTCAGATTTGTGTATTTTCTCAGTACAAAGACTTTACAGTTGGGTCCCGATCCGCTTCAGCCATATTCTACTAACCGAGCGGGAGTGCTGCCTTGCGATGGAACTACTTCCCCTCTTCTTTCATCCTCGGTCAACCATTACAGGCCTGAATGCCTTATGACTGTAATGTCTGTTGTTAATTTTGTTGTAAGTTATTGATGAATTAAGTTTAGTACTACTAAGATTGGGTTGTTTCGCACAAATTCAAATGAAACATTGTCATCAAATTGCCGATCGGTATTTTGTTTTTTTTTAAATTTATTTGAAGGGTTATATTTATTTGATTTGTTAAATGCATATTCTGTGTCCATTACTGCTTTTGAACAATTTTTGATCAGCAAAAAAGCATAACTGTCGTATTAATATGCTTGATCAGCTGATCACAATTGAATTAAAAGATGAATTAGAATTAATCGGTGTTTAACTGTTTATCAAAAACTTAAATGGAACTGATTGGCTATTTGTTGACAATGTTACATTACATTTTGTACAAAACACCCCAATCTAGCTGTTGTATGTTCTTGTTACAGAGTTTAAATTAGCGAATTAATAAAGTTAAAACTTTTTATTTATGTAATGGCGCGCATGTGGCGCTTTATTTAAACCTGTAAATTATGCCATGTTCCAATACTGCCAATCTATCCTTATTATTCTTTGTGTTTATGATGATGTTTATTTCAAACATCGTAGCACAAATAACTATGATCTGATGTAACTATTTATTATAGAAAATAGTAATTATTGATGGTTAGAATTTTTTTGTTTTTTCGAGGTGGCACCCCTGACACATTTCTTTAAATACCATAACTTTTGTATTTTCACTAAACGCTTGCTTCTGTTGAACAGAAAGAAAAAGGAAATTGAGACAACTTGTGTTTTTTAAACCACTTTAGTGCGTAAAATTGGAAATTCACGGGTGCTACCTCTACCCCACACAGCTGTGTTTTGTTTAGCTATGAACCGTGAATCAAAGTGTGAATTGATTATTTTGCCTGAAAACCTTTTCCCAATATGCAATTTTTTATAGTTTGTAATTCAGCATGTTTGAAAGTTAATATCGAGGGCTTAATGTCAAACAACCACATCTACAAAAACATACAACTAACTACGAAAAAAATAATCACTCATTCGAGGGCTCATAGTCAAGAAATGTTATCAACAAAAAGACATATCAATT
The DNA here is from genome assembly GCA_936435175.1 of Glyphotaelius pellucidus. Classification (NCBI taxonomy): domain Eukaryota; kingdom Metazoa; phylum Arthropoda; class Insecta; order Trichoptera; family Limnephilidae; genus Glyphotaelius; species Glyphotaelius pellucidus. The sequence continues at coordinate 31,263,529 of OW386543.1, forward strand.
ATTTTGTTTTTTTGTAGAAAGCATTGTTTCAAGCAAGTCCTGGAATTCTTTGTATGTTTTTTTTTTAAATGTTATTTGACATTAAACCCTCAATGTGTACATGCATATTTATTATTATATCAAATTAATGTATCAGACTTAGCCACCTTTTGTTGCATACAACTAGGGGCAGTCAAGCAACTACAAAAACCTACCAATAATTCGAGGGCTTACAGTCAAACAATGTTATCAACAAAAAGATGTATAAATTATTATGTTTTTTTAGAAAGCATTGTTTCAAGCAAGTCCTGGAATTCTTTGTGTGTTTTTGATAGTTAATGTCATTTGACATTAAGCTCTTGATGTGTACATGCATATTTATTATTATGTAAAATGATTGTATCATGCTTAGCCACTCTTTGTTGCAAGAAGTAAATTAGGTGCAAAACAACTTGTAACTTACGCAGGTTGTAAAAAGACCTACCTGACAGAAATGATTCCTGAGCTTATTTGTAGTAAAAATGTAGGTATCATTTTGCTGTCCGGTTTTCGTCATTGTTTAACGTGACTAAATAACTTTTGCTGAACTGCAAATCATATAAAGATTTGTATATTTTAAATTTGTTTTCATCTGACATTCCTGGCCTTGCTGCACTCCTGCAGACGTGTACATATTTTACCATATTTCAATTATTCCACCTAGGAATTTTTTGATTGTTATAAAAAATTGTCCAGTCTGGTTTATGATGAATGATATTAATAATAATAATGATAATGTGATTGTATTCCGTTTCACATAAGAAATATATATTCTAGTAATGTTTTCTTCCGGAAGTAAAATAAGCTTTAAGATAACCTTTATGACATAATGCAATTCAATAACTTTGTAATCTCTCTGTAATATTACAATTATTTGAGTATATATTAAAGAAGTTTATTTTACCGCTACAATATTTATATTTAATGCCTTGGAAAGTTTCATCCTCATTTGTCAATTTAAAGATGTTCAAAAAGCATCAGGTATTCCCTCTTAAGTAAAAACTTCACTTATCTCTTTCGGTTTTTAGTCAGTCTTCAAACTTGAATAAAAATGGGAGGCTACCCAAACCTTTGAAATTCCACGTTTTCATCACTCCACTTCTTGGGATGTGTAGCACATCAAATAAATGAATTGTGTTGCAGATGTTGTCTATTTTGAAATAATTTCTGTTTTCTGAAGCTGTAAGAAAAGAATATCCAGTATTAGCTGCCAACAATAACCAGCACATAGATCTTTAAAATTTCACATGTCTGAGAAGTTTTTTTCTAAGTACACTTTGTATAGCACCTTTCTAATACCTTCTACGAGAATAATGAATATGTCAATTTTCTGTATATTGTAGGGATTTTTAATCCCTATTTATGGCTAACGTTATGTGGTAAATGCAAAGATATTCAAATAAAAGTGATGTGCTATGGTGTCTGCCCGACTGTCGGCGGGATTACTTCCGAATGGAAAAAGTTTGAATACGGAAAGTAGTTGATTATTTTAAGGTGTGCAGTATTATTTGTTAACAATATAGTTTGAATACGGAAAGAATTTGTTAATTTAGTTGATATTTTTAAGGTGTACGGTAGTATTGGTTAACAATATCGGCGATACCAGGAAATCCAGTAAAAAACTGCAGATGGCACATCTCTTATATTTCAATATCTTTGGGTAAATGTATATATCGATTAGTTAATAAATTAGTTTATTTGACCCCTAGTCTCACTTAGACAAAATATCAAATGATTTGTTAGCCTGGCACCATCTTTGCAAAAAATGTGATGGTTAATATGTGAGCAACGATTCTTAATTTGACGGTTACGTTTACATTTTTTTTTATATAAAATACCGCACAAGAGTCCCAACTGCTCCCCTCTGGAGCCAGTGAGACTATGGCATCCCCAATTGGGGTATGTTGTGTGGCTGAAGGTAGTGGGGAGGGGAAGGAGATAGGGAAGAGGAAGGTGGGGAAGTACCTGGTTATTCAGATCTGGTCACTAAACACGGCTAATGCCATTTCGAGCAACGTTTCAATTCTGAATGGTGGTCTTACACCAGGGCGATACTGATAGTATCTTCCACTCTGTATCTTACATCCAGGGATTTAAGTAAAATTTTGTTTTTTGTATAGTCAAATTGTTTAATTTTAAAGATAAAAATGATTTTGATAACATGACAGTTTCTTATAGATTAGTTACCAGTGGCGGCTGGCCCTAAGGAGTGTAAGAGCTACACACCACGAATTGTGGCCAATTTAAAATTCCCGAACAATGAAGAACCTACAAAATATCAGGCGTGGCCAGATTATAATATATTATATATATGGATATAATAATATAAAGCATAAATGTACATACCTATATTTGCATGTGTAATAAATTCAGAGCGACTTGTGCCAATATTCAGAGCAGCAGTGCATTTTGGATATCGTCCATAGAACTTTATGAGAATGTTTGCATATTCTGTAAGCAGTAGAAATTGTGGGTAAGTACAGTTGCCTTTAAAATTTTGGTGGATTCAGAAAAGATTTATTCATTGATGGATTTAAAGGACGGCTCTCGAAAATTACCACCACATCGAGAGGAACCTTTGTTCAGTAGCATGTTTAACCCTTTGAGGAGTATCGCCGCACGTATGCTGCGGCATACATGATGGTCATAGTTTAGTTTAGTTTAGATGGTCATAATTAGTTTGGACAATCACCCTTTTCTGAAAAAATTTAAAAACATTCTTGTCATAATAGAAGTCTTTGGTGAACAAAATGATATGAGAGGAGAATATAACTTCTTTTTAAGTAGGTATTTACCATTCAATTTATTGTCCGACTAGACGGCGTACTCTGTTGATTCCCCACTAATTTTGACCATCAGTTGCCGCCACTGTTAGAATCGGAATCGTTGCTTTACCAATTACTTTGCCATTCTCTGTTGCATGGATCGCAATATTAATTTCATTTAATCTGCAAAATAATGATATTTTATTCTATTTTAATACAAATTCTTGATGTGCGGGGTCAATTACTATTCTACTTCATTTGAGATTTCAAGTAAAATAAAAATATTTTTAATGTAAATATTTATTACATATGCAATTTATTACCTATTAACCCAAATGTAACCGGACCTTGAATGTCAAAATCATACACATTTATGATAACTAATTTAGAGCTGTTGATTTCCAGCGGTTGATTGTTCATCAGATTTGATGTTTATTTGTTTATATTTATTTCTGCATTGCGTTGGCGTTCTTGCCTTTCAATTCCTTTATTAATTTCTAACTAATGAACATTTCTTTTCCTTAAGTATGTTATGTAATGTAATAACAATAAACAAAATAATTATTGATTTAAGAGGACCGGGAAGAACTTTTTCATTCAAAACTTAAATTTGGATTGAAGGTCAAAATACCCAACCAAACTGAAACATTATTTTTTTAATCAAAAGGTATAGCAAATATCTGGTATGGATATGTGCTACTTTATTTGTTTGTGTTTTAAATTATAAAATATAGGCCATTAAACAATTCAATTTGGCATGATTTAAGAGCACTTTTATGTAAGTCAACTTTGGCATTTTCAATTCAATTGTAAATATTAAAAAATAATCTTGGGCTACATACTGGGTTAATTTAATGAAAAATGAAATAAAAAATAAAGAAATGCAAAAAAGGCATTTTTTTGGGTAGCAATTTTAATTTACGTACATCGGTTGTTTGTAATTTAAAATCACACCTATCAAAAAGCTTTTTTTTAAAATTTATATTGTATCATATTTGCGTAGTAAATAGAGTAAAATTATTATTTTTTTAAATCATCATTAACTCACAATAATTGCAAAATTGCCTTTTTAAATCATGAAAAATTGAATTCTTTAATGACCTATTTTTTGGTTTTTGGAGTATTTTGGCCTCAAATTCAAATTTAAGTTTTGTATGAAAAAGACCGCGCAGCCGATCCCATAAATTCTATTTTTTTAAGCAAAAGGATTGAGAATGACATTGCACACTCGACAACTTCTGATGATAGTGAATCCTGAATAAAAAAGTAACAGTTTAGAAAGTGATGCGATTATTACTTGGTCTTGTATTTTTACGTAACTTCTCTTAGATTTTTTAAGACATTTGGGATAATATGGTAGTACTTTTTTTCTAAATATTGAAATTATTTTTTCTCATATTTAATAAGTACTTTTTATTGAGTTATGTATTCAGTTTGTGTTATTAACATTTTCATGTTAATCTTAAATTATTGATGTTGTCGATGTTGACGTATTTACCATTTTTGACAATAAACTGTTTTTTGGTAGTCGTAAGTAGATTTTATTCCCTAGCTTAATCACTTTCCATTAATGTATGCAATTTTAAATTATATCAATATGTTTCATTTTGATATATGTGGTTCATTAGAATTATTAACCAGATAAAATGTTTATTATGTGTATTGAAATTTATTTATTAGGCCGTGCCAAAATGTTGTTAAAATAATCCGAAGAAAAATCTCAGATCAAAAGTCTGCGATTCCTGTCGCATGTTTTTCATTTTGTCTTAAAAAAGCTGCTTGAAAAATCATTATTCAAATTGTATTTGTAGAAATATTCATTTTCATTAATTGACAATTAAAAATGATTATCATTGGTATGCCAATTGGCAAGGCGGCAGGAATAACAGTTATTTTACTTTCAATGCCAATATTTATATCTTGTACGAATCAAATCTTATCAGGATTTTTGTTCTATTGAAGATTTAGACTATTTATTTACAATTATTATTGATAAATTAATGTTTCAACTGCTTAATTTGTTTTACTTATGTTTTGATTTTAATATTGTGTATTGTGTTCTGTAAGCTAGATGTGCACTTCACTCCTGTACACTAGATGTGCACTCATTGTTTTATGTATACACTATATGTGCACTCAACTACTAAGAAATTATTGTGTTTTGTACGCTAGATGTGCACTCTTAGTAAGCAATTATTGTATTTTATACATATGCACTCCCCTACTAAGCAATCAAATTGATTTGGCCCCACCGATTACTATTTCAATGATAATAGTTATGTATTATTATAAATAGTATGAACCACCTTTTTTATTGGATGTTGAAAATTGATTAACTTCTATTTTTATAGTAGCAGCTTGAGGTAATTGAAGAATTGTAACACTGAAATTACAAAAAAAAGGTGACTTACGGCGGTGGTAGTCTGGATGCCATCATATTCTATTTTTTAACACTTTTCTTTTCTTATATCACATACTGAGCGTTGAATCCCGAGTGAGAACCCCATAAGTCATGTTTTGGTGTGCCGTGAGCCGTGAGCATTCAACTATTGTGACCGATAGTTGCAGAATATAAATATTTCAAGTGTTAATGATAAAAACATATGCAATAACACATGTATAGCATTTTTGTTATATTATTATTTTAAATATACATATTATGTTAATTTAGTATATAAGATTATTTTTTAAATGTGTACATTGTTGAGTACAAGTATTATTGAATAAATATTGGAAATCTATTCTTTTTATTATTATTTTTTTTTTATCATGCTTTCCTGTTCTTTACTACTACTTCTTTACTAACAAAAAACAAAAATGAGGATCAGGATCGGGTGGGGAGTAGGATCTTGAATATTTTCTCCCTCACGTACTGAGCAGACGGTGCACAACTTAAAAATATGTATATCTAAACACTTTTACCATGTATAAATATGTAATAGTCCTTTTTGGCAATAAAACTGCTTCGAAAAGAGTGAAGATTCCGTGAACAAAATTATTTTTATTTTATTAATCGCCATTATGGGCTTTTACATACAAAATAACATTTTTATAGTTTAGTGCATACTAGTGTGTTTAAATAACAAAGAAAACATAAATAAGTTTTGCACATGGTACATAGAAGTAAAGATGGTAGGTAAAAGTATAACGTTATCTTCGACCAAGGTCAATGAACGTTACACAATAAGAGAGATTGAAATAATAAGGTTTTGAACATAAATTAAAAGATATGAAATGAAATAGTACGAGATGTACTTACAAAAAACTAATACAATTCAGCTTAAAATATTTATACATATTATTAATAATAAGACCTGAAATAAAAAAAAGTGTAATGTATAAGAGCTAGTTAGTATTAAGGTATAAACAAACAATTATACCTGTTTATTACTACAAATAGAACAGAAAAAAAAAATTATAATTTTTTTTTCTGTTCTATTTGTAGTAATAAACAGGTTATTATTTTAAACATTATTTTATTTTAAGCATATATTTTACTCGTAAAGTTTGGATGAGAAAAGATTTTGTGAAAAGAACAAAAAAATAATAAAAGTTAATTATTAGCAGATAAAATCGAGATTAGTTGACTTTTGAAACATTCAAAACTGTTAACACTAAATATATCTATAAATTCGCAGTATTTATTCGCAAGGTTATGGATCTTGGAATTGGTGAGTAAATAGAGTAATTAGTATTGATTTTATTGTTATTTATATTTATATTATTTATATTTTATTGTTATTTAAATTTATTTATATTTTATTTATACATGTGTTTCATGGTAAAGTCAATGCCCTAGAGCTCGATGGGAGGACTAAAGGCGAGAAAAGATGAGATTGTTATTTTTTTTTATGAAATTATTCACAAATACACCCAGGTTTTGTGAGGATTCTTGTGCAACTACCACACCAAAGCCAACCTTGCAAATCTTAGTTCTGAGTTGGAAGGTTGGCTTAAAAAAATCAACTAAATGAACGAATTCTTTTCATATTCAAACTATATTGTTAACCAATACTACTGCACACCTTAAAAAAATCAACTAAATGAACAAATACTTTCCATATTCAAACTATGCCCATTAGGTAGTATTCCGCCGAGTCGGGTGGCCATCATAGCATATCTCTTATATTTCAATATCTTTGGTGTAATGATACTTTGTTTTGTGCAGGTGGATGCTTCGGATTCCATAATATTGATTCCGATTCATAAAGCTAAAAAAAATTAGAATTTCAAACAATTGAACCATTCTTCCGTAATCATATTATCATGTTAATGGCACGCGGTACGCGTCTGGATCGCTTGCTGTTTGCAGACTGATGTGTGGACGGTAGGTTCATGCGAGTTGGGCTAACTTGCACGAACCGTTGCTGATCGTCTCGGAGGCGATCCCGGGCCAACTCGAACTTCCAACCATGAACTACCTCTCTACAAAATTGTCCAAATGTTTTAATTTGGAAGTTGGCCTCAGTGTGGCCGTACCACAAAGTTATTGTATTAAAAAACCGACAAGTGCGACCATAATTTTAGAAACTAGTATCGCCGAATTTGAAAATATTCCTAGCTTTGCTACGCTCTTAAACGGCCTAAAAAAAAAGTTTTTTTGCGTACTGCATGTGATGTAAATTCACCAGTTACACGCTCGCACCACTAGTTTCCAGACATTATGCATATATGGAAAATTGAATATATTTTTAAATAATCACTCCAGTTTTAAAGGCCTGGGAGATGGGAGTCCAGAGCCCTTCTAATTTAAAATAAAATAACATTAAAAAAACCTTTTTTTTATTGTTGTCATGATTAATACGAAGAAATCCATTTAATTTTATTTCTTTTTAATCGTTCTCTAGACTTTATGTCCGGGTTAAATCTTCTCCATAGGAAAAATTTAACCCTTCCACACACTTTTCCACAAATGATCATCTAGTCAATCCATGCGATGTAATTGCATTGTATAAGTATAATAAATTCAAAACTATACAAGTTTTTCTTTTATTAAATAACATTATTATTATTTTATAAAAACAGTTGTTTATAAATGAAATACTAATTTTATTGAATAATATATAAAAGAAACAAAAAATTCAAAAAACAATCCATCGCTAAAAAATACTAAAATGCTAAAAAGGTATAAAACCAACTCATTACGGACTAGTTTTTTTTATGATTTTCATGAATTTTTTGTCATGGAAGGAATGTATATAATTTATTGAAACTTTGTGTTCATTTTAAACATCTATTTAAGAAAATATTGTATATTTTTTTAAGCGTTTCCTCGAAAAATATGAAAATTATCATCGAACGTCACCATCAGACGTAGCTATTTGTGTGCATTCTGGAGGCCACAGTTTTCATCTCAAATCAAAAGGGTTTTGAATTTAGTTCAAGAACATACTACTCTTCTACGTGAACCTAACTTTCCCCCTTAAAAAATGAAAAATTAATTTTTTACAGATGTGTAAATAAATTGATTTTTTGCCATTTTTTTTGCAATAAAAAATACTTTGGACAATGATATTATTACGAATTTAGGTTCATATAGAGCGTAATTATACTTAAGGAAGTATCTGCAAATTTTTAAAATGATTGTTTAAAAACTTTTTGAGTTAGAGTGCACACAAATTAAAATAAGTTGTTTCAAGTAAAACGCGTTTCAAGTTTTCATGCGGTTCGGCACTTGGGAGGAAGCTCACTTAAACACCCTCATAACACCGGAACAAATTGAAATTTTTATTTAAAACTTTGGAAACATATTCTAAAATAGTTATAGGTACTAACAATTTATGAAACAATAATTTTTTTTTTTTTGAATCATCTATATGTATTTCCCCCCTTAAATGTTTCTAAGTAAAATCGGAACAATCCATACTAATATTATAAAAATCGGAACAATCCATACTAATATTATAAATGCGAAACTGCTAGAGTTCGTTTATGACGCTTTCACGCATTAACCAATAAAAAGACTTTGAAAATTCATTCACCAATAGAAAGCTAAATTATATGCGAATACTATAGTCTGTATATGATGGCAAGATCTGGCGTTATGAAATTATTAATATTAATATATTATATTTGTTATACGTTTTCTGTCGCTAACAAAAGCGAGTTATTTCTAACGTCAGAAAAAAATCGTTTCCATGGAAACGATGTTGATATATTTGTGGGCTCTAAGCTGGTAGGTACTCAGCCCCCTGGTCAGCTACTGCTCCAGAAAATTCAAATATTAGAATATGCTTTGTTTTTTTTTGGACAAGCTTCTGTTTTGGAATAAATGTCAGATAAGAGTTCCTACATTAAAAATATAATTCGCAACGATTATAAAGACAGAATAATAAATAGTGTAATTTTTTTATTATATTAACAAACTTCCATATATTTAATTAAAAATAAACATCCGAAATGTTTGTAAGCGCACAAATTCCGAACGAATGAACAAAATTGGATAATTCTTTTTTTCTTTGAGCTATAAGCTTCATGAAATTTAGGTGGCAGGCGAGATGTTTGAAAACTGAATGTACAGGTATGAACGTACAAACAGACATTAGGAGGATTACACATTTAGGTATTATGTCACAATTCACAATGGTGTCAACAATCGTGATTGAAATTTCGCAAGAAACATGACATACCGCTCTTTACAAATGGTAACATATATAATTGATTATTTTACTATCATGCTGGAAGTGAAAGTATGGATCTTGTTAATTTCGACAGCGTTGTGAGATATGTCGTTTATATCGCAGACTTCTTACAACTTGTGCAGTGTTTGTTTATCGTTTGGCGGGGAAAGACAGGAACCGGAATTCCAACAAAAAAAAGAGCGCGTAATCTAACCTTTACCGGAAAGTGTGTCGCTGCACCGCCAACTATTGTTTGTTTTAATAATTCGTAACTTATTGGTTTTTCGTGAACAAAAGTGTAATCATCATGAATAACAATACCGATATTGTATTGATAACTGGTAAATAATGAAGATTTTTAAACCTCGTGTTCATTATTCCTCATTGCTTTTATCGGTTGTGCTAATTTTTGTAGTGATTTTTGAATCCATGTATTATTTTATACACAGTTCTTTTTTTCATTGCCCTTTTTAATAATGTATGCAGCATTTAAATTAAAGAAAAAAAAAAGTTTTTGCAGAAAGCCGCATGCTTTGTTTGTTTTTTGTTGTTTTAAATTAGGTAATATTGTTATAGGTTGATCGGGTTTCGTATGGACTCAAGCTTCATTAAAGCTTTTGCCAATCAAATTATAATATTATTACCTAAGCCTTGATGAAGTTTTGGTCCAAATAAGACCGGATTTTCAAAAAAATTTCTATAGAGAAAGTAGTGGTATGAAACGAAGGAACTGCGTTTTTTAAAAAATTAAATTAAAATGATTTCCGCCTGCCTAAAACTTCGGAAAATATATTTATACTACAAATTTATACATATTTTAAAGGTCCGCAGATACGAGTACCTAATCTAAGAACGATTGAAAGTTTTCTTTTGTAACCAATAATTTTCAGTGTTAACACCGATTCAACCGATGTTAGCATTTGATGGAATGATTGTGTGGATAAATAGATTATGAGGGTATTTCACCATCCTCCTCTTAGCTTATCCACACACATAACGAATTTAATAAATTAACAAATAAATACTTGCAACTTGTAAAAAAATCGGCTAACTTATTCTATATGTAGTCATTATTCTTAGGTTCAAGTTCCGAATATTAAACTCAGACTTTTTAAATAAATAAATCCTGTGTAATTAATCGAAAATGTACGCTACCGTTTGAATAATCTATGAGGAGGATGGTGAAATACCCCCTATGAATATTAACATAATAATATATTATAGGAGGAGCGGGATTTGTGGGCCAACATATCGTTCGGGAGATCCAATTGAAGCAGTCAAGTGTTTCCCAGATAAGGATACTGGATCTGAAACCATATCGGAATTGTTTGAGTAAGTGTCTAGAACTATGCATATAGGTAAGGTATCGAGTGTGGTGGCTGGTGGCGTGCCTGTTCCACTGTAAACAGCCGATAAATTTAATTGATAACACAATTTTGACGTAAACAATATTAACCCGTAGGTACTGTTTTGTTGTGTTCCGAGCTGAGAATTTAATCATAAGAAAATAGCTTTTCTTGTTCCGTCTCAAATATCGTATCGTAGGTAGGTACTTACAGAGTAACAGAGTAGGTAGGTATTGTAGGTAGGCATCTAACCCGATAATCTGTAAAACACCCTCTACACACATCCTACTTGCCCGCCGTTTTTAAGAAAACATGTTGGAAGGGATATAACAATGAGCTTGAGGCTTGACAGGAAATAACAGTCAGTAGTTCTATCTTTAACGGAAGGGCATACGGGGCACGAGTTCACAGGCCTGAAGGAGCCCTGGAACTCATAGCATAGTAACATTCTTTTGTCGTTTTTGTTGTTTTCCTGTATGGTTTTCGCTCTCAAAAGGGACCCTCAAACTTACTGCAGGTCCCACAAACTCGGTGCAGGGCCGGTCTTTCAACGCGGTGGCTTCAGTCAGTGTCAAATCAATTATGAGGGGCAACCATGCATTTAACGGATAGATTGATTTTGCTTGATTTGCTGTTGTCGTTTGAGGGTATTTTGTACATGTTTTATGTGTTAAGTTCACAAATAAAGCTTCCACTAATGTAGTTTCGGAATGGAAATGACGGATAATATTGTATAATGCCGGTCGGCCGGTAGGCGTGGTCGAGCGGTAAGGCTCTTGACTCGCAATCCGAAAGTCGCGGGATCGAATTCCAGCGTGGCAAATAAATTTTATTTGATTAATTTGTGTTATTTCACAATTAATTCATTTAAAATAATAAACGTTAATTGAAATGGCTTTATTATCGTGTTTGGTGACCAGATCTGAATAGCCAGGTACTTCCCCACCTTCCTATTCCCTATCTCCTTCCCCTCCCCACTACCTTCAGCCACACAATGTACTCCAATTGGGGATGCCATAGACTCACTGGCTCCAGACGGGAGCAGTTGGGACTCTTGTGCGGTATTCATATAAAAAAATAATGTAAGCTATTTAAGACACTACAAATTTTAAATTACACATCTAAAATTAATGACGAAATCAATTTAATGTTTAATTGAATGTGAAGGTGTGACATGATATAAACACAAAACACACTACCTTTTGAAATAATAATTGATTTTTTTTACGTTAACTCCTATCAGGAGGCCCTGATGAAAATAATTCCCCTCAGGGCCTAGTCATCTTTGGTGATGCTAATGGAGAGTTTTTTTAGTGAAGGAGAGTAAGTTCTTAAAAGGAATAGGTATGAATAATATGATATATGGGTAGGAATCTGGGGTCAGTGTGTCCAGGAGTGACGGATGAGTCTATCCCTCCCACTGCGGTGCAAGGCGAGGTTCCAAGAGAGTCCTTCTGGAGAGGTCAAAAGGTCTCCCTCAACCAGGTTTGGATCCGGCCTGCCAAGTAGTTGGTGGGCAGACGTATCCGCCGCCAACATCCGGATAAACCTCACCCCATGAACCCGGGCACCCCTGCTAAGACACTAAACGCATCGATCCACTTGGGGGTGACCTATGGCAGAGGTGTTGGTAATCCAATAAATGGTTCCTGGAGCGGCGGTAACCACACCCGCCTTCCAATTTGATTACAAATATACACAGGTTCGATATTTGCCTGTAAAGTATATATAATGTATGATAACTAAGAATCAACTCAACTCAACAATTCTTTGAAAAGTCATACATTAAAAGCAATGATTTTTCAAAATTTAAAATAGCCTTACCTAACGTAATCTATTTAACCAATTTTTTAAACATATTTTTTACGTCATTTATAATGACTTTTCAGAGGAGGTTCTGAGTTGATTTCATTCTGGGTTGTCCGGTCACCCAAAAACGCAATGTACAAACTTGGCGAAAATACTTTTGATCCGTGGATGTTCATATCTATGAGACTATTTCAAATTATTTATTTTTCCTACACACTTTTACTTTTTATTTTTATAAAACCCCTTACAAATATTCACAATTCCCCAGATGTAAAAGGAGCAATACCAGTTATGTCGATAATAGGAGATATAAAGGATCGGTCATCGATGGAAGAAGCTTTTCGAGGAGTGACGTGTGTGATCCACTGTGCGGCGTACGTGTCCTATGAATATCCCCCAAATAAAGATATATTACACAAAAATAATGTCGAAGGTATGTAATTTTTTTACAAAAAAATATTTTTCCAAAATATCGTACGACCCTTTTTATGCTTTTATTCCAGCCATTTTTTATTGCCGATTAATAATAATACTAACATACAGAAAATCAATTTAGTTATTTTTGCTCATTTTTCACAGAATTATTCAATAACATTTTTATTGAAAAAAGTATTTCATAAGAGAAGGTACACATGGTGACCGTCAACTCAGAATGAAATCAACTCAGAAACTCCTTTGAAAAGTTATTAAAAGTGATGAAGAAATATATAAAAAATTGGTTAAGGGGCCGTATCCCCGCTCAAAAAGAAGAAGATGGAGAGATATGTAATTACGAATGTTGAAGAGAGCGCGCTAATATTTAAAACGATAAAATTGAAGCGAAAATTGTGAAAATGTTTAATAAAACACGACTCGTTTAAAATAGAGCAAACATCTCGTGGGGAACATTTAAAATAGCATTCAAAGAAACACTGAATTTTTTCGTACATGTAACTTCTAAAATAAGTGAAATGAACGTGTTTATAATAATTTTCGGAGCCTACTTTGCGATTTTTTTCTATAGAGGGAATTTAATATAATTTGCGTTTCGGCGTGGAACACGTCTAGAAATTATCTTCAAAAATAATGTATATTTTTTTAAGAGCTTAAAAACTTCAAATGTTCAAGGGAGATATGTAAGAAATCGGCAGAAATTCGGGTAGCAGCGGCTTAAATAAAAGGTTACGTTAGGTTAGGGTTACGGGCTCTTTAAAAATTATTTTAGAGGTGTTGAGTTGACTTGATTCTGAGTTGGCATGGAACCGCTATCTGTCATACTTATGGATACTCGAGGAAAATTGGTTTACTGGTGTCATAATTTACCATTTAATTGTAATATTACAATTATAATATTTCATTGAGAATTTTAACATTTAAATTCTCGTCTTGTATTATTTTAGTCATCTTGAATCGTGTTATTTTAGAAGTTTTGTTCTTTTAGGAATAAAGGTCATATTTTTAGCACAGTACTTTTGGCACCAGGTGGTAGAAATGATGAATTTCAGGAACCTAAAATGTAATATTGCCTTTTTGTCAGAAGGTTGTTAATTTTAGCTGTAAGTTACCGACACTATTGATAAATCCTTTATCGATCGACTGTGCAAGGTATCCTGGACGGAGCATTAGTTCGATTTTGTATGAATGGCATTGAAACCAAATCTAAATTGCCTGCCACAGATTGGCAGCCATCTTGTGTGACAAACTGTTGAAACAATTTGTATGCAGTGGGTTTATTGGTATTAGGTATTTTATTTTGGTTTTCATTTATGCAATTATATCGGCTTATGATTTTTCGGGTAGGTACTTGATGCGAAAAGGAAGGGGAACACATCTTTCTCCTCTCACCGCGGGCAGATTCAAATTGTTCTCGAATAGCTCCATACCTTCGATCAATAAAGGCACTTGGTCGATGCTCCATACAGAGCCATTCAGGTTCACGCTTTCAGCACTAGGCTACGATCTCTTACCAAGAGCATTAATCAACATTTTCAGTGACCAAAACTGTAACACATTTCTTCCTGATTCTATGGCACGGCACTTTTAGCACTAGATAGAATGAATTTTTTAAAGGATCTAAAACGTCTTAATACTCGTAATACGTATCTTTCTGCTTGGTACTATGGCATGATACATTCAGGATACAAATAAATGATCTTATTAAAGGTATGAAACATTTTCAGGGACCCAAAATGTAATCTCTCTCTGCAAGGAGCACGACGTGACCAGGTTGGTGTTCACCAGCTCTGCAGAGGTGGCGATGGTGCCCTACCTGGGATCCACCTGCATCACCATCATAGTCAACCAGACCGAGCGGAGGGCCCTTCCCCCGGCCAAGGGCGGCCGGTTTATGATCCCTGGATACGCGGCTTCTAAATTCAAATCGGAACAAATAGTATTGGAGGCTAATGGGTCTACAACAAGTACGATTTGTTTTTCATTGGATTTAATAAATTTTAAAGTTTTTTTGTGATACCCCGAAGAAGAGTTTGAATAGCTCGTAGCAAGTGGAAATTTACTCATACTTCCCAATTTTCCTATTCCTATTTTCTCCTTTCCCTCCCCACTACCATCAGCCTCACAAAACACCCCGATTGGGGACGTCATAGTTCCACAAGCTCCAGACTCTTGTGCGGTATTCACATAAAAAAATCCCACTAGGCGAATTTCCGGAAGTTGTGAAGTACCTGGCTATTCAGATGAAGAGCTACTCTCTAACTTTTGTGAGATCGAGATAGATATCGGGCGAGATCTCCTGTCAGATTTGTGTGATTTTCTACGGCTGTTAAATGAATAAATAATCATGCATACTTGCAGGAATTCGTGTTTAAACCGATCTAAACTAAAATACGTGACAGCTCACAGCTGAAATTCTGACATCGGCCCATAGAAAAAGCAAATAACAGCCGTAGAAAATCACACAAATCTGACGGGAGATCTCGCCTGAGATCTACCTCGATCTCACAAAAGATAGAGAATAGCTCTTCTGGCCATTAAACATTGCTGAAGCCACTTCATAGGCGATACTGAG
This sequence comes from Glyphotaelius pellucidus, assembly GCA_936435175.1. Classification (NCBI taxonomy): domain Eukaryota; kingdom Metazoa; phylum Arthropoda; class Insecta; order Trichoptera; family Limnephilidae; genus Glyphotaelius; species Glyphotaelius pellucidus. The sequence continues at coordinate 31,279,094 of OW386543.1, forward strand.
TGTGTTTCCAACGCCGAAACGAGGTCCAAAAGAACAACAATTGGTTAATTTTTTTCAATTTCTATTCAGAATTGTCTGAAATATCAGACAATTATTTTAAGCACTTTTCAAACCCAAATCTTCTAGACACTTTGGTTCAATTCTGAGGAGATATAAGGAATAATTACGTATTCTTAAGATTGTAACCAAAGATATTGAAATACAAGAGATATGCTATGATGGGCGCCCGACTGTCGGCGGACTACGGTCTAATGGTCCTAGTTTGAATACGGGATTAAGTTGATTTTTTGAAGGTGTGCAGTAGTATTCGTTAACAATATCGGCGACACCAGGAAGCACAGTCCCACCCAGAAAAAAACTACCGATAGCACATTAAATGTCTTTGATTGTAACACGATATTTGAAATTTCTTTGATAGTTTTAATAGTAAAAATAATTATTATAAATACAATTTTGTAGTTGATTAGAATACATTATTATATTATCTAATTCGATCGGAAAAACTGGTCATCTGTCTTTTTTCAGAAAGCGGATTAAAACTAAAGACAGTGGCACTGAGACCACCTTTCATTTACGGCGAAGAAGATCCAAATTTTATAACTTCCTTGATAAATATAGCTCACTCGATGGGGGGAAAGTTACCCCAAATAGCCGGCACCGGAGGAAAACAGCAAATTGTTTATGCAGGTAAACCATTATCATTTTTTTATGAACATAAAGAAATTCAGATGTAGAATAAAAATAATTGTCTACTGAAATATAATATCATAATGTGTAGTTTGTATAGGAATGTAGGCAGGTACTTTAGTTGTCTCGATTATTCAAAAGATTATTTTAATAATTTTGTTCAAGTATACATACATCAGTTAGAATATTGAAAATGTTAATTTGGAAACAAAATTGTTCTCTGGTTTCACAACTCACATCGACCCATATCAAACACTAAGGACGGGTTGTTTCAAAAAATTTGATGGATTCATCAAATATTTGAAGTTAATTTTCACGTTCTGCGTAAGTTCTATTCAAGTTCTATTATTACATCATTATAGACCAGTTGATTTACGAAACTGAAATCCTCACAGAACTTGAATAGAACTTACGCAGAACGTGAAAATTAACTTCAAATATTTGATGAATCCATCAAATTTTTTGAAACAACCCGTCCTAAACCTAACTTAATACAATACTGGCATTGAGGCTAACAATTAGAAAAATTTAAATTATTTGGAAACTTTTATCTATATAATACCTATTTATTTATTTAAAGAACTTTATAGACTGAATTTTTTGTGTTAATTCATCCGCCATGCTAGGGATTTCCCAGTGTTATGGCGGATGAAGTTTACAGATTGCGTACAGTTATTAAATTATTCAATTCAATTTGATAATAAATAATAGTTATCAAAAATTATAATTATGCAAAACAATTTAATTTAAGTAACAAATTGCAATTATTATATTTCAATTCAATTTAAGTAGCAAGTTTTACATATCATAGTTTCTAAATGTAAGGATCCATTGTGATAATTGTTTTTTAAAGGTATGGGGTTGGGTTTCGGTTTTTAAGTTCTAAGGGAGAAGGTTAAATTTTTAGGAGCTAGGTACATGAAATGTCTTCGAGCTGATGTGGTACGTAATGCTGATGTGGTACCTACATACATAGTTTTACCACCCGGCTTCCTCCGGGAATTTTTGTCTTTCCACAGTTTTAGAAAATTTCTTTTGGAAATGTTTTTTTCATTGAACCAATGTAAAAATTCCGTTCTAACAACAAGGGGTCTTATTTTAGGAAGTTAAATGGATATTTCAAAGGTCCGTAATCCGGTTTCAAAGGTTCTCATGGTTGAGTCACATATTCCAGACTGAAAAATTTCGTAAGTCCGTACATCACCATTCAAGAGTTTTTTAGTAAGACGTATACTGCTATATTATATCGAAGACTATCTGAAGCCCCCGGCGTTGCCCGGGCTTTACACAAAGTTTTTAAAAATTGGATGTAGATTATTTTGAAGGTCAAGTGTGCAAAATTTCATCAATCTCACGTCGCTCACCCGGTGTCCGCCGTGCGTTACATGTCACAGATACTCTTCTTTATATAAATAGAAGACACATATAGAAAACCTTATTTCACAAGCTGAAACAAAAGTGAAAATGCAAATGCCAGGTTTTAAAAAAAAATTGTTTTCAGGGAACGTTGCCTGGGGACATATTTGCGCCATGGAAACCTTATTAAAAGAGACTGAGGAAATATCTGGCATGCCCGTTTTCATTACTGACGATACGACTGTGGCCGACACCACTAGACTTTGCGAGAGACTTACCAAGGGTTCGAACAACAAGAAACCCTTGTGCCAGCAGACCTGGTGGTCAATCCCGCTGCTCCTGTCCATGCTCCTAGCTCTAGTGGTCCAGAGCGTCTCCAGCATCACAGCCATCAGACTGCCAGTCAGTCCCTGCGCCCTTATCTCATACCTCGGCTCCTTCATACTGTTCAGCAGACTGAGGGCGGCTATCCACATGGGCTACACGCCCAAGTACTCAGAGGATGATGCAGTCCAGTTGTCAGCTAAGTTTTACGTAAATCATTATAAGATATTGGATGAGAAAAAAACAAACTAGCACCTCCCCTGCTACATCATCATAACGGATTACTGTGAACACAATGACAAAAATTATTATTCTAGGTAGTTACTTTGAACAATACTTCCGCACACACATAAAATATGACATTAATATCGTGCTGTTTTAGTACTAACATAATATTTCAATGATGACGCTATAAAAGATTTTTTCTTGTGTTTGATACACGAGTAAATAGTTTGTAATAAATAATAAATTTCGTGATGATTTGCTGTTTATAAGAAAATGTGTTATTTTGATCCGCTTGAGACCTTTCTGGAAATGTATTCGTCAAATGACGCCCCCCAAACCGTTGAATTATTACATTACATTTTGAACTGTAAATTATTCAAGAATCAACAATAGTTTTTTTTGGTGGAAGCCGTCATTAATAATACATTTGCTTCATAAATAATGGATCAGGCCGAAAGCGAGAAACAAAACTTAAAGTTGCTTAATTCTAAGAAGTAAGTTTTACGAGATAAAGAAAAAGGGAAGAAGTTAGAAATAATGCTCACATCTGTATTTGTAGATAAATTTATCACGGATTCTCATTTTATATTAGTGGAAAATTGATGGAGCTCACTTTAGAGTATTATTGCGAAATTATAAAAGATAGGGCAAACTATCTTTAAGAATAATACATAGTAGGTAATACAGGAAAATTATTTATATTTTGTATAAACCGTTTTTCAGGTGAAACCTATTGTTCTTGTTGCAACTATGACTTCTGTTCCATAAAATGAGTTGTTTTATATAAAATATGTTTTATGCTATTGTTTACCGTTCACATGACTTGATTTGAAAACCAAATCAAAAACAAATTAGCACCTAAAATAAATATTTGTTAAAAATAATGTCTTTTTATTTGAACAGGTACCCCACACTACCACTATGACTCAATTAAATACATAAAGAGTTATGAAGGTAAAGTTTCTGAATAAGTTTATTTTTTTGTGAACATCGCATATGTCACAACTTCTAATTTAACCATAGAAAGATAATCTACGTCTTAGAGACGCAAGCGATACACAAGAATTGCTGTCTTTTTTTTTATTTCGCAACGTGGCGCGCTGTCTATCTCAGCTAGCTCAGTTGCCGAGCAGAGCTTGCGCAGGACCACGGTAATAATTACGGAGAAATACATACACCATACGTCCGAAAGACGTATGATTACCTTTTGTGTAACTTTCAGACTTGTTCGTATAAATGTGATTTAGGGAACAAAATTTTTTTTTTTAAGTTGAACGACTGATTAGCTTTTAAACTTTCATAGTATAAAAAATACGATTTTGACATAAAATGAAACATTATTTTTCATTTAAAAAAAGAATTAATATTTTGTAGTTGATTTGTAAGAGGTTTACAAAATTTTGTCATTTTTTTAAATTAAAATATATTTTTAATAATTATTTTGATTTTAAAGTACAAAACCCTAAACTAATTGTTCAACTGCCTTTAAACTGTGTAAGCATGATAATATGTCAAATATACACATTTAAACTTCAGTACCTCTCTAAAACGTATCATTATCTTTAACGTAGGTGAAAATAAGATTGTCTTTCCAGGGTTAAGAAAGTTATGAGCTGTGTGGCGGAAAGAAAAGGTGAGTGAGGAAAGACCTCCTCCAACGAATTCTGTGACAGACTGATAAGCTCCTTGGCTTTGAACACAGAGATCGCGGGTATGCCTAAATTGAAAAAAATATAAATCAGTTTTTTTTTTCAGATAATATGATTGAACATACACGTAAATTTAACATACTCTTCACACATTGTAAGAGTAGATCGAAACCTTTCTTGAAATGGCTTTAGCTGTATGTTCCTAATGTTTCTGTTCTCCTTCTGTTTCCCTTCCCCACATAAGTTGCTATAGATCCATGTATTGATTGTTTTAAATGGTTATTTTATACATAATATTACGCCACCAAATAAAACATACCTAGATAAAATTATCTAATACCCGTTAATCAACTTTTTAAATGTAGGCAATATTATCTAATACCCGAATTGGCTTCATGGAAAAGCAGGTTCTAAGAAAGTAGACCAAATACTGAACACGATTTCCCAAAAATTACTAAAACTAACTTGACCTGTATCACTGTAAGTACATTACCATCACGAATTCAATAAGTAGAATGGCGTTCCGATCGATTCCTACACCACGGAAATGCCGCTCTCGTGGGTAAAGCATTATTTTCATGCCATTTTTGCTTACATAAAAGTTAATTCGGGACATAAATCCACTTTTTCCTTAATCGTAATATATTAAGCAAGCCCAACAGCGTGATGACATCTACAGCGGAAAACCTGAATACTGGAGGCAAGTCGTGAGGATTGTGAATGTAAGAAGAATTCTAGAGTTATTGTAGAATCACGCACGCCAACATTGTATATCAGTTTTTACACGTAATAGCATAAATTACTTCCTCCATCCATATTTGATCACCTCACCTTAGGTCGTGAGGTGATGTTATGTGCGAGTCTTATGTCAGAGTTATTGAGAGATGAGAGAACTCGGATATTGTTGTGTAATACCTACCTATCTGCCATTACCTGTTTCACACCATCAGGAAGGAATCTCTTTTATAACACGGTTAAATAATTGGTTTTGTGAAACAACTTCCATTTGTGTTTTATTACATCAATATTTGTACTCTTTCTTACGTTTGGACATCTTCTGTTTGGCCACGTGTGATATCAATCACATTACGTATTATTACGTCACATTATACATCCACAATAGAAGTAGGCTAAAAGTAAAGTAGGTAAACATTTTATTTTTATTTTTAATTGAATATCTCACAAGAATGTGAATACATCCTATTTAAATTGTGAAAACACAAATCGATCAAATAAAATTGATCTGCGCACGCCGGGATTTGAACTCGCGTCCTCCGGATTGATAGTCGAGAGCTTTGCCCCTCGACCACGAGGGCCGTCATATATTTATTTATTTAATTTAAAATGTAACATTTATTTATTTTTTGTTTTAGGAGGCCTAAAATCGTTACAGTTTCTCGTAGAATGGCGCCGAACCGACTCAAATTTTAGATATTTTGATTGATTCTTAAAAGACCAGGGTAGGAATCTGGGGGTCAATGTGTCCAGAAGTGACAGACGTATGAATCCATCATAGGTAGATAGGTTGAGAGAGTTTGGCTGGAGAGGTCAAAAGATCTCCCACAACCAGTCTCCCCCGCCACGCAGTTGGGCAAAAGCGTCCGCCGCCAAGATCTGCACAAACCTCACCCCCTGCACCCGGGCTCCCCTGCTAAGTCATTAGACGTGGCCAACCATTTGGAACAATGAATTGCAGGGGTGTTGTTACGTGTATGTACATGATATGTTACAGATATTTTTATCTAAAATATAAATTATTAAAATATTCAATTAAATTATATACAAAATATTATATTTTAAATATTCCATCTTGAATTACTTAATAACAATACTGCATACATCAATCCATCGTCTCGAATGTGTCGTCTATATAATACCATTGAATGTGACCATATGGATATCTAACCAAACAATCTCACATATTTCAATAAACATATTATCAAACTCCTACCATGACACTTCGCGGAGAACAGTTATGTAGCTGCTTTATTGTCATATCCTTTCTTTCTTTTTTCTCTTTCTCTGCAGGTTATGTATTATATTTGACACTACTATGTCATATATTTCAACGAAAACGCAGGTTAACTGTGGTATTGTGTAAGGACTACGTGGAAACTTAATTTTACGATAGCTAATAATATGACACCGGACTCCACTGACTCGAAGCATAAAATTTTATTTATAATATATCTGAGAATAACCTGGCAGGACAGGCTGTCTTCGAGGCAAACTATACGTTATATCCTGAAGCTGAAAGTACTCCGTTTCCCCGTAATGCAGGTTGATAGGTGGCTACAGTGGATATTCGCTATTCAGAGGACATAACCATTTATAACTCTTCGTCCGGTCCGAATACATCATTATAATGGCAGAGCTGTAACGATCAACAAGTAAAGGCAATTTCCTTTTCTGTACTTGACTCCTACATCTTGTACGTGCTTATAATAATGCTAGTTGAAAACTCGTCAATATTGACTGGAAAATAAGAATTATTTTCAAATATTACCTTAGGTATTATAATTTATTGACTGAGTGTAGCGGTAGTTCTGTTTAAGTTAAAACCCTTTGGCATTTCATGTGTGTAAATTTGTTTATTACGTTTCGGTTCCGATTTCACGATGGTGGCCATTTTAATGGCTCAGTAAAGATTTTTTTTAAACGTGAAATTGTCGTGTTTATTAATTAAGTACAGTTTGTCAGATAAGAGAAGAAAAAATAGGAAACACTGTTATTCAAATGGCACTAAAATATATCACACGATGTAAACGTGAAACTGTGTAACCTACATTTTTGTAAAAATTAAAAAGGCATAAAAGTGAAAAAAATATTTTTTCATTGCAATATAGATACCCACCGATCTCATTATTAGAATTGCATAAATGTAGGTATTTTAAATCTTTGCAATGTGTTAACATAATGAAGAATAAAAATACATTATTGTAATAAAATATAAAGCACAGTTGAGAAATTGCTCCCATTTATTTAATACCAGCTTAAGTATCCAGGCGTTGCCCGGGTTTTAGATCATGTCTCTAATTTTAGATCTGAATATTTATTTTATTTTTTTTTTATTTATTTTATCTATTGAAACAAAAATACATATACATTATAAAAAAAATATTTTGACTGTCCAACTAGGAGATTTCCCGTTTTAGGACAGTCAAATTTCCTGGTTTAGTTCACATTAGGTAGTTGTTGTTTTTTGTAGAACATAATATTAAATGATGTACAAATTCAAGTACAAGGTTATAAAGCCTGTAAAGCAGTTAAATATAGTAATAGTTGTAAAAGTTACTGAGAAAAGTTTAGAAGTTTAAAATAATAAAATGATAATATATTAAAACTATAAAGAAAACAAAATAAATAAATAATATATTTAACTCATTCAAATAAAAAAAGTAGTGTAACTAAACTCACCATTAGTGATTCTTCCTTTCTACCTACTGTTAATTTCAAATTTATGTTAAGTTAAATGAAAGTAAATCACTTCAAATTTATATCATTAAGTAGATACCTAAGCAACAGTGCTTCTTTGATATTAATTTTTTTTCTTTAAGAACAAAAAAATGTTTTTTAAAATGTGATTCAGTGTTCTACATATTCAGTGTCATTGCGCTTTAAAATAATATTCGACAGTTAAATTGGTATTGCCAGCCTAAAATTTTTATAGTTTAATTTTTAAAATTTCTACTCTTAATTGACAGATTATAGGTAGGTATATCAAGCAAGTAGTATAATTACCTATTCACAAATCCTATGATTTCGGAAGAAATGTTTGTTTTGATTTAAAAAAACTGAAAAATTAGAAAAATATGTATGTGACTTTTTTGGGAGCGTAGTTTACTGTTCACAGTATACCTAACCATGATCTTCTGAAATTTGTTAAATAAAACTATATAAATATAAATAAACGTCGATGTCTTGGATATTTATTTTTACCTACACATGCATAAGGCATTTATGGTATTAAAAAACATAACTTTCGTGGAATTCTTATATAATTCGCACGGTAGCAGTCAATTAAAAAAATATTATAGAAATAATCTCATTTTTCAAGACGGGAATCTCATGCGACAGTCTGCTCAAATGCAACGTTGGCAGTTCTTTCGAAGACTTTTGTTGTTGTAAAAATTCAAAACAGACCTTGTACCTTATTCAATGTGTAACTAAACACTGTTTAACGGATGCGATTTTTTTTATCAGTAAGGCTGTGTTAAATATATTTTTAAAATTCTATTGTTTTTTCCGTACAAAAGTCAAACCTATTGAAAATCTATGGTGTAAAGTCGAACTTACTCGATGACGCCAGAAGTGAAGAGTGGCAACCTCGTACATCTATCTCTCTCTGACCTGCAACCATGGAAACCGCGCACAAATAACAAATAGGGAGTGTTTGAAAGTTTAAATAATTCCATAATCAAACATTTTTACATACCTATACTAATATGAGGCGCTCAGCGGAAGAGTGGCCCACCAAGATCAGCGAAAACATCATATTTTTATATATTTTTGTCATATCTATGAAGCCACAGCGGCCCAATTTTAGTTTACACTGATTTCAAAGGATCTTTAAAATAGTGAAAACTAAAATTGGGCCACCATGGCTTCATAATAGATACGACAAAAATATATAACAAATAATGTTTTCACTGATTACGAATTTTTGTGGGTTGGGCCACTCTTCTCCTGAGCGCCTCATATATAAAAAAATACCTTACCTCTATCGTGTAGAATCACCTCCCGAATTTACTGCACTTTACCGCCGTATACCTTGTTTACTAGAATATTAATGTTAATATCTCTCAATTAATACATTTTACTTTATATTGTATGGGGTAATAAAATGTATGCCGTAAAACGGGGTGGAGGTATGATTTTCAAGATTGCTCTGGGACTGAGAAATTTGACTGCAGTCGGCACTGTCAAACTCATAAATAAACCAAACCACACACGTCGAACCCAATCATAATAAAGTCATGGGATTATTATTGAGATTAGTCAAGTTTCGGTTTATTACGTAGGTAGGTAGGAAGAAATTTTCATATTTTAGAAATCCCCATAGAACTTACAAGATTGCGGTTTAAGAATTTATTCACATTTTCCTGACTACTCTATAGAATATAAATAAAATCAATATATTTTTTAATATTTTTTTTCATATGTATACCGCACAAGAGTCCCAGCTGCTCCCGTCTGGAGCCAGTGAGACTATGGCATTCCCAATTGGGGTATGTTGTGAGGCTGAAGGTAGTGTGGAGGGGAAGGAGATGGGTAAGAGGAAGGTGGGAAGTACCTGGCTATTCAGATCTGGTCACCTGGTGATCTGGTGGGCAATTACTTACTTACCAGGGCGATACTGAGAGTATCTTCCACTATGGAACGTGCCGCAAATATACTATATATTATTTTAATTTAATTAATTGTGAAATAACACAAATTAATCAAATAAAATTTATTTGCCACGCCGGAATTCGAACTCGAGTCAAGAGCCTTACCGGTAGACCACGCCGACCCTTAACATAGCATGTTAAGCATAGGAAATGTTTGAAACTTTTTTTTGTATTTCTTGGGCATTAACTATGTAACAATTTCTAGACATTTGTTACTTAAATTAAATTTTTCCGCGACCGGAATTTTTTCAATCAATGTTTCAGTGTTTGAAACTTTCAAAATATCTTTTTTCCATCCTCGCGATGGTTTCTGGATTATTACAACACCTGAAATTTTTTTTAATCATTAAAAAAACTCTTCCGAAACTGTCAAAAATATCACTATTTGAGAATGACATTTTGTAATTGTTGACATGTTTTTTTTAACGTTCAATTTTAGCTTTATGCTGGTAAGAGTGGTAAGCACACATATTTTTATACGTGCAAGCTTACAAAGTGAATTTATCACAATCGAAACAATAGTAATGATAATAATCATTGTTCTTCTAATTGGCGTCAGTTCGTAAAATGTTAAGAGTAATAGATGGACCCGTGTGGTAGTAGTACGAGTATACAGTTCTGTAGTCTTTGGTAGGTACTGTCGACGTTATTATATTGCACAGTAGTTGCTGGTTATACTTAAAGCTATGCATTTAAGACAAACTTTGTACCGCACTTCTGTGACAGGAAACAGGACCAACAGCACCAACTAATTAAAACGTATTACTGCTGAAAGTACAGAGATACCATTTTCTATGCCTTGAAAAATTGACCATTTGGACTTATCGGCTTTCAATCTTCTTATGTAATGTGCATGAAGTACATGTGCCACAAGACAGAGAATTTATATAAACTTTTGACTAGGTATTTATCAATTTTTTAATTTTAATTATTTTTATTTATTTTTTTACATGATCTCTACACAGGAGGCCCCAGGAAAATAATTTCCCTCAGGGCCTATGACATCTTTGGGGATGCTGTGTGGAGGGTTTTTTTTAGGAAAGGAAGGGGAGGAGAGTTCTGGGAAGGAAAAGGGTTTAAGGGGTGGGTAGGAATCTGGGGTTCAGTGTGTCCTGGTCATCCGCCTTCAAGACCTAGACAAACCTCACCCATGAACCCGGGCACCCCTGCTTAATCACCAAACGTAGCGAACCACTTGGGGTGACCTATGGCAGAGGTGTTGGTTATCCAATAAAGGTTTCCGGGGCGGCGGTACCCATTCCCGCCTCCCAAATTGATATACCCACCAGGATAATATTGAGATCAGCTCGGTGAAGAATACTCAGAAAACATAATTATATCTAAACACATCAAAAACAGATATACAAGCGTATTCAAAAGTTACATTGATACCTAGAACCTTTCAATATCCTTTGATAATAATAATGAATTCTGGGCCACCAAAATATTCACAGAATGGTTTTCTTAGTTTCAGAACGAAAAGATTTTCTACTCTTATGATTACGATTCTTAGATTTTATTTCAATACGGCCGATTTAATAAAAGGGTGCATGTCAGGGTAACTTGTATCATTTGCCCACATTACTTCCTGATAAGATCACTTGTGATTGATGTTTGGCTTCTTATACATGAACCCCGTGGTGATATTAATATAAGTACGGCGATAATATGTAACACTTGCCATAAATAAAAATTGAATTATTTTATTATGAAGGATTTAATTCACTGTTTTGAAGATTATTCACAATGAAAGTTTCAAGTTGTGAATACTTTTTCATACATAAATCGTGCGAAACAACAGGGATGTCTGCATAAATCCCCAACTATTGTTACCATTATACGGGTCCCTGGCCATTTTCTCTCTCGTGAAACAAAAACATGACCCTCTTTGACATTTATTACCGAGAGGATAAATGTAAAGTCGAAGGATAAGAAGTGATAATGGGAAGCTGCAAATATGTTTTGGTTTACAATTTAGTTCCTCTGGGGGCGATGCGATAGCCCTGGGATCGATTGACGTCGATTGTAAAACACGCAAAAAATATGCCTGAAGCCTCTCCCGCATACATAGTGGGTACTGGTTAGTACCTAGTACCACTACCCGGAGATAAATTACCTCGGCTGGGAACCACCTTCTTTGGGAACTTTCCCGCTTTTATGGAATAGGTAATATCTGGATTATAGGGTTAGCGATGGTTAAAGCCGCCACGCCTATGCGCCAGATACCTACTCAACTATTCTACGCATCAATGTCTTCAGTCTATTCTCTATTGACAATAACTTCTCATTAAGCCCTTAACAGTTGGTAAAAGTAGAGCGTAACTTGTTTCCAGATTGGATTCCAAAACTGCAAAATAAAATAGAAAAGTCTTAAACAGAATTTCCGGTGCATATAATTCCGATTTCCTACGAATTCGTTCGTCTTCAGGTTTTGTCTAGTGGGGCTTGGGCCGCCTAACCTAATAGGCCTGGCCCACTTTGGCTTCCGCCCAAAATACCCCTAATTGTGGTTAGTGATGTATGTAACAATCGCGGCCCAACTGTTTATCAACCCTCGCATAACGAGGCGGCACAGTGCAAGTGCATGTGCATTTCCTGCCCGGATCGGAGCCCAGTGTAATTTCTTTTTTTTTGTTACCCCACCAAACGATAGTATTATTGGCGCATCTCACCGCCCCCGGAAGCCGGATCTACTAGAGCCCCGGCGTTTACGCGTTCGTGAAGCAATACACACTGAGATAGGACGCAAGATAGGAGTATAAAGGAAAACCCAATGTTTACGAATGAGAGTTATACGAACCATTATATAGACAAATTAATGTCACCATTAAAGTACCTGTGCTCGAGAGGGTTCGGCCCGCGATGTTAGAATTTCAAGTACCTGCCTACATTAGGAGATCTATACATTAAAATCCAGCAATTCAAATCATAAATGAAAAAAGACAAATACTAAGTTTTATTAGAAAACCGTATTCAAGTTAAATAATATGTTTTTCATGCCCAGAGTTAAATACTTATTATTTGCACAATACCATTATACTTACGAAGGAAGATCTTTTTTCAATCGACAACAAGAAGAAATCAGATAATTAGCAATGATGAAATCCAAATAGATACACATTGACCGCTGTCAAAAAACATTTTAATGACATTCTTAATAAAAAAACCTGTTACCCTTGAAATAATCTTACAAATATCCCATATTTTATTTATTTTAAACAGTTAACTCAGCAATTCTTGCAAAGCCTATCCATGACACTTTATAATGCTTCACAGTAAGAGAGAGAAAGAACAACTTTGAAGTATATTATTTACACAGGGTCTTACTAATAAACGTTTAACATACATTAATGGTTGATTTTCAGACAAAATCGTATCAGGTAAAATTTAAAATGCGTTTATAAGTAAGAAGAACAAAATATAAATGTATATTTACATTTACTCTACGAGTACACATTTCTTTCCTGAATCAAACTGCAATGTACTTATTACAGCATGATACATATACACGTCGGTACCTACCTATATTAATTAAATACTAAAAGTTACTGCCTTGATCAGTCAGTGGCTGAGTTGGCATCGCGTTTGGGTCCCACCCGATCAACATTTACCGCTTACTGTGGTGGTAGTAGGAGATTTTCAAATATTGTCAGGTTATTCGTAACCTGGGAATGTTTGTCTTTATTTAAAAAAAATTAAAAAATGTATTGTTTCTTTTCTTCCAACCACAAGAAAATGACTCTAATAAGTACCATAAAACAATCGGAGATGTAAAATAACTGGATTGCAAAGCCCAAAACGTAAAAAAAAAACCTTAAAAAAAACCTAAAAACCTAAAAAAAAACACTCCTTACCTGTAAGCGTTAGCATATCTGCGCTATTCGAGGACACTTCTTAAAAGCACATTAGAGTAATTGAAAATTAGCATATTGTTTATGGCTGCAAGTATTCGGCGGTGAATGCGGTAGTCCACAGTGGCTGGTCCCCAACCCCCTAGTCTGGCAGCTCTCAGCTCTCAGCTCTCGGCTCTCAGCTCTCAGCTCTCAGCTCACAGCTCTCCGAGTCGGGGTCGCGAGTCGCAGAGGCGAGGCAATAAATTAAAGCAGCTTTGTGAAACCGTCAAATAGCGCTAGTCCAGGCATTTTTCCTTACTACATCTTCCCTCCACTGCTCGGAGTCTCGGAGAGAGCGCCGAACACCGACGTTTAAAGCGATGCCCTACAAATTAAGCGACCCTTTTAAAATGCAATTTTTATGCGGAAAATACATTTAAAGTCGCGGTGCAGAAATTACGGTAAACGAGATTTCAGCTTTTGTAAGATCCGGGACCCTCGAGACAAATATTTCCATTCGATTGCGTTGAAGACGTTACAATTTGTCATGTCGAAAGTTTCGCGGGAATTTTTCAAAGTTTTCGTATAGAAGCGGGAGGGATTTCGCCATGCCGGATAACAAAACTTTAAATGCAGTCTTCGCAAAAACTGGTGTTCGGTCGCGAGCGCTGTTTAAGAATTGAGTTTTGAGTTATAATTCGGCGCATTTGTTTAAGAAAGATCTCGAGTAACGTCAGAATATAAATGATTATACTGATAAAACTTTCAACAATGGGGGATGTCTCGGCAGTGCGTGTATAGTATATAGTGCGGAACTGGGGGTGGGGGAGGAGTGTCGAGTCTGAGTGTGAGTGTGGAGTGCGGTGTACGCGATGTGCGGTGAATGGAAAGAGGTGCGAGGTCTGCCGGCACCGTACCTGGCCAGAGGAGAGGTCTCGCTTGTATCCACTTGGAATATAGTCGTGTGTCGTGTGACATGTCCCTGCAGCCGGAGCCGGGACGGAGGTACGCGAGGAACTAAAGAGAACACGTACAGAGTAGATACGCGATTGTCCCCCCTTACTTCTTGTGTATCGCTATTTTTGTAATACGGTTTTCTACAGACATTGCAGTAGTTTTGAAGATGAAAAATAAAATTGCAGTTTGCGCAGCAAGATTACATCGGGTAGACGGTGTTTTATGCAAAATTTACGTGATTCTGCCTCCATGATTTGAATGTATAAATCACTACATTCAGTTTATGGAACAAAATAAATATTATGCAAATTAGAATAAGGAAAAATAGATACAAATAAAAATTAATTTCTAAAAGATTTTTCACTTATTGTTTTCTTTTTGGTGAGGCATAATTCCAATACAATATTGGTAGCTAATAAAAAAGAATGGAGAAAAAAGTACATTTGTTGTAATTCTCACTAACGAATTTTTGTGAATTTTATGTTCAAATTAACTTAATAAATAATTATTTATATGTCCACTCTGCCAGTGCGGTGTGGAGGAGGAGCCTCTTGACCATGTCTTTTTCAATTGTAAAAATCATCCTTCCTTCAAAAACATATATCGTTTGCACATTAAAATCACCCACTATTCTCCTCTCAGTATTCCGTATTTGCTGTCTCTCAACAATTCTCGTTTTTTTCAGTTTTATTTAAATTCGTAGACTTGAATGACTTCAATATTTAATTTGTCATATTCTCTTATAGATTATCCTCAAAATTATAACTATCTTTCTTTCTTAACTAACTTTTTCGGCACAAAGCACTCTATTTAGGGTGAATTGCCTATTGCAATTTTTTTATTTTTATTTATATTGGAATTTACCTGCCTATGCATTAATTATTAACGAATTCACTCCTTTTAATAGGCGTAAAGTTTATGAAAATATAAACGTTTGTGTGTACCAGCAGTGATTTTATATATTT
Source organism: Glyphotaelius pellucidus (assembly GCA_936435175.1). Classification (NCBI taxonomy): domain Eukaryota; kingdom Metazoa; phylum Arthropoda; class Insecta; order Trichoptera; family Limnephilidae; genus Glyphotaelius; species Glyphotaelius pellucidus. The sequence goes on from OW386543.1 coordinate 31,294,480, forward strand.
TTTAACATATATATATCTGTTCCTGCATAACTACCTGCTGCTCATTTTCCATAGCTGAAGCATCTTGACATATTGTGGAATTTCATATAGTGTGATTTGCAATATATCCACGGCGAACTCACCTTTCAGGTTTGGGAGAATATTTTGTTGTACGGAATTTTCATTTTTACATTTCTGCCACAAAATTTTGAATAGATTCTGGCGACGGATTTCTGTAACGACATCAAGATCATATGACGAGTTGCATGGCAAAAATTGCGGTAGAGTATTTGCATTTTACAAACGGATATAATGTGTTGATGAAGGTATTCTTAAAATAGCCCTGACGAAAGATCGCAGAATCAAAAAGTTACTCTAAATGGTTTTAGACCTATTTAGTGACCAGATAGCCAGATATTTTCCACCCTTCCACTTTCCCATTTCTTTGAATTCTCACAGAACTAAAATATGTACATAAGAGGCCGATTTGATTCGATGTCCTGGCCTGATTTGAGATAGTTTTGCCTCCAAGGCTTTCAGCTTCACAACATACCGCCGTTGGGGATACCACAGCCCCGCTAGCTCCAGTTACTTGAGTATCACATAAAAAAATCTGGTCATCAAACAAATAATGATAATAAGTTTGTTTATTTCAGCTGAACAGAGCGGTGAGTGTAATACTCTGTCAGCCATGTAAAAGTATACATCTATAAAATTAGATTAAATAATTACATAAATTAGAATATATAAGATAAATGATAAAATAAAATCTAATATTAAAAAAAAAGTAAATACATGTAGGATTACGAAAGATTTTTTAAAAATATTTATATTGAGGGATCAGTAGGATTTATAGGTCCAGTTAGGAGTTCTATCGAGCCGAACCCTCTGATACGAAAATATCTGGAGTCGGTGAATTATTTTCCCATTTGGTATCTGGTAGGTTGATATGTTGTTCTTGTATTTATTATACTTATATGGTGCAATTGCATAGCGTGGATTGACTAGATGATTATTTGTGGAAAAGTGTATGGAAGGGTTAAGTTTTTCCTGTGGGGAAGATTTAACCCGGACATAAAGTCAAAAGAACAATTTAACCTTATATGCTACGGAGACTTTAGGTAAATTCTCCATATTTGGTGTAGGGGTTCGCCCTGCCACTGGGCCACGGCCTGGACGAGAGTGTTTTCTAAGGGTAACATAAATTAAAGACACTTCTCAATTCTGAATGGTGGTCTTCACAAGGGCTTTATTTGAAGATGCCACGATCCTATCGGCTCTGGGCAGTCGAGACTGCGATATTCACATAAAACGATAAAGAAACGTAGTAAACGAGGTTCGACAAACGGAGATTGAGGTATTTCAGGACTTCCCCGAGGAGAGACTGCTAATGTGACACGTGACGAACACCGCTAATTGTAATGGACAGGGAGTTAGGACAACACCAACTGCGACATGATCCACAAATCCTACATGAAGGTACAGTCCACCAACCTAGTGATTCACCTTAACACACCTGCAGTCCGTTCATGGTCGACTGCACGAGGCACGAGATTCCGCTTAGATGCCGAGCTTGCCTTGCGTCATGTGGGTAATTAAATCCCTGTAAATCGGATATCGCATTTCCCTGTATTGCCGGAAAACCTCGTTCAAATATGGATCATCTCAATGTTCCGGGTATTGCCAAGTTCAACAACGTTCGGAAAGTTCGGAAAAACAACGCGGTGATTATAAACAAGTATTAGTCTTTTGAATAAATCCGTACTAGTTTTTGCTGCACGGTTTCATCAAAGTTTAAACACTTTTTTTCTTATTAAATGTATTGAATTTATTTTAGATCATTATTTTTACAGGTTTACATTACAGCAAACGTAATAGAAAAACAAACAATGATTGGGTCGCAAAACCCGATCACAAAAAATAATTAATGCTATATATCACATTCAATGATTAATAACAACATTTTGGGAGGCTGTTATTGGTACCGCCGCCCCGGAAAACCAACACCTCTGCCAAGTTCACCCCAAGTGTTTGCTACGTTTGGTGATTTAGCAGGGGTGCCAGCGTTCAAGGGGTGAGAGACTGTTTGAGGGAGACCATTTGACCTTTACAGTAAGACTCTCTCGGAATATCGCCCTGCACCGCAGGGATTGATATATTCACACGTTCGTCACTACTGGACACTTCCCAGAACTACCTCTCCTTCATTTCCCAAAAAAAATTTCCAGACAGCATCCCCAAAGATGTCATAGGCCCCGAGGGGAATTATTGTCTTCAGGGCCTTCTGTGCGGAGATAATGTAAAAAATTAAGTGTGCCAAATGTGTGAAAACTTTCTAGAAAAGAGAAGTATTAAAAATAAAAAGGAAATCGTCAAAAACAAAGAGATCAGAAAAAGAATGAAGGAATAGAATAAATTTGATAAATAATATTACCCACAAATATTATGTCGGATGGTCGAAGACAAACAGTACCTACTAATATACTAAGGGACATCCTATATTATGTAAAAAAACGCACTATTGAACGGTTATGTGTTATAACTTAAAACTTACAACTAAAAAAATAGAACATTTTTGAGGATTAAAAAGCTTGACCCTAAATTATTTCTTCCACCGATTTCTCATATATAACATACAACGAATATGTTTCAAAGGAAACTTTATGGGGTAGGTATTACGGAATAATGTAAATGCTAGCAAAAAAAACAGAGTGGGAAATTTACACGCGGTAGTAGTGAAACCTTCAGAAAACTAAAGTAGACAAGAGTGGGAAGGCTATAAAGCACCGAACAAAGAGGAGACTGATAGGCTACGAAGCACCCCACAAAAAGGAGACCGATTATACCATCTCAATCTTTCGCAGGCTAAATCCTACAAATGTATGTGTTTGTCTCTTTTTGTTGTCGTTATTTTTCGTTTCATCAAGTTTCAAACGCCGAATGGTGCAAAAGATGTTTTAACTTCAAAATACAACCTTTTTTAGAAATTTGACCGGGTTTGGTTAGGTAAAAATAAAGTTTAAGTAAACCACATACTTAGTTTTGGATAATTACATAATTGAATAATTTTAGGGTGTTTTTATTTTTGGAATAACTTAATGAATAGAACCTCAAATTGTATGATTAAATCATTGAAGACAACATAAGCAACTCTTTTGAAACAAAATCAAAAACCACAATTTCAAACAGAAAACCAAACAAAGATATAGTCTCATCAAGGAATTGAGTCCAGGATAGCAGAGCCCCGGAAAGGTTTTGAGTTCATTTTTTTCTGATTTTTCTGTTTCAATTTTCGTTTTAGAGTTGCTAATATTTTCTTCATTAATCTAACAAAAAATATGTTGAAATAAATCGAAAAAATTGTTCTATTTGATAAACTTTGTAAAGATCGATTCGTAAAATTTTGCGGTGTGACCGTGAAACCCAGTGTGTATATAAAAATAATACTAGATAAAACTCAAATAAGATCTTCCCACGAAAACTAATGTCAACGGAAAGAAACTTTTCTGATTCCAAAAACCGAAGAGATCATTTATTTTTAGGTGGAAAAAAAAATCTATTTAATTATCGATCCAATCCTTTCTAATCTCAATATTTCTGTTTATAACATTACGTATTCGAATTCGAAGTCAGTTGCTGTCATTCGGATACAATTAAGAACTCAATTAATTTCGCCTTTAAGTGAAAGAAAGTGCGTGGAGAATCGTTTCTCTCAAGCCAACTTCTATTCCAACTGATGCCAACACTTTATTGGGCCCTTTCGTCTTTATTGACAAAATTGCGTAAATTTGAGAGCAGCAAATCGTTGTTGACAGGAAGCTATCTTATCGATACTAAAATTACGAATCAATTACATATGTAGCGGTAGCCGTGAGAATTTACGTAAGTTTAACTTCCGAACAACTTCCGTGAGTATTTTTAATTTTAAAAAAAAATATATAATATTTTTACGTTTTTACAATAATTATACATTTTTTTACATGTTAAGCAGTTGTAAAATGAATATAATAATAGTCTTTCCTCATCATAAAAAGACGAGGCTCTTGTGTTTGGTGAGGGGATTCAAGCTCAAGTATATGTTATCATTGAGTAAGTAAATATTAATATTGCATCTAATAACAAAAGATATGTAGGAAAAACTCTGGATATAACAAAAAATAGATTTCAAGATTTAAATGAAATATTAACAATAGAAATGGACTCACAGTTGTTTCAGGTGATTTTTCAAATTAATTTGGAATTTATGTTTATTTTCGATAATTTTTAGTTTTAAAGGGAGGTTGTTGAAATAATTTATACCTAGATACAAATAGGTATTTTGGATGTGCTCAGTATTAAATTTATTATTAATTACCATAAGTTGGACGCATACGTAAACGCTCCTGTGAGTAAGTTATCATAATCTTACGTAAGCCGTAAATTTTACTTACTTTAAAGCTAGCTTTATAAAATGCGAAAAAATTCTTCGATAGTTTTGTTGGTTTCCCATTACAACGCTCGTCTCGAAGCGTGCAGCACATTATTTATTTTATTCCAGTGGTGACTTGGAAATTCCTCCGCCCCCCGGTGACCTTCTCATGGCATTTGAAGCGGGTCCCCCGCCCGGTGTACCTACAAAATGTATTATTGTTATGAAATTTGTTACAATAAAGTCTATAAGGCCGGGCCTGGGGGGCGGCAGGTGGCGGGGGGTGGCGGAAGGAACGGCGGCGGTGGGGGACGGGGGGCGCTGAGTCAGCCCTCTCGACTGCAGCACAATGGACGGCTCGCGGTGAAAACGGAGAGAAATGGAATATATTTTATACTTCGATATTCAAATGAATCCGAGAGGAAACATTATCTGTTGTAGGGTGCATTATTTGTCCAAACCCTCGGAATATATTTTCATAAAATTTGTGTTATTTATAAATCCAACAGAAATAATTGATTACTCTACAAGCTATGTCAAATGACGAAGTTTGGTTCTTGTTTATTTCGTATCCCGGTTGTTACAATTATGTATGTGATTTAGCCACGAAGAGATGAACAGATAAAAGCGTGTATTGGGCGTGTCTGTGTGCCCAAAGTGACGCCAATTTTGTTTCAGTTCGATTGATGAAACTTTTTTAAATATCTCTAATCTTTCTTGATTATTTCTAGGGCCTAAGGACACTTGTGATGTAACTTGGTGACCGTTATTTCTTTTAAATCAGTATAGATCACACTTCTGTGTATTTTCTGTTCACTGGGTCTTGCGTTGAAAAAGTACTAGTTTCCACATTTTCCCATTTTGAGTTAAGATTATCAAAGTTCTTAAAACGTGAGAATTTTTTTTACGTTAGCTCCACACAGAAGGTTCTTAGGAAAATAGTATCGTTATGTCACATTTGGGAATGCTGTGTGGAGAGTCTTTTAAGGAAAGGAAGGAGAGGAAAATCTGGGAAGGAAAAAGGCACGAAGGGAGTCAGTGTATCCAGAAGTAACGGACGTATAAATTCATCCCCCCACTGCGGTGCAAGGCAATGGATCGAGTCCGGCTGGAGAGATCAAAAGGCCTCCCTCAACTGTTCCGCCACGCAGCAGGGGGGGCATACTCATCCGCCGCCAAGACCTTGACAAACCTCCTCCATAAACCTGTACACCCCTGCTAAGAAATCAATCGAACCACGGAGATGTTGGTTATCTAATCAATGATTCCCGGGGCAACGGTACCCATACCCACCTCCCAAATTGTTTTTACTCGTCAAATATCCGATCCCATAAAGTAAACCGTGTTAAAATTTATAGTTTTATAATAAATGTTAAAATTGTCGATCTAAATCGGAAAGACCTCTTTCTTCCGATATCTACACTGATTTTTTGATTGCTGTGTCATACCTTCGTACCATATGATTTAACGTTTAACTACAATTTTTAGAGAAACGTGTCTTGAATTGTTCCAGTTCATGGATAACAGTTATTACATTATTTTAGGTTAATGTGGGATAGTTTGAAACAGCCTTAAAAGGGACGATTGTGTTGTAGTTTGCTATCAACATGGCAACTGAAATAAATCGTTTTATTTAAAGAAAAGGGGGGGTTTGGTGGTCGTGAAATTAATAAGTGCTGTATTACGCTAACTTTAGATTGTCATCGCAATAGGAAAAATGCTTAGGCAGAAACGATATAAAGTGAAGTTTTAAAAATATGAATGAAAGTTATTAAAGTTGCAGAATGATGTTATTCAGAAAAGGAATCGCATTTCCCGCGCGATCCGACAGCTCCCCGAGTAGGTCGCGACTCGAACAAAAGATGCCACCACTTGTTCCATTCAGCTCGCTGATGAGATAGAGCCACTCCAGCTTTTTTATTCTTCACCACAGATACTGGCGGTAGGCAGGAACACTTTTTTGTATAAAAGGAAACATGCTTCCCCCTTCCCCCTCTCCCCACAGTCCCGCCACTCCACCCGCGCCCCACCCGCAATGAATCCCCCCCCGACCTTATTCTTGGCCGGTATTTGGAAGCAGTAAGAATTTTCATATTATTATCAATTCTGGTGGAATTTAAAGTTCACGCGTACGGGGCTACAGTAAAAGCTTAATGGGCTCATTGGAATATTATTAATGACCCGGCTAAGGTGTAAATTGGCCCTTGCGTAAAATTAGCCAGACGTAAATTAAGAAAAAAAGTGTTTTACGGATGATAATTTTTTCGCGAAACGATTACCCATGTAGACGTGCAATATTCGTAATTTATGGAGAATGAAATTCTACGAACATTTTATTATTTTTTCGAACATTTCACAACATTTTATTTTCGCTGAAGCTATACGTTAAATCCTATTTAGAAACTATTTAGATTCATCTTTACGACGAATCGGTTTACAGTATGAACATCAAAAAATAAGCTACGGATAAATTGAAGCTTTTACTAGCTTTTCTGTGTATTGGAATTACAATAAAATTATTATTTTCATAACAAAAAATATAAGCGTAAACCACAAAAAAAAAGTTTTTTCATGAATATAAGAAATAATTTAAAAAAATACCCCTATATGGCTAAGACTATTTTTGAGGTATTGTATGTTCTAACTTTTTTTCATTCTTATAAAATTATGCACAAAATAAATACAAACCACTTTTTCGCTTACTTGCCTCGTGCAAATACGACGCCCGATTTAAATTTTGTAGGCATGAGAATCGAAATATTTCTAGCGTTTATATTCCTCTTAATATGATATTGAATGTATTGAATAACGCGTACGTTTACTTACAACAGTACGTGTCATAAGACAGCTTAATCTTAGTAAGTGCCCAGTGAAGGAGATTTAAGTATACGATCGTCTCGGATAAACTGTAAAATATTAGCCTTAAGGCTGAATTATAGTCGGAATATATCATTCCGATACTAGCCAGGCTTTGTCAGATGCGTAAAAATTATAAAACTTTTCAGCGGTATTTTTTGTTCCGCTTTATCACTTCGAAGCGAATTATATTGTTCGGGGCTTGACTGCACAGGAAATTGCTACAGAAATAATGTCCACAGAAATCTGCGGTTCGAATCTCAAATAGTTCAAACAAACGCACAAAAAGATTCACGTGTAATTTTAACCATCCGTACTTTATACTTATGTCTACCAGTTCACGTGGTAACGGATACAGATGACCCTATAACCCACGGAGGGACTCCAGTCACACCCTTATTCCCACAATGACACTCGTATTCTTACAAAATATTCTCTGCTATCGAAATATCATCGGTTGAGACACGTCCAATTTTTTCTAAGATTTTCTTGTGTACATTGTACGTACACAACTGCTAGAAGGAGCAACTATTTTTTGAGTTTGGATTTTTATTTATGAAAATTGCGTCGTGTACCTTGTATTCGTTTCAACAGCAATTACGTAAACCAGCAAAATGACATATTAATCGCAAATTGAATGGTGCTTTCAATTAATAAACCTAATCACTTAAAATTACATAATATAATTACATTAGACCGGTCAGTGGTTGAGTGGGCATCGCGTTTGGGTCCCACCGCGTCGCGTGTTCGATTCCTCGGCTGGCTAAATTACATCACGACTCAAGCAACATTTTCGGCTTACTGTGGTGGTAGTTAGAGATTTCAAACATTTTTGGGTTATTCGTAATGCGGGAATGTTTGTCTTTCTTTAAAAAAAGAAATTAATAAAAATAACCTACCAGTACTAACACAATGTAAAATTTATCATCACCGCACTGTCATTTTCCATAATACGAGTACCTACCTATTGTTTTTATATAGGATTCTACCTATTATTATTATATATTTTTTTCTCCCACTAAGAGTACTTACTTTTCAAATTGTTTTAAATATTTTTAAGATATTTTATGGTTTATACTTTATACATTTCACTTTTAACTATTTTATTTCTTTTATTTTTACTCTCTATTTTTTACGTATTACTTTTAAGTTTTTTACTTATGTTTTTGTTTTTTTTTACTTTTTATTTTACTTTTTTTTCTGTTACAATCTTTATGTTGCAGAACTATTCATTTGTTGATTTAATTATGTTAATGACACTGGTTGTGCCGTCTACATGGAAATAAATAAATTTGAAACTTCGCCTCATTGTAATGAATCAATGTTTTTCTTGAATATAGCAAAGATCGCCCTGGTGTAAGACCACTATTCAGAATCGAAAAGTTGCTTGAAATGGCTTTAGCCGTGTTTGGTGACCAGTTCTGAATAGCCAGGTACTTCCCGCCTTCCTCTTCCCCATCTCCTTCCCCTCTCCACCACCTTCAGCCTCACAGCATACCAACAATTGGGGATGCCGAAGTCTCACTGGCTCCAGACGGGAGCAGTTGGGACTCTTGTGCGGTATTTCATATAAAAAAATAAAAAAAGATTGGGGGAATATTGTAAGTAATTGTTGGAAGAAGTGTTGTAAAACAAGAAAAATATATTTGTGAACAGTTGCAGTCGGTTCCGCGACTTTTCATCCCGCGACAAAATATCCCCGACAAAATATCTTACGGACAAAACATCCCCCAACAAAATATCAACTAAAACCTAATCTAACCAAATAAAAAATGGGCCAAAAATAAAACAGACATCCTGAAAAGATAATAAATTATTGTTAAAAAATAGTAAAATGTAAAACAAGGTTAGAGTGGGTAAGGTTATGTTAGGTTAGGTTAGGTTAGGTTAGGTTAGGTGTTAGCAGCCATTTTGTTCATAGGATATTTTGTTGGAGGATATTTAGTCAGGGATACTTTGTAGCGGGATATTTTGTCGCGGGATGAAAATGTGCATTACCGTTGTATTTTGTAAAAAAATTTCCTTAATCACTAATAGTTGTGCAAAAAATAGGGGAAATGAGAAGGATTTGGAGGGCCTAGATATTTAGATCTAGTTCGTAGTAACTAAATGCACTTCGAGATAATATTTAATTTCTGAAATCTGAAGCTATTTATTTTTGCAATACCTACCTTCTAACTAATAATGCAAGTGACAGTTTTTCTGAAAGAGTAATAATGTCAGCCGTAGTAAATATGCTTGATAAATGAATGTATCCAACAGATTGCTCCACGCAATGTGGTTCAGAATATAGCCTTTTTCAGATTTTCCTGAAAGAGTTATTACGACTTCAGCTGCGGGTAGATACGCCCGGAGAATGAATGTATCTTTGTAGGTTCACGGTAGAGGAAGGTAGGTACGCGTACTTTAGAGTTTTCTTGTTCGTTGTTTGCCGTTCGGCTATCCCAACAACCAACAACCAACAACCAACACCCAACACACGCTTCCTCGGTAGGTAATCAGTTTCAGCAAGGTCGCCACCCTTGTTGCATTGTTCCACTCTTGACGTTTTTTGGTGTATAATTTATGGATGTTTGCTAAGAAATGTGCCACGAGTAATTTCCCAAGAATAAACCGACAGAGGAGAGAACAATGGGTGGATTTCCTCCCCGTGACAGTAATTAATGGTATCGCATGTTATATTATTATAAACGGTGTGCCTCGGACTCTTGCCACCTGTCCGGCACATTTGGTGTTGGGATGTCAGGAAGCCATCTGGGATAATAATAATCCTCTCAAACATTCACTGACCATTGAATTATCCCACGTTAAGACACAAAACATTCCTCAACACAAGATAATGCCCCTAAATGTGACCACCCCGTCGAAAGCTTTAAACTTTTCCCTAGCAATTGACCAATTATCAAGTAATTGTTTTACCTCTTTCAGAAGAGACTGCGCTGCCTGTCTGTCAATGTGAACTGTTGTGGTCCAGCCGGGATTTCATCGAGCAAAGTGAATTACGGAGCTCTGAATAGGATTTTATTTGATTGCGCCATTATCATGAGTTTCCCATTTCCACCATCAAAACTTTATTGATCTTATACGAATGTAGGTATTCTTGGTTACTCGTTGTGAAGATAGATTGAAACAATACTTTACGTTTAGGACCTGGAACTCTTTTCATAATAGAGTATTACTTCGAACCATTGTTACATTCTAACCCAGGTAGAAAAATAATTTTTTTATAGTAAAACATTGAAATATAAAAAAATGGAATGGATCTAACGAATCGTCAGCTCATCCAACACCTTTGAAAATAAATACTTAAACATTGACATTAATTACCTCTAGCGGTAGGTGCATTGGCATCTTATGCAAATTCATAAATATAATATAAAAAAAACATCAGAGTGTGTTGTTTACACGCGTTAGAAGTGAAACTAGAAAGTCGCTAGATGTCGCATTCTTTTCTTTTGCTTATTTTTTAAAGTGGTTTGAAGATTGGATATTGATTTCACAAAATAAAAATGTTTTTTTTGGATTTTGTAGGATTTGAACCCCCGTTCGCTTGATATCTGCCTTTATCGCCGGTGAGATTTGCCAACTACGCTATGGAAGGCACGCACCGAGGTGCGAATTTACGGTATTTGTGTAGAAGTGAGTTGTGACGCACTTCCGTTTCACCAGAATTTCAAGTCACTAACGCGGCCCTAAAGAAGTTTCACCTATATATAAAACTAGAATCTAGAACTAAGAGGCAAGAATCTAGAACTAAGAGACTAGAATCTAGAACTAATAGACTAGAATCTAAGAACTGTTTCGGTACATATGAAACAGAATATATTCAGGACAAGTTGAGGATATTGGCAGTGTCGGTTCTAATTGGTTAAATCGCAGCAGCCCCATAGGTAGTGCAGAGTGTACGGGGTACATGACTGTTTACCGCTGCCCACCGCGCCAGCGAACCCGTCAGGCGCTACTATTTGTATTTACTCCGCGAAGATGTAACAACTTTCAAATGGGATTTAGATAAATGTTTGGATAAAGCACAAAGCATGTGAACAATTAACCAGCGGGGAACGGCGGAGACAACCTAACCAATATTAATGGTTGGCCATACTCAAGTAACTGGAAACTTCGCGGAGATCTTTTTATTTACCCATCGACGAAGTACCGAACAGAATGGCACAATGTAATGTGAAAGTAAATAATGATTCAATGAAAAATAGAATCCCTCTATTAAACACATTCGACCCCAATAGTGGCGATGCATTGTGGCGAGGGAATACCTTGTTTGACTTGTCTCGGCTTTGAGAGAAGTGGCAGCTGAAGGAAATATTGTGCAACTTGGTAGGAAGATAGGTACTCTTATAAACGTAGCTGGAGCGACAGCGCAATTTAATTTTTTTTCTCTTGTGATCATTTTGAATATTTTCCGCCCAAATTAAAAAAAAATTGTACCTCCAAATTTTAATATGGAGACAAAAACTGATTATAGTTCTACATAGCCAATGAATTCACCTATATTTTGTCGATTATCACGTATTCGTAAGATTTATAAAAAAAATATTATAAAATCGTAAACTCGTACTTAATTACTTACAAGTAAGGGAAAATTTGCCAAAATTGGCAGCAAAGCAATCCGAGGTATTTTAAATAGTGCCATATTGTGGCAAAAAGCACTCCAGTGGTTAAAGCAGAAATTAGTTTTGAAGCAGAAAAATCGTTCCATGGAATAGCGTCATTGAAATTGGACAACTTTTTTGTCAGAAATTATGATCATTTAAATCTCGGGTGAAGTCGGGAGTAAAGGCAGTAGGAATTATATTATTTATTAATCTTACCCATTGTAGACATTTTTGCATAAATAATAGTTGCTACGAGTACTGCGTACTTCTTACAAGCAGGTTAAAAGATGACAAAAGAAATTGAGAAACTCAATAAAATTTTCTCAATATGTGTAATATCGAATAACCCGTGAAGACTTGATGCCATAAAATATCTATGTCAATCACGGACTTTATGTCCATTCAACACCTAGTTAAAGTGCTTTCATTTTACGGGAACCCTATTTATATCTATGTATCGAGATACGTCAACGACAGATTGATAATATGAAAAATTGGAAAGAACTTAAAACCATATGTATTGCATCATCATGAGAAATTATGAAGAGTTAAATGATTGTGCAAGTAATTATTACAACTATATTTTTTTTACGAGAGGCAAAAACGATTAAACTTAATACGATATTAAAATATTTATAGTAGCGAAATCTGTAAGCATAAAATGAACCATCCTGTTTATAGAAATCGTTACACAAATAATCGGTTCTGTGGAACTATTTGATAAGCAATAAGCTATTTTATAGTAAACAGACCCATTGTTTGAACCCTTTGCAAGAAGGATTTGCGGTTTGACATAATTAAAAGATCAATGGGGCGTGAATTTTCGCAAAGGTTATCTGAGATCCACCACCATTGTTTCCGCTAGCTGTCACTATCTCATTCACGACTACATATTTGTTTTCAGTTCAATTCACAATATAGCCGAATTTAGGTAATATTGGAAAATATTCCATGTTTATCTGGGAATTTAACACTGACAACTTTACATGGTTTATTTGGGTAAGGAGAAATATTCATTAGGAACTTGTCTATATTTTGAATTGTTTAGAGATAAATTAGATACAAAAATATTCATCTTAAACTTTTCGATAATTTAAAGTCTTTAGAGATAATTAGAGAAAAATATTCATTAGGAACTTTTCGATATTTTGGAAATGTTTAGACTTCCTCTCCTTCCTTTTCCTATAAAAACCCTTCACGCAGCATTCCCAAAGATGACATAGGCCCTGAGGGGAATTATTTTCCTCAGTGCCTCTTGTCTAATGTAAAAAAAAACATATATTTGAAAATACAAAAGGCTTATCGTTTCTATTTCATAGAACAGTACCCACAGCAGGAGCATGTTGGGTTTTTTTTCAGTTTTTATGAATTTACCACAAGTAAACTGAAAAGGACTTCTACCCAGTTGAAAAAAGTACTCATCTTTAATCATCAAAAATACTAATTTCGGTATTTTTTTACATTACCTCCACATCAGAGGCCCTGAAGAAAAAATCCCGCAGGTCCTGTGTCATCTCATGTGAAGAGTCTTTTTATTGAAAGGAAGATAGAGGTAGTTCTGGGAAGGATAAAGGTATGAGGGGTGGGTAGGAATCTGGGGTCACCGTGTCAAGGAGTGACAGACGTTTGAATCCATCCCCCGGATACAAGGCGATAGATCAACAGAGTCCGCGTGGAGAGATTAAAAGAACTCCCTCAACTCCGATCCGTCACACCGTAGGTGGGCAAAAGACCTGGACAAACCCCACCTCATGAACCCGGGCACCCCTGGTAAGTCGCCAAATGTACCGAACCACTTGGGGCGGCCTATGGCAGTGGTGTTGGTTATCCAATAAATGGTAAAAGGCGGTACACATACCGCCTCCCAAATTCAATGTCTGCGCGTCCTGCGTAACTCTGGTTCAATGAGCTCAAATATGCTTTGAATTTATGTGTCATTTTCAAAATTGGCACTGATTGAATTTAGACTATGTGAATTTGCACGGGTCTGCGTTAGTGTAAAAAATGTTTTAGGAAATCGAAAATTGAAATAAAAGTCACGAAACACTCCTAATGGGAATACACCTATAACTTTGGCGTGAATAGAATAAATAAAGAAATATTGTATGATTAATTGAAGAAAATACTGTAACACATGAGCATTAGAGTAGTGTAATATAGGAACGACAGACGAACAAGTTTTATGTGGGTTAAGTGTGTTTTGAAACATGATCGAAATAAATAACACGAGAAAATTCCAGAGTCCGATAATGCGTGCCACCAAAAGCCTCAGCTGTAAATTATTTTCTTTCTCCATTATCGGGTAAATCAAAATAAATTCAAGTGGTGCCGGGACCCACCCTCAAGGCCTTGCGTACAGCGCACAGCACTCGGCCGGACACAGGGAAGTGAAGCGTGCTCACCAGATAGCATATAAATCGAAAATCCTAAGGGGACAAAGAAATTGCCATGTTTTGATCTAGTAAAAAGGACGAGCACCGATAAGAGTCTCCCAGAAGAAGAGGGTGGAAGGAGTGGGTTAGAGGGGGCGGGGATAGGCGAGAGGGACTCTATTTACTGAAAACCTCAACATTCTTTGATGCTGTTAAGTGATTGCTTAAAGTAATGGGGGGACGTTTTATCTGACTGCATTTGAATATTTGATCCCGACGCGAACGTGGAAGGCTTGCCGGCTTGCGTTGATTGATTTCAAATACATAATGCTAAACTGAAATAACACCAATCGATAGATGGTGAAGAACATTTAAAATAGAAACATTTTGCGAGGCGGTTATGGGTACCGCCGTCCAGGGAACCATTTATTGGATTACAAACATCTCTGCATTAGGACAACCCCAAGTGGTTGGTGACTTAGCAATGGTGACCGGCTTCATGGGGTGAGGTTTGTTCGGAACTTGGCGGCGGACGCATCTACCCACCAAATGATAGACTGATTGAGGGAGTCCTTTTGACCTCTGATAGATTAATTCATACGTCCTTCACTTCTGGACACGCTGAACCCCAGATTCCTACACACCTCTCAAACTTTGGGAGGCGGGAATAGGTACCGCCGCCCCGGGAACCTTTATTGGATAACCAACACCTCTGCAATAGGTCACCCCAAGTAGTTCGCTACGTTTGGTGATTTAGCAGCAAAACAAATTTCACCCCACAACCAGGGTTCATGGGGTGAAATTTGTCTAGGTCTTGGAGGTGGATGACCAGGACACACTGAACCCCAGATTCCTACCCACCCCTTTTCCTTCCCAGAACTCTTCTCCCCTTCCTTTCCTTAAAAAACCCTCAACACAGCATCCCCGAAGATGATATAGGCCCTGGGGGAAATTATTTTCCTCAGGGCCTCCTGTATGGAGCTCATGTAAAAAAAGAAGTTTTTCCTTCCGACAACGTTTTCTTCTTCCTTTCCTAAAAAGACCCTCCACACAGCATCCCCAAAAAAGACAGATAGACAGACTGTGAGGGAAATTATTTTCCTCAGTGTCTCCTGTATGGAGCTAACGTAAAAAAAATAAACAATCAATGTATCACAGAGATAAACTGACTTCTGATAATCATATTTTCATGCATTTCAGAAATAGTGCCGTAATATTATTATTATGTGTTTTGCAATGGATGCCTAAACTCAACAATCGTGTGTGAGCACTCATAATCAAAGTATGTTATTTGATCATTTGAAAGGGCAATTTAACACCGTATTTCATAACACTTCCAAGAACACTTATTTTTGACATAGCCATGGGAATCGTGACACATTGTGTCGCCTGTTGTAACTTACAAGTATGACAATTGCATCCGGAATAATTATTCTGAGTAGTGTGAATAATGAATGCATTTATTATTTATTAGGTGAATTTTGCAACTGTTCTGGGTAATAATAGAAACTTGTTACTTGTAGGTATGATTTTAGGTTTTCACGGCCAAAAGTATTTTTGTTATTTATTTTTGGGGTGTTATGCTCCTTCTTTAGCCAACGTTTCGGACAGCGTTACAGTGTCCATTATCAAGGCAGATGAGCAAATGATATTGAGCACACACTTTCACCAATATCATTTGCTCATCTGCCCTGATGATGGACACTGTAACGCTGTCCGAAACGTTGGCTAAAGAAGAAGGTAGCGCAACGTGGCATAACACCCCAAAAATAAATAACAAAAATTGTGACTTGTACTTTAATGTTAAAAACAGTTTGACTTTCATGGGGAGGGTCATTTAAAAGCTCCCTACGATTCGATTGTACCATCCCAGCCAGGAGCACTCCTGTCCCATTCTCCTGTACACGAGGGGGCAATGATTTGTTAGGACTTGGAACACGTGCTCTGAGGATGGGCAGGAAGTTGGACTTTAAGCGGCCGGTATGTATAGCAACCTAATACGCCAATATTGGAATGTAGGATGGGCAGGAAGAAAGTAATTGATCGTGCTTTGGTTTTCGTTTCTCGCCATTCGCTCATTTCTGCTTCCCGTTTCTTCTCGCATCCAGCTTCCAGCTACCTGCTGCTTTTTGCTTCTCTTTTCCCTCCCTTAATAAATAAATAAATTAATTTGGGTTATTTCACAATAAATTCAATTAAAATAATACAAAGCATGTTTGCGGTATGTTCCAGAGTGGAAAATACTCTCAGTATCGCCCTTGTGTAAGACCACTACTCAGAAATGAGTCGTTGCTTGAAATGGCTTTAGCACTGTTAAGTGACCAGATCTGAATAGCCATATACAACCCCACCTTCTTCTTCGCCAAAACTTTCCCATACCCTCTACCGCACCACGACATATCCCAATTGGGGATGCCATAGTCTCACTGGCTCCAGACGGGAGCAACTGGGACTTTTGTGAGGAATTAACATTAGAAAAATGCCTTCGGTAAATTTATAAACTGCTGCAATAACGTTACTGTCCTCAGGGCATCGATAAGAATTTAAAATATTTGTGAAAGGGAGGTGATTATTATATACAAATTGACATTTCTGAACTTATGAAAACTTTCTAATGCAGTGAACATTTAAAATTCTTTCGCTGTCGATTTTGAAAGAATATACGTAAGTGACGTACCAACTTACGTCACTTTGAAGAATCAGGCAAAGGCATGTTCGTTTTTTTCAGCGATTCAATTCTGAATGAGTCAATAACACCAGCTATTGACAGGGCCGAGGGGGTAGGTGGCGGTGGTGGTAGGTGGTCGGTATAGGTGATGGTCGTGTGCAGGTGTGGGTGAGACGTGTAGGAGTGTGCGTGCATAGCGAATAAGCCGCAGTACTATTCAGTCACCGGAAGGCTATTGAAGGCGCTCCTTACCGCAGAACAGCGACTTCTTTTGCACTTATAAAAACATTTCCGGACTTTTTCAAAGGCAAGAATTAAGCCCAACAATAGCGAGGGGTGGTAGGCATACAAAAAGCATAAGGATATGAGTGTTATATGAACCTTATAATGTTACTTAAATTCGATGTTACATAATTGTCTATGTTCTTAGGTGTTTCAATGGCTCTTTTGTAGAGGGGACAAAAGGAATGAAGAAGCTTTAAGTAGTTTGAATGGCCTACTTAATTCATACATATTAAAGGAAATTCGGTTCTACAAAGTTTCCGAACTGTTTGACGATGGCTGAAGCGCATGCTTAAGAGGGAATAACCAGACAAAATCTGAAATATGTCACTTTTAAATCAAATTTTAGACGTATTGACTCTTTTCCAACAAAAATTATAAAGTGATTTCGAAAGACTGTTCTTTTATTTAAATTTTTCTTTTTTTTTAAATTTTGAAAAAATCTGTTTATTGACGTGATAACGTCTTATAAATCGATGAACGCCAGCCGCATTCACGAAAAAGCATGACACGCTGTCACGCTGTCACGCTGTCACGCTGTCACGCTGTCACGCTGTCACGCTGTCACGCTGTCACGCCGTCACGCTGTCACGCTGTCACGCTGTCACGCCGTCACGCCGTCACGCTGTCACGCTGTCACGCTGTCACGCTGTCTCGCTGTCAAGATGTCACGATGTCACGTTCCGCCTAAGCCGGGCGTACAAGCGAGAGCGCGGAACAAGCGATAAGGCCGAACAAGCGTTCGGTCTAAGCGTTCGGCTTAAGCGTTCGGCTCGTGACGTTATCGCGTAAAATTATCGTCCGTAAACCGACTTTACAGACAACCAAATTTTTTTAGTACATAAGGTTTTACCGTCGGTCGTTGGCCGATTTGTTAAATTTTCAAACAAAATTTTGTATTATACAACATACATTTCATATCATGCGGTAAAATAATTCAATAAATTATTTGGGAAAGTTGCTTTTCAGAATTTAAATTTTAGCAAATAAAATCATTAAAAAAAAGATCGGCGCCCCTGTTTTGTGACGAAAATAGTTCAGTTTTACTATTTACTTACGGTCTTACAGACTAATATAAAAAATTTACATTCTTTTTTCCTTAGACATTATTGAAATATTACAGATACTTATGATCAAAATATAATTACAAAAAGTAAATAATTTTAATTGTTTTATCATCACGAATTTGAGCATTTTTGAATGTGAGTATTTATCAAAGCAAATTTGGAATGAAATAAAATCCAAATTGAGTTATTATGCTGGTATGGAGAATAATTAATCTTTCTCATCGGAACCGCCCTTTACCGTTGCAAGGGTACGATCGCAAGATCATCGTTTGACGAAATTTAAATTCTCGGCCGCCGGTTAATGGCTCTTAATAAGTAAAATAAATTTTTATTTGAATATCTTTTAGCGGTAGTAAATGCAAAGTATATCTCTAAGTATATCCATAACTAGTAAGTAATCCAATGAATTATGCGTTTAAAATGTTATTCCCTTTTGTCTCAAATAATAATACGTACATCAATTCAAATCGAATAAGATTTGGATAAATTAAATAAGATAAAATAGATCGCTTTTAATGTGAATACCGCACCGAGTCCCAACTGCTCCCGACTGGAGCCAGTGAGACTATGACATCCCCAATTGGAGTATGCTGTGAGGTTGAATGTAGAGTGGAGGGGAAGGAGGTGGAGAAGAGAATGGTGGAAAAGTACCTGGCTATTGAAATCTGGCCGTTTCAAGCAACGTTTTAATTCTGAATAATACCAGGGTGACACTTAAGAGTATCTTCCAATTTGGAACGCGCTGCAAATATACTATTTATCATTTTTAATTAATTATTTGTGATAACACAAATTAATGAAATAAAATTTATTACGCCGGGATTTGAGCCCGCGTCTTTCGGATTGCTAGTCGCCTTACCGCTCGATCACGGAGGCCATCAAAAGACGTAGATAATTTGGATAAAACATTTTAATAAATTTAACCAATAATTAGTGTGTCAGTGGAAGACTTTTTGAAGAAAGACATCTATTTGTTTTTGGCACCACGAATACTTTTCGCCATCCCTATCTATATTACGGTTCCATGCCAACTGGGAATAATGTCAACTCAACACCTCCTTGAAAAGTCATTAAAATCTATGAAAAAAATTATTTTAAATTAGTCGTTAACCCTAACCTAACATAACCTATTTAAGCAATTTTTTATATGTATTTTTTTATCACTCTAAATGACTTATCTGAGATGGTTCTGAGTTGGTTTCATTCCGAGTTGGCCGGTCACCCTATATTACACCGTAAACCGTAACCCTTCGCAGAATAAATGGCCTCCGTTTGAATCTTGAACATCTCTACATGGCCAGAGTTTGAATCTTGGACATCTCTATACGTCCTCCGTTTGAATCTTGGACATCTCTTTATGGCCTCCGTTTGAATCGTGGATATCTCTATATGACCTCCGTTTGAATCTTGGACATCTCTATATGGCCTCCGTTTGAATCTTGGACATCTCTATATGGCCTCCGTTTGAATCTTGAACATCTCTATTCGGCCAGAGTTTGAATCTTGGACATCTCTATACGGCCTCCGTTTGAATCTTGGACATCTCTATGCGGCCTCCGTTTAAATCTTGGATATCTCTATATGGCCAGAGCTTGTAATCATGGTAGGCAGTAATAACAGCAGGCAATTAACCGCTTCATGTGTGCATTACTCCAATTTGGAATTACGCCGTTACTACGCCCCGGAAATCATTTATTGGATAACCAACATCCCAAGTGGTTCACTACGTTCGGTGACTTAGCAGGGGTGCCAGGATTCACAGGGTGAGGTTAGTCCAGCTCTTGGCGGCACATGCGTTTACCCACCTACTGCGTGGCGGGCTGGATCGGGAGAGACTGGTTGAGGGATACATTTTACGCCTCCAGCCAGTCTCTCTCGATCTATCGCCTTGTAACGCAGCGGGACGGGTGGATTCATACTTCCGTCACTCCTCGATACATTGACCCCCAGAATCCTACCCCCTCATACCTCTTTCCTTCCCAGAACTTCCTCTCCTTCCTTTCCCCAAAAAGACCCTCCACACAGCATCCCCAAAGATGAAAAGGCCCCGAAGGAAATTATTTTCCTCGTGGCCTCCTTTTCGGAGCTAATAGAAATATATATTACGTCAATTAATTAAGTCAATTACTCGAAATGTTAAATTTCCTTATTTTTTCCGCAAAATACGGACGCCATACAGAGAAAATATTTTTAAAGATGAGGTTCACTTTGGAGGTCGTTGTAACGTCTGTTGGCCAGAGTGACTCCTCTGTTAACTTCCTGGGATATACTGTTCCAAGTGTAACAAGTGTTCTAAGGTATGGAAATTCTCACACTGCTTCAAATATATATTCATTAACTGTAAGCGGAAACTTGAAAGTTGGCGAAACGTTGGAAAGCATGTACTTTGTACGTACATGGCAATATTATAAGCGTTGTTACATTAAATACGTGGAAATAACAGAGTTGTCTGAGGGTGTGTGTGCGTAGTTGAGTATGCAAATCAAGGTATTTAATGGCGTCTTTGTCCCACGGCCGCATTTGGCGGGAAGTTTTGACGTTTCTGGCTGCGGGCCAGGCCGGACTTCCCCCACCGCAAAACATTTCAACTTGTCACATTTCCATTCATTATTTTACTTCTCTTTTCCTTTATTCGAGACGGCGAAGGGAGCTCCTTCTCCTTACTTCTTACGGCCAGACCAACAAATCTACACAACTACCAAAGTTCACAAACATCCCTACTTTGTCAAACTTGGGTTCGGTAAAAATACAGGCCCTATGGCACGCACGAACTGAAATTTTGGATTTTTACTAAGAATATAGGTGTAACGAATCAATCAAAAAAATTTCCAAAAGAAAAATTTTAAAATTCTTTATTCAAAATTTTCATTTTTTCATGGGCACTTTGTCAAACTTGATTCGGTCATAACTTAGGTCCGAAGGGATCGAACGGACTAAAAATATGGATTCTTACTAATAATAACGGTCTGTACACGAATCAATCAAAAATCTTACAAAAGAAGAAGTTTAAAATTCTTCATTCAAAACATTCATAGTTTCTTGGGCATGTTTGTCAAATTTGGGTTCGGTCTTAACTTAAGCTCTATGGCGCCAAACGTACTGAAATTTTGGATTCTTACTAAGAATTACGGTCTGTACAGGAATCAATATAAAAATCTTCAAAACGAAGAATTTTGGAATTCTGCATACAAAATTTTCATCGTTTAACGAGCACTTTGTTAACCTAGGGTTCGGTCATAACTTAGGTCCTAAGGGACCGAACGGAATGCAATTTTGGATTCTTACTAAGAATTACGATCTGTACACGAATCAATATAAAAATCTTCAAAACGAAGAATTTTGGAATTCTACATACAAAATTTTTGTGGTTTCATGGGCACTTTTGTCAAACTTGGGTAAGGTAATGACTTGGGCCCTATGGCGCCGAAAGGACTGCAATTTTGGATTCTTACTAAGAATTACGGTTTGTACACGAATCAATATAAAAATCATCAAAAGAAGAATTTGAAAATCCTTCATAACAAATTTTCATAGTTTCGTTGGCACTTTTGTCAAACTTGGTTTCGGTCATAACTTAGTCCCTAAATGTCTGAACGGACTGAAATTTTTCAGTTTTACTTTGAATTACAGTTTGTACACTAATCAATACA
Source organism: Glyphotaelius pellucidus (assembly GCA_936435175.1). Lineage (NCBI taxonomy): Eukaryota > Metazoa > Arthropoda > Insecta > Trichoptera > Limnephilidae > Glyphotaelius > Glyphotaelius pellucidus. Next base: position 31,316,372 of record OW386543.1, read on the forward strand.
AACATCTTCAAAACAAAGAATTTTGGAATTCTGTATACAAAATTTTCATCGTTTAATTAGCACTTTGTCAACCTTGGGTTTGGTCATAACTAAGGTCCGAAGGGACCGAAAAGACTGCAATTTTGGATTCTTACTAAGAATTACGATCTATACACGAATCAATATAAAAATCTTCCAAAAGAAGAATTTGAAAAACCTTCATACCAAAATTTTATACTTTCATGGGCACTTTTGTCAAACTTGGATTCTGTCATAACTTTGTCCCTAAATGTCCAAACGGACTGAAATTATGGATTCTTACTAAGAATTACGGTTTGTACACGAATCATTACAAAAATCTTCAAAACGAAGAATTTTGGATTTTTGCGTACAAAATTTTCATAGTTTCATGGGCAGTTTTGTCAAACTTGGGTTAGGTCATAACTTAGGCCCTTTGGCGCTGAACAGACTTAAATTTTTGGATTCTTACTAAAGCTTACGGACTGTACACGAATCAAAATAAAAATCTTCCAAAAGAAGAATTCTAACAGATATCATACTTTTCATACTTTCGTGCGCCCTTTTGTCAAACTTGGGTTTGGTTACAACTTAGGCCCTATGGCGCCAAACGTACTGAAATTTTTGATTCTTTGAATTTCGATATGTTCACGATTTAATATAAAAATCTTCAAAACGAAGAATTTTTGAATTCTGCATACAATTATTTCATCGTTCACGAGCACTTTGTCAACCTTGGGTTCGGTCATGTTATGACCTAAATTTAGGTCACTTAGGACCTAAGTTTATGTCCTAAGAGACCGAACGAACTGAATTTAGCATTCTTACTACGATTTACGTTCTGTACACGAATCAATCAAACAATCGTGAAAAGTAGAATTTTAAAATTCTACGTACAAAATTTTCATCGTTTTAACTGCGCTTCGTCATACTTGAGTTCGATCATAACTTATGCCCTATGGGACCGAACGGATTGAAATTTTGAATTCTTACTAAAATTTATGATCTATACACGAATCAATCAATTTGACGGCGGCGTAGTCCAGCGGTTAGGCTCTTGACTCGCATTCCGAATTCGCAGGATCGAATCCCGTTGTTGCAAATAAATTTTATGGTTAATTTGTGTTATTTCACAATTTATTCATTTAAAATAATTTGTAGTATATTTGCGGCACGTTCCAGAGTGGATGATACTCTCAGTACCGCCCTGGTGTAAGATCTCCTTTCAGAATTTAAACGTTGCTAGATATGGCTTTAGCCGTGTATTTTGACCAGTTCTGAATAGCCAGGTTTTTCCCACCTTTCTCTTCACTATCTCCTTTCTCTCCCCACTTCCTTCAGCCTCACAACTTACATGAATTGGGGATGAAATTGTCTTACTGGCTCCAGACAGGAGCAGTTGGGACTCTTGTAAAATAAAAACATAAAAAAATAAATAAAAATAGTTTTCTTTTTTTTTGGTTTTAGGCAATTCACCCTGAAAAGAGTGCTTTGTGGCCGAGCCGCCACCCGGCACCGCGCACCGGCCAGTGCACAGATTTGTTAGCCGATATTGAGTGATGATGAGTGGCAGTCTACATTTTGTTCCAAGTCAGAATCTACATCAGAATCTATATTTTGTTCCAAGTCACAAAATCAATATCGCTTGTTTCAAATGGGATGCTGTAAATCAGTGATTCCCAAAGTGGTCCAGGTGGACCTCTAGGAGTCCACAGGAGACCCGTCAGGGGTCCACGTAAGCGCGATAAAGATATGGGGGTTCACAATTTGTAAGTGGGGTTCCACAGAATGGTTTCGATTGAGACCCATCCCGTGCCCCATATCCATATCCCATTCCACCCCCCGTCTCATTTCCATATCCCATTACGCCCTCCCCATAACAGAGCGACTGGCGTATAGCGCACGTTGTTGTAACGGTTATGCATGAGATCTTAAACGCCCAGCTTTTAAGACCTGGGCAGATAAGACCCCCCAGGCAAAGAGGGGGGGCGGGGGGCGTAATGGGATATCGGTGTACATCGGCTGGGATGGGAACGTACCCATACCCGCCTCGTTCCGTCCCGTATCCCATTACGCCATTTGTGCCCCCTCCGTCGTGGCAAATATAAAAATATAATCTCGAATACTGGTCCATTTTGCCCCCGTTTGAAAAAGTCGTAGATCCGGTATTGCTCCGTTATCACACCTCGCCATTTAATATTCAGTACATCTCTTGTCGAGTTTTGGGAATATGGTAGAAATGTACCAGGCCCCCTGTCCACCGCGACCAGTAAAATTTTGAAAGTGGTCTACGAGAAAAAAGTTTGGAAACCTCTGCTGTAAATGAACCATACTTATATTAGCAAATATTATGATGAAATATGATTAACCGCTTCATTTGACAGGTGCTATTTATATATGCCGTATATATTTACACAAGACTATTTTTTATTCAATATACCTAACAAATCAAAATGATTGTGCCCATATTCTTCACAAACTTCCTGACCATATTCTTCCCAGCATTCCTCAAAAATTATTCCAGTTTTTCCGATTCTTTGTGTTTCCTCACCTATCCGAATTTGGCAGTTCTTTTTTAGGGCGTCAGTCAAACTTATCTATGGGCGATTTCTGTGTTCTATTTCTAAACCATTACCCGATTTTTATAATTCGATTATTTATATCTTTCTGGTAATCCACTCTTTCAAGAAGATACCCAGCATAGATAAAAATAATTATGATAAGAAACATTAATGTAAGAATGAGCGCTTTTAAAATTACCGTGAAAGCATAATAAAGGCAATAAACATACGTCCCTTATTAAAATAATGCTGCAGCTCTTTCAAAAGATGAGATACACAATGTATGCAGGTCTGTTTCCTCCAAAGGAAAAAAATGCATAATTTTTTTGCATCTCTCTCACACATGGCACCGTGACGTCTCCGTTACCTACAATAGCCGTGACGATAATTTTGAAAGTATGGAATATAGTTACAACGATAATATTGAAGTGTGAGTGAACTCCAAAAATTCAAAAACGTCGAACGTCAATGCGCTGTTGGTTTTGTTTTTCAACTTTGTCTCGCCATTATTTAATGTGTAAGAAAGAGTTGCGGCATTATAATGATACGGAACGTACGTTTATTGCCTTTTTTTGTCGTCACAGTACCGTAACGGCGAATCGGCAAGATAATTATAAAAGCGTCTAAAATTGTTCTTTCAATACCTATATTTTTTAGTGTTATTTTACTACTATATAAAATTATTAACCTCAAAATAGGCTTGTTTTCGTGAGGTTAAAAATTGAAATGTAAAAAATAATGCCTACCATGAAAAGAAACAATAAATGAAGAAGTAACTCTGCGCGAAGGTCAATTTATATATTATCGTTTTTATTTTATTTTTGCACTAACCACTCAGGGTTTTTGGCTTCATCATTGAGGACGTTGTGTGGAGGGTCTTTTTGAGTAGAGGGAAGAGTAATCATGGGCGTTGAAGAGACCCGTGTTGTATCAGGGAGGAATCATAGTGGCCGGCACGTTATTGAGTTTGTGTACTATATAAATCAGGCCTTGACCCGGGGCCCTTATTTGTGCTTCAGAGACAAATAGTGAGTACTGATAACACCACATTAGATAATTAAAAAAAACTTTTCACTGTGACAGGTACTTTTTCCACAACTTTCCGTAAATTTCCATAACTTTCGACATAAGGCCGAAGGCATCACGCTGTTCGAATTATTCCTAGAATACATTCATTTAGACAACGATTATGAAAACTTCGAGGAATAAATAAAGATAGAGCAAGATGGGTAAAGGTTAAATTGACAAGAGGGGATAACATCAGGTGAGTGCAATTTTTTTGTATTCCTCAGATAGTAAAAAATCACGATATCGGCGCCACTAGAGATTCGAGATGGAGAAAATATTGTTTACCAAATTAAAATCAACTCCTCGCCATCGAATTATTTTTCCATTTTACTTTTAACAAGAAAAATGAAGCATCTTTTCTCACTTTTATGGCGCTATCAGAAATCAAATGGAAAACGTCAGGTATCGACCAATCTAAAAGAAGAAAAACATGGAGCTAGATTACAAAGGTAGTCGCTAGCGTCCATCGCCTTGGAACGTGTTTTAAGGGGTTAAGTCACTCTAGAGGCCGAAAAAATAAGCTTTTTTAGGAATTTTTTTTTCAGAAATACTGTAAAATAAATCGAGATTCGAGTAAAGAGTATTTATTATGCATATCAGTAATATGTACTATATAATCAATAAAGAGCATTTATTATACATATACATATCATCATACATAAAATTTTTTTTTGAAGCGATTAAACATTTTAGTTAAAAACTATATTTTTTTAAATAATATTTTCAAATATAAAACTGTAAATGTTCTCCGAAATGACCTGGAAAGAGTCTCAACCTTGCGATTTCTCATAAGAAACCATTCACTTTCCTGAATGCAATTATTAATTTTCTCCAAATCAAACTTAGAATAATCGCAACTTTGCGACTCTTTCAAGGACATAAAGAATCTATTCCTACGCTCAGGATGCAATTTTTAATGTTCTCAATAGTTATTTGGACAGTTAAGAATATTATGATCTAAAAATGCAATTTGCCTATCCTGAAACGGGAATCCTTCCCAGTTGGATAGACAAAGGACCATTTTGTATTGTTTCATTTTGAAATATGTATGTTTATAAATAAATAAAAATAAATAAAAAAAATAAATAAGATTAATTTCAAAATGGCGTGCAGCGGTTTTCCGATGACGTCTCCGTTTTTTCAGGGTCCACGGCCGGACAAACAGCTCCTGTAATTTTTGAATCATTATGATGAGCTTTTTTTTTGATTTTATATAATAACTGCTATAGAGGTACGTAGGTTTTTTTTCAATATATTAATTTTTGGCAAATGGCGCACTTCCAAAGTGGAAAGTGAAAAATTTCCCTTAAAAATCATCAGGTAATTTGTTAATAACAGATGAATAATATAAAAAAAATCATAAATACCTCCATAGGTAATGTATTTTTCAGTTTTTTTCCGTTTGTTTCCGGCTAACTTAAAAAATGCGTTTTGAGATACACGCGTTTGAAGTTTTGAGTAGTAGAAAATCATGAATAATTTTGCAATACCTTCAATCTGCGATTGAAGCCTGCACCATACAATTGGCCTTCAAGATTATCGTCCTGCTGCTCTTGCTTTTCTTTTCTGCTTGATCTTAAAGCAATCCTTGCCTCTTTTAACTGTTCAGGCAGCGATCTCTCTGAATGCTTTATGCGCTGTCTATTGATTATTTATGTACTAAGTACTAAACTAAGTACTATGCACTAAAATTCGAAAACCGAGTACTTAGAGATTTTTCCCGACCATAGTGAACTTTTGGGACGTCATTTTTGAGGACAATTAAATAAAAAAAAAAAAAATTCAAACGATTTTTCCAAATTTTTGTTATTGTTTTTGGGGTGTTATGCCGTGTTTCGCTACCTCCTTCTTTAGCCAACGTTTCGGACAGCGTTACAGTGTCCATCATCAGGACAGATGAGTAAATGATATTGGTATTGGTATTGGTACCAATATCATTTACTCATCTACCCTGATGATGGACACTGTAACGCTGTCCGAAACGTTGGCTAAAGAAGGAGGTAGCGAAACACGGCATAACACCCCAAAAACAATAACAAAAATACTTTTTGGCCGTGAAAACCTAAAAACATACCCGATTTTTCTAAAATTCTAGAGGGGCCTTAATAAAAATATATATTTTTTCAATTTCATTCACAGATAACTTTCTTTCTGTTATTTTGTTGTAAATGCAACAAAGTGAGCGAACATGTAGATATTGGTAGTACTTTAAGTTTATTTAGTAATTTAGCTATCCTTTATAATCTAGCATCTGTGAAGAAATAGCAAGTTTGGTAGCAATAGTTCTCCCGGCGTCATTTCCTTATCTGCCTGCCAAAATATATTTCATGACGGTAACTTTATACCTGAAACATCCACGGCGCGGATGCAATACAAATAAAAGATAGAAATTCTCCACGTGAAATAAACAGGTTTCAAGTATTTTCTACCTGGACATACAATCTATTTAAAAAGATTGTTTACTTGATAAGATATATCTTGAAACGGATATTTGTCTCGTTTTTACAATGTGTATGTTCAATATGTTAGCCAACGGAATTTAGATCCAAACTAAAACTTACCTCTTCAGATCCTCATTTCCATAATTTAAAATTTTAATTTATTTGGTAATATAGATTATGAGAAATAGTATTTGCAAACTTTGACACCTCTTATCTCAAACCAAGGTAAAGTGAAGTTAGAACCGTATCCAAACGAGGTGACGTTTCCTATAAATTTCAAGATTTTTAATTAGTTTTACGAAATTGTAAATACTCGTCTCTAACGTCTCTTGTAAAGTTTTATTTTTATGGTTTGAAGGGTTTTACCAAACCTTCGTCGAAATTATTACTTACATATTATTAAATAGATGTACATTTTTTTTTTTATTGAAAAAGAATGACAAACATTCCCGGGTTACGAATAACCCAACAATGTTTGAGAATCTCCTACTACCACCACAGAAAGCCGAAAATGTTGCTTGTGTTGTAAGTTGTTGTTGTAGATGTACAAATATTTGTATAATAATTTAAATAAGTTTTTTTCGTACTCTGATGATGATAAAGAGTGATACAAACTCTTAGTATTGCCCTAGTGAAAGGCCACCCATCAGAAACAAAACGTTGCTTGAAATGACAATAGCAATCAGATTTATCTATAGTAATATCTGGTACGTAAACAAAAAACAGGGCGTACATTAAAACTAACAATATATATTTTACTAACTGGAGTCTTCGGGCAAAATTTCTTCAATTTGTACACAAATCAAATCCGCTCTCCCACCACACTCACCTTTATATAAATACCGGAGCCAATAAGGAAGGTTGCAGGAGATAAGGAAGGAAAGGAGATGGAAAAGTACCTGACTCTTCAGATCAGGTCACTGAAGATCAAGATAACTAAATTCATTTCATTTGGTACGATTTTAGGTTTTCACGGCCAAAAGTATTATTATTATTTATTTTTGGGGTGTTGTGACGTATTACTTGGATTAAATGCCTTACTCCTATCTTACGAGGAACGACTCCAACAATTTCATTTTACAACTCTGGAAAAAAGAAGACAATTTGCTGACTTAATATGTTTATACAAAATTATTCATGATAAGCTTCGAACCACTCATTGTCTGAGCAATATTAATATAAAAGTTCCTAATAGACGAAATTTAAGGAGTCATAATACATTCCATCTTGAATTATTTAATAAAAATATTGCATACTTCAATTCACTGTCTCGAATGTGTCGTCTATATAATACCATTGAATGTGACCATGTAGATATTTATGCAAACAATTTAACATATTTCAAAAGGCAAATTAACAATCTTCTACCATTGATAAGCTTCGAACCACTCATTGTCTGAGCAATATTAATATAAAAGTTCCTAATAGACGAAATTTAAGGAGTCATAATACATTCCATCTTGAATTATTTAATAAAAATATTGCATACTTCAATTCACTGTCTCGAATGTGTCGTCTATATAATACCATTGAATGTGACCATGTAGATATTTATGCAAACAATTTAACATATTTCAAAAGGCAAATTAACAATCTTCTACCATGATATATCATGGAGAACAATTATGTGACTTTATAATCTTTCTTTTCTTTCTCTGCATTTATGTTTTATATTAGACATTACTATGTTTTATATTTCCTTTTGTACCTAGTAACAAGTAAACACTGATTACGCATGCTGTGAACATTTATAATTGGAGTGTTAATACTTATGTACTTCTCAATGGCAATTTTATAACTAATTGTTAACACTCTGTAAATGTTTCAAACAATAAATAAATTGCGCTACCTCCTTCTTTAGCCAACGTTTCGGACATCATCAGGGCTCTCATCTGTCGCTGTCCGAAACGTTGGCTAAAGAAGGAGGTTGCGCAACATGGCATAACATCCCAAAAATAAATACCAAAAAAACTAATAATTTGATTTTATACTCGTACAGATATACACAGATAATGTAAATTGGTTTTTCCTATTACCATTTTCTTTACATGACAGTTATTTTTAGAAGTAGGTAGCTACTTACTAATTAAAATCGCATTTGACTATGACTGAATCTCCTCATTAAAGCGAAATTCATAAGTAATCAGCGCAGGCTAAGATTTGACATGCCGCCACCTAAGTTCTGCAATTGAAATGCGTCCTCTCCAGAATATTAAGTTCAGTTTTATACGAGTATTTAACTGTGGAGATTGGCGTACAAACGAAATTTTTTGATGTGTGGAGGGTCGTTTTGTGGATAGGAAGGAGTAAATACAGAGGCTGGGAAACCGTTCCAAAGCCGAGCTTTCAAGAAACGTTCTCATCTGACAAATGGCAATTGTGAACAAGGGCAGCATTCCCACTTGACGCCTGTGCTCTTAAGATTGCAATCTGTTTATTAAAATAGGGGAATCACAGAGTCCAGGGTTTTGTCAGGCATTTTGGGGCTCCAGACCAGAGGTGGCAGCTAAATAAGACGGCCAGCTAAGATTAGACAAACAGAATCAATGAGCAAATTCAAACACGAAATAAGGAAATGGATTGTAAGTATAGGACGTCACACTTTCCAAACGTCTGTAAAATAAATTGCACGTAGACAGAGATAAATTTAAAATAATAAACACATTTTTTTTAAACCAAATGTAATTTACATACACAAACCCATATAAAATAATAGAATCCTGTTAAATCTAACTTACATAATTAGATTTGAAAGGTTTTACTTCTTAAATACCCTCGACTCTGTGCAGAATCGGGCGGTCCGTTTGATAGATTCTCCCAAATTAACGAACGGATGCAATCTTTAGAGCACAGGCGTCGGGTGGGAATGCTATCCGCGTTCTACCGGTATTTCAATGGAAGATGCTCTGATGAACTAGCGTCATTGATCACTTCGGCACCGGTGTATAGTCGGGAGACGCGCCAAACGCGCGCCCAATATATGTACACGGTTGACATTTTTCACATGAGAACGGGTCGTTTTTTCGACTCGTTCTTGAGTTCAACAGCTCGGCTATGGAACGATTTGCCGGCTTCTGTGTTTCCTCCCTCCTACAACATGGGTCTCTTCAAGACCAATGTTCGTTCCTTCCTCTCCTCAAAAAAACCCTCCACACAGCATCCCAGATGACATAGGCCCTGAGGGAAATTATTTTCCTCAGAGCCTCCGGTGCGGAGTTAATGTTAAAAAAAATTTCGTCTCTTCAGATATGATGATTCTATTTTAAATGTTTCAGATTATCAATTGAGTGTCGCTAATATTTTTTTAATTAATTAAATATAACAATTTGAGGTTATACTCATAGTTTAAAAATAAAAATAATAAATGTACTTTGTAAGGATAATTTATTAAATTTTTATTAGAACAACTCTCTTTTGAAAACTTTTGAAGGTTATTCCCTGAATATGCGAGGCGGGTATGGGTACCGCCGCTCCGGGAACCATTTATTGGACAACCAACACCTCTGCCATAGGTCACCCAGAGTGGTTTGCTACGTTTGGTGACTTAGCAGGGGTGCCCGGGTTCATGGGGTGAGGTTTATCCGGATCTTGGCGGTGTATGCGTCTGCCCACCTGCTGCACGTTCGTTACTCCTGGATACACTGACCCTCAGATTCCTACCCATCCCTAATACACTTTTCCTTCTCAGAACTTCCTCGCCTTCCTTCCCTAAAAAGACCCTCCACACAGCATCCTCATTGATGATATAGGCCCTGAGGGGAATTATTTTCACCAGGACCTCCTGTGTGGAGCTAATGTAAAAAAAATTGTAGTATATCATTGAAGAAGATAAGACTAAACGAAGTATGAAAGAGAACAAGACATAGAAAAATAAAAAAGATAACGGTCGCAACTTCAACGAGAGGCTCTGGGTTCCAGTTGCGACCGTTATCTTTTTTTTTTTTTTTCTGTGTCTAATTACTTTTCATATTTTCGCTTGGATTATAGCGCTAACTTCTTCTGTATATTAACAAAAAACGAAAGATGGAAAATGGATCTCTTTAGAAAAAGAAGTCCACGAATGAAAGTAGTTACTCTAGTTGGAAAGATCTTGCCAAATGTAAATTGGTAATCATCGCGGTGTTTTATCTCATGACAGGATTTGGCCTCCCAAATAATCTCACCTGGCTCTGATCTCCAGCCATTCGCCTCCAGTCTCCAGCCCTCAGGCCTTCTAGTGTTTGGTGTCCTGTCTTCTGGCATTCTTTCCACGTTCTGTCACTTACGTTAATATTAAATGAATTACAAATCTGATATTGATATGAATAATATGAATCAAATGAACTTGAAAATAAGAATTAAATGGCATAATAACGAGTGAGAGTGCGACACACCCCCAGTGTGATTTCATCACCGCCCCAATCCCCGAGCGCCTGTGAAAGTTAAGTTGCGCCCGGAATGAATATTTAGCCCTCCCGTGAGAAGCTCGCAGATGAACTTGAAACAAAAATGATCACACCAATGACTGACTTTAAATTGAATTATAGACTTTGCCGAGAAAGCGAACAATTTGTGTGTTGTGAGAAGTGAAATCTCCCAACATTAATTTATACCCGATTTGCTTTGAGAATAAAGTGAACGTTTTGATTTGGAGAGATTTTACGCACCTTGAATGCTCAATACGCCATTGTTAGTCTCAGAGATAATTGTTTTAAACTTACGATTTAAGATATTTTATCGAAAAGGAAATAATCACATTATTCTCGCGCAAATTGTGATCGTGATCGTGATATAATTATTTTAATTATTACAGGTTGAAGATTACGTCATTAATATTACGTACCTCATTTGTATTAAAATATGTAGGACAATTATGTTTCATGTTTATGACCATAAGATTTGTTGCTATATTTGAACGTGATTTTTATATTTTTTGGCTTTATGTCCGGGTTAAACCTTCCCCATTAGAAAAACTAAACCCTTCCACACACTTTTCCACAAATGGTCATCTATAGTCAAACAGATACCAAGTGCACTTTCAAAATTTCAATGGGGAAGAACGTTCTTCCCCATTTGAAATTTTGAGAGTGCACTTGGTATCTGTTTGACTTTAGTCAATCCACGCTACACAAGTGTACTATATAAGTATAATAAACACAAAACAATACAAGAACAACATGTCAACCTACCAGAGACCAAATGGGAAAATAATTCACCGACTCCAGATATTTTCATATCAGAGGGTTCGGCTCGGTAGAACTCCTAACTGGACTGATAAATCCTACTGATCCCTCAATATAAATATTTAAAAAATCTTTTGTAATCCTACATGTACTTAAATTAACTGATTACGAGGAATTATTATTACTAGTGGTCGCCCAATGGTCGAAATTCGACCATGATTGTAACGTTTTTTTAATTGATTTAATGTATTTATTATGCATAATTTAAAAAAAATATTAGCATTCTGCACTTCTTCTCCATGTAAACTATAAGTGTGCGAAATTTCATACTCTTCTTTCCGCCCAATTTTCGTAAAAGATGATTATACGGGAAGTAACCACCGTTTGGCTATAATTAAAAAAAAACAGGTTGATTGATACATTTTATTACGTGCCTTTGAAAATTGTACTCTTCACTATTTTTCAACATAGTCACCATTTAAATTCATTTAACAGCACTTGTCATGGTGAATCGCCAATTTGAAATTCCTTCTGCTGAACTCTCAAAAGTCGACCGCTTGAGAATGAAGTCAACCAGTCATAGTATTTTGGAGATTTTCTTCGTCATATTCCAAGCCCCAGGCTATTTTCTGCCTTTCATCATCCCAAGTACAGTCTGAACATGGCTCCATTTGATTTCCAATATAATTGCATAGATCGTCATCGCCATCGAAGTGCTGGCCCCCCAAGCCATTTCTTCATGTGTGAATATATGGAAATCATTGCCCGTCCCTCGCCCCTCCTCCGGTCGGATTTGGCTCCAACTAATTTCCATCTGTTCACTCACAAGACGAAGTGGCATGGGATCCAGCACTAACTTCGATGTCTATGAAGATCTTAATAATGCTGGGACAGGTTTGTTACATTCCCAGGCATCCGAGTTTTATGCAAAAGGCATTTGCACATTAGTGAAACCCTACGATAATGCTTGAATTCGAATAGTGACTATGTTGAAAAATAGTGGAAAGCTATAGTTTTAAGAGACACGTAATAAAATATTTTGTAGCTTATTTATTTACAGCCAAACGGTTGTTAATTTCCGAACGGCCGTAAAATATTTTGAGAGCGTTCTCCACATATGAATGGAAGTTATAATAAAACTTTGACAGCATCCTGAAAATTTACTCCCATTTCTTCGTATTTACACGTGTTATGTCAGTAGGTATATCCTAATAAATTGAATTATAAATTATGTAAAGCGAGGATTTTAATATGCTAATCACGTAAATACCAAAGTAATTGTAAATTTCCGAGGGAACTCATTTGAATAATGAAAACAAAACTCGGCTTGAAGATATTCCGGATTCTGCGCCCAAGATAATATGTCTGACAATTCGATAATAGGTTGCCTGTATTGGTGTACGTATCTACGCCACGGTATTCTTGGCATCTACGGTAAGGTAAAATGTAACAATGTCCTTCAAGTATTCAGTACAAGTTTCCGCTTTCTTCGGACAGAGAAAAGTTGTTTAATTTTTGTTACAAACGTGGAGACTTTCTCAGCTGGCTCCATCTGGCGGACTCATCGTTCAAATATTAAAAGGTTTATCGGGAAAATTTAATTCTAAGAAAATACGAATTTTAGAAACCTTTCGCGTTCAACTCGTCCGGGAAATTCTGCTATGAATTAGTAATTAAAAGTGTCAGTCTGATAAATGATAAATCCTCATTTTCATTTCTGAATGTTTCTGGAACAGAAGAGTTACAAAAAGCGAAAACAATCAAATAAATTCTAAAAGATCTCAGTAGTATAGATGACTATATTCATATTCAAATAAATTCAAATAAACTGCAAGATTGGTGGCGAACATTATCTAAACATTAGTAACTGCCACATAAGAAGATTTCTCAGATTAAATCAATCTTTCATCTATCAATAAAAAATTAACAATGCTTCCCTCACGTCTGTAAATATAATGCATCCTAATAAAGGATTAAAAATGATTAGCTTCATTATCCGTAATGGCAGAGACCATCAAAATATTACAACATTAAAGTCTTATATTCTTCTTTAGTTCGAAGTCAAGTCGAATATAATTCTCCTATTTGGTCCCCTGATTTTAAAATCCACCTCGATTCCGTGGAAAAAATTCAGCATAAATTCCTAAGATATATTAATTATAAACTTGGTTTACCCATAGAAACAATAAATTACAACATCTTGATGAAAGCATTAAAATTATTAAAATTCAGACAGAAGACTCATTTCCGACTAATTGCTTGTACCTAGAATGCACGCAGTTAAAAATGCTTTCTCAGATGTGTTCAACTGCGCGGAATACAGTTACAAGCAAATTACAAAGCAATAATAACATACCTCAATAAAGTAATGTAAACATTCTACGATGTTTCTGCATTAATTCCATATAATTTAGTTAGCATATTTTACCTCAAGATCTGTTCCACAAAATTCTTATGTATTTCACATATTTTGTAAATGCCCGTAAACGCATGTATTTAATTTTTTTAAATTTTTTCTTTATTCTTTGAATTGTTTGTTATATGAATTGGGGATTTTTCAACCACCATACTAGGCACATGCCTGTGTTGTATGTGTATTAATATAAATAAATAAGTCAAACTCAATAAAATGTTTAGTTTTAACCACTTTTATTGTTCAAAAAACCAACATGTCTCGTAAGCAATGCTTACTTAAATTGTTTTTTTTTAAAGTAAATCTTGATGAAATAAGCGTTGCTCACGAAACACGTAGGTTTTTTAAAAAATAAAACTAATTATTTTGTTGATTTTGAATTAAAATGGTACCAAAAATTAAGCTTGCTGTGTTTGAAGAAATAAATAAGTATAGAAACCGAGTAAGCCTTAAACCACAATTCAAAAAGATTGATTGAATTCACAAATCAATTCCGTTGCCATTTGCGTGAATACTGCCAATAGTGTTCTGTAGTTTTTGTTGGACCGTGTAAGTAGGTATCCATAATATCTGGTTGTAATCAGTTTAATAATTAATAATCTGCATTAATGATAAACCCTGCAAGCATGGCTCAAGCGTGAGTAAGGAATCATAGATCCATGGCTCAAGCCATCCAAATTTCAATGGGTACCAACCTTTGCAATTTCATGATAGTTTTACAAAAGAATAAATAGAACATCATCATAGAGATTCACGATGTTGAATTTTAAGAAACAAGCTTGAAAATGGCCTTGTAAGCCGAAACAGATGTCACAATAATAATAATAATAATAAATAAAATTCTTGCAGTTCTACGAATTAAATACAACGACAATTAATAAGAATGCTGTTTGCTCATTAAAGCAAAAACTACTCTAGTTTTTTTTTATATATAAACTAACCCTATCGATTTAAGCGCCGTGTGATAATCTCTATAAAAGACAAAAGTGAAAAATTTTTATAAGCGCAATAAATTATTGAATGTTCTGATGCACATAGCTTTTAGCACAATTACAGATATGTTTTTAAACATTCTACACCATTTCCTACTGGATTTGAACACGAATGAACATTATCCTAAACCAGATTGTTGGAATGTTTGTAAAGCAGAAAAATATGAGTTTAAGAAGCCAAAGCCATAAATCGTACCTGCAAATGGTGGTCGAATTACACGAAAATCCCACAAATATAAATATACTCTCAACTATATTATAATTTAATGAATTAATCTTGTTATCTATGGTCTGCAGCAAAAATGCCTACCACTGATTTATTTATTTAAACATACCCAATTTACTTTATTTCAAGTGTAAAGGTAGGTATAATAAATTTTACACAGTTAAAGTAACTATTACGTTTTTCCATTCAATATCTTAGTAATTTCGCCTGGTGTGAGAGGATGGTTCTCAATCTTATCTATTAAATGTATACCTATGTATATCTTAACTAATATAAGCTTTGTCATTTTTCTTATTAAATTCACAAATTTAACATTTTTTATAAGGCATTTTAACGCAATTTGGTGAATGTTTGGAATTTGAACAAATTTTATGTAGTAAATACAAACAATTTAAACGAAAATAATACAAAAATCTCCAACGACGTAAGTAAATGTTTGTATATTTGTAGAAAGGTTTTAAAATGTTCACATCATTTTTCAATAACCGAACAGTTTTCAGGTACTAAATACTTTAAGTAAATAAAAGCAGAAATAAAGAACAATACCCAGCTTACTGTGTTTATTTAAAAATACTTTTTTCGACGCCTTTGGCTGAGAATATGCGCTACAAGCGGTCGATTTTCAAAATAAACCGATTGCCATTTCGTTTTGTTGTTTTTTCTACGATAACTACAGATCGCTGGGCAGCCACTGCTTTTAAGCTATCGATGACTGCTTCTAGGTAGCATTTTGTGTTCCTTGCCTTTATTGATCTTTTTGCTTCACTTATACGGTAACATGTTGCGTATATTGTGTATTTTACTTAATTTTGGTTTAATTTACCTGTAGGTAATATTCTTTTGAATAAGAAATGGTATTTACATTGAAGATTAATGGAGTTGAATCAAATATTGGCGTGAGGTTCGGACGTAGATGTTCCGGGATTGGAGGCGCCTTACCTGAGGAATTGAACGTTCCAGTTATATTGTTATCACAGACATTAAATTTATTGAGACACTTTTACACTGCAGTCCTTTATCGCAGCAGCGACGCCGACGTTTGGGGGACATATTGAGACTTCTAGAAGTATACGGAAAAATAAAAATGAAAGCAAAGAACATTGGAAGAAGTTTATGCATAACGTGACATCAGTTGATTTATTAAAATAAAGCAATACGTAATCCACTTTTCAACGACATCAGTTGATTTCTAAGATGCATAATGTTTTCTCGGGGAAATTAAAAAAAGTGAAAAAAAAAAAAAATTTTGTTTTAGGTCAAAGCCTGAAGATTGTGTGAAACTTGAATTATGAACTATACGTATTAGTATATGCCTACAAATTGGGAGGCGGATATGGGTACCGCAGCCACGGGAACCATTTATTGGATAACCAACACCTTCGACACAGTTCACCCTGAGTGATTCGCTACGTTTAGCGAATTAACAGGGGTGCCCGGGTTCATAGGGTGAGTTTGTCCAGGTCTTGGCGGCCGATGCATTTGCCTACCTGCCTCGGAGAGGGCAGGATCGAGAGAGACTGGTTGAGAGAGGTCTTTTATCCTCTCCAACCAGAATCTCTGGATCTTGCACCGCAGTTGTAGGGATGGATTCAAACGTCCGTCACTCCTGGACACACTGATCCCCAGATTCCTACCCACCCCTCATTTTCCTCAGGACCTCCAGTGTGGAACTAATGTAAAAAAAGAAAAGCGATGTTAATTGTAAAACAAGAAAAATAATTTGTTTTTAGATTTTCACGGCCAAAAGTATTTTCGTTATTTGTTTTTGATGTTGCGCTACCTCCTTCTTTAACCAACGTTTCGGACAGCGTTACAGTGTCCATCATCAGGGCGGTAGCGCAACACGGCATAACACCCTAAAAACAAATAACGAAAAAGAAAAATAATTATTTGGGATCTCTCGACCACGGCCAGACTTGAGGACAGGCAGCGTTCTGGAACCAGATTTTGTGTTAATCCTGTGAATAAAGTTACTTATAGAGTAATTTGGTTATAATTTACTCAGAGGTGACGAAAACCCCCGTATTTATTATTCATTAATCATTACTACAATTATACATTATGGTTTAAACTAACCTCCGCTGTAACTAAAACTGTCAGTGCAAATTCAAAAGAAAACATGTTTCTACTTTTTGAAATTATTGAGTTTTGTCGTTTGGTCTAAACTGGGAGAAAATTGATTTAATTTATTTTGGGAGGTTAAAACTGGCATCGATGCTACGTATTACAAGTGACGCCTGTCTCAACAAAAGAAACATCTAATGGACAGGTCTAGTACACCCCACTAAAATAAAGATAATAAATAAACAAGGAAAAATACATTCTTCATTATTTGGAAAGCTTTGAACTCCAGCAGGACTGTTATATTAAGATGAAGTTATACGTGAAATTCTATTTAGATACTATTTAGATTCATCTTTACGACGAATCGGTTTACAATATGAACATCAATATGCTACGGATAAATTGAAGCTTTTTCTAGCTTTTCTATGTATTGGAATTAAAATAAAATTATTATTTACATAACAAAAAATATAAGCGTAAACCACTAAAAAATATGTTTTTGCAAAACTTAACTATGAAGTAGTATAAGAAACAATTAAAAAAAATACCCCTTTATGGCTTAGACTATTTTTGAGGTTTTGAATGATCTATAACATAAATACGACGCGCGATTTTAAATTTTGTAGGCATGAGAATCGAAATATTTCTAGCGTTTATATTCCTCTTAAAGAGAACACATTCAGTAAGGTAGCTAAAAGTTTTTCGGTGTTGTCAGGTTATTCGTAGCCTAGGAATGTTTATCTTAAAAAAAAATTACTAGGCAGATTTATAAAAAAAACTAGCTGGTTGCCGGCATGCGTTGCAATATCATATTCAAAGAAATAAATTGTTTCTCCCTGCACAACATTTCAGGTGCATCCCTGTTACCCTCCCGCGCCCCCTTCTTCTCTCCTCTCCCGCTCCCCATCCCACCAACTATATTCAGTCCAAGTACATTCAGTTTTCAAACAGCTCGCATGCCACCTATTACAATTTTTTTTATTCAATTTTTCATTTTTCGTATATTAAAATTATTCACTTTTGCATATTATAAGAACAGTCAATCAAATTTTGTAACCAACATAGGTACCTATTTAAAATATCTATAATTATTGATTCGATTCGTCGTATTAGGCGAGTACTGCAAATGAATTCATTAATTTAAAGAGTTTCAAAAATTGAATTTTGATTCTTTTACAAAATGTCATTCTCAAATTTTTGACAGTTTCGCAAGAATTTTTGTAATGATTAAAAAAAATTTCAGATGTATTGTCATATGGTTGTAATAATCCAGACATCCGGGGGTCTAAATAAGGTATTTTGAAAGTTTCAAACATTTCATATGCTTAACATAGCAGTACATAGACAACTATTAATAAACTCATATACGTACACATGTATCCACAAGCAAGCATATTTTGATTTTTTAATAAATAATTATATTTTTATAAATATATAAGATTCGTTTAGATTAGATTTATAATGGGTGTAAATATTTTTGCCCCCATCCTTGAAAAATTGCAAAAGTACACATCATGACAAAATATTTCCTTTACACTTTTTAAGTCCCATTAGTAAAAGAAGTAAGTCGCTAAATGATTCCAAAGATAAAAACATAACTAAACGCTAATCTTGAAGGATTACGAAATTTAAAGTTTTGTAAAAGAGGAGAAAGCGAAAATAAAATGTTAGTATTTTACACGTTAAAAACTAAACTTTCAGACTAATGAATTGTATTAAGCTTCTGAAAGTATTACGATTTTGCCACGGTGATTGCTTTTGTACTGAAAAGGCTTAATTCGTTCTAATAAAACATTCGATGATTTATTATATTTCGGAAGAATAAAGTGTTTACACAATGTTCTATTAAAAAAACCGATAAAAATCACGGAAAGTATTAATAATATATTTTTTTCATTTTAAATTTTACCCGGCAGGCAGATACATTTAGTGAATTAAAAATAATTATTTAATTTTTATTTCCGTTGAACTTTGAAAAATTAAATTACTTAAAATCCCTTTTTGGTACGTATTAATCGTTTGTCCGAATAAAAAAAAAAAAAATAATTTTCTAAAAGTTTGACGAGTGAAAAATCACGGGATAGTCTGAATTCTTGACACATTAGTTCCAATTTTGATAATTTCAGAATTGAAATGATTTTCTTTTAAAATATTGTATTACAGATAGGTAGGCTTTGTTGCTTGTCTGAATTCTTGACACAATCAATTCCAATTTTGAAAATGACACTTAAATTCTAAATAAATTAAATCAAGAGTTTATTGAACTGTAGGTACAATCACTCACAGAGTGATTACCCATAACCGAAATCACTACGCTTGATGATAATTCTCGCTCGAATGTTTTATTAGAAAACCCTGAAGGCTAAATATTTAAATAAATAAGTACATTCACAACTGTGTAGATATGATCGCCGTGATTTATATTGTTTGTAATAAAACAATCTTGTAAAATGTTGATAAAGATACGTAAAGGTTTCTTTTTAAGTAGGAAAACCTCCCGAAAGAAAAAAAATAAGCAGTTAATCACTTTACGCAGTTGATTTATTGTACAAAAATGTCAACTGAAAATTATGCTAAAAAACAAGACGAGAATATAAGATTTTTACCTGTTTAACATACAAAATCCTCGAAAATATTCAATATTTTTTAAATTAGTCAGTAAAAAAAACAACACTGATTAAATCATGTTTCGTTGTAATAAATTTTCTGAAAATATTTTAATATTTGATCATTTAAAAACTCTCAAACGAAATACGTGAAACAGAAAAACCAGAAAACTCAGTGGTAGAGCAAAGCCCCGGCAAGGCTGAGATCCTTGATTCAATTCCTAGATGTCACCTAATCTTTTTAATCTGATTTTTTCACTTCACATTTTTCATTTGAGAGAAGAAAATAAAAAAATGGAATATTTTAAAAGCTGAAAATAGAATTTTAAAGATATATTTTTATTTATTTACTAGCGAGCTCCCGGCATGCGTTGCAATGCCGATTAGATTAAGAAATAGTTTCTCCCTGTGTGTCCTTTCGCATTCGTCCCTAAAGGAGGGTGAGGAGAAGGTATTTTGAAAGTTTCAAACATTTCATATGCTCAATATAGCAATACGCAGACAACTCGTTAATCATGTATGTATCCAAGCAAGCATATTTTGTTTATTATACATAGATTGGTACCTAAATAGTTGATCGTACATTTAGTTCCTTGGAACTCTTTTATTATAATATAGGGCAAGGAAAAGGAAGGCAGGTTTAAGTAATGAGGATTATAAAATGGCTTGACATTTACTGATTTCGACGTTCTGACATTTAAATGTGGACTCGATTGATAGCTAATGTGTTTGCGTATAGCATGCACGGAAATTTCATGAATATGAATTGCCAAATGATCCAAATAATCCCAAAATTTTGAGCTGGGACTGAATATCCAATAATTTATTTATTTAATTTATTTATTTATTTAAACGCCCGTAGGGCTTTTACTTACAGTGCAACATGTTTTTGACAAAATAAAGGAAATAACTTAAAATATACAAAACAAAATATAGGTAACACAAAATATAAGAGTTGACACAAAGTAGGTAAGATAGAATATATGATAAGTAAAAATAGAGGTAAAGATGGTTTATGAAGTAGGAATAAATAGTTGGCACATACGTCGTTTGAAGTTTGACAAATTTAATTTATTATCAAACACATCCATATTGTTTAAATATTTGTTACTAAGACTGTGTAAACACTGTATTGGAGAATGCAAACTATAGTTGGAATGAGATGTATGTATATGAAATGATAATATTTGTCTAGTCGTTCGTGTAGGTACATTTAGATTGATCAATTGCAGGAGTTCACAACAGTCGAATTTAGAATTTAATAATTTTAATAAAAAGGTTAAGTCGTTAATTTTTCGTCTGTTTTCTAAAGTTGGAATATTTAAAATATTCATTAACGATGGGTAATTTAAGTTCTCTAAGGGGATGTTAAGTTTAAAATTTACGAAACGTAGAAATTTTCTTTGAATTCTTTCAACATTATGAATATGTATTTTGTAGAAGGGCGACCAGACTATGTAGTTATATTCTATTAGGCTTCTAATAAGGGATGTATACAATAGTTTAATGATTTTTAACTATTCAAAGTTTTTAAATGTTCTTAATATAAATCCTAATGTTTTCATACCCTTATTTACAGTTCGTTGAATGTGGACCGTGAAGTCTAGTTTCTCGTCCATGCCAAGATCTTGCATTTCCGTTACTCTTTCTAAATTTATTTCATTAATTGAATAGTTGAAAAAGAGTTATTGTTTTCTGGAAAAGGTCAAAGTTTTGCATTTTCCTACAATTATCTTATTAGTTTCGTTTTTCAATTTTTAAAATAGATTTTCAGTAATTTATCTGATAGTATTAAGTTGATAGTATAGTATTATTACTCACACGACAACTTCAGTAAGTGAATTAACGAATCGATAATGAAGCCCCACGTTTTATCATCTAATCTTATTGGTACCTCTACTGGGACTACCTAGGGATAAATTTTAGCAGGTGGCCAAAAAATAAAGCGTCGATTGTATTCAATATTCGATCGCATATTTTCTATTGTGACATCTACCCCATTCATTGTTCTTAATTTTCCTCCATTGTAAGCATGCGTTTAAAAGTTCCGAGTTCCAAGGGAAACGAATCGGTTCGGTGAATAGAGAGTATGGGGGGTGCAGTATGTTGGTAATGGCGCGGTTCGGGGAAGGGGGTGGAGGGGCAGGGGGGAAGGGCGGATTGGGGGAGAGAGATGATGATATATAGGTCAGAGTGTGTTTTCCTTAGCAAAAAGAATAAAAACTGTGATGCGAGCTTTTGACAGGAAGACAGGCGAGCGATCAACTATGTTTGGATTTAGTGAAGTCCGCTAATGTTATAAAAGATAAAATGAACAAAAACGCTTTATACACTGACGCATGAATCTGTTAAATTCTGGTTTTATTTATTTTTAAATTCGCGTTCATTTTACGAGACTGAGAGTAAATTCCCTTTCATAATTTTAGAGGGTCGCAAACACTCGCTTTTTTAAGTAACACGTTAACTTTTGTATTCTTATTTTTTCCTTCTTCATTACAAAAGACTGATAGGTTATTTCAATAAGACATCTTAGCAAAACACCTAATAAAACAATTAAAAAAACTTGTAAATAATGCTATTTACTCAATATTTTCAACATGGCCTCTTTAATATGTGAAAAACTGAAACTTTACCCAATAGTTACCACAAATATCTATATAATACACATTATACTAAACGAGAATCATAAAAATATTTAAAGTAGTAAATATGAACTGCGTATTAAATAGAATTTTGAGGATTTTATTATGCTGATAAATGAATAAAACGATAAAAGTTGATTATTGATCCTTATTTGATCAATTCCTCGTCATAAGGGTACAAAAAATCAACAACTACAATGTCCTTAGTACAAAACTTTATAAACCTCAAAATGATGGGTTATTTCCATTCTTGTCACTACAAAAATACAAATTAACCTCACTTAAACCAAAAATTCACCCCATGACCCTTGCCAAGTCACCAAACGAAGTGAACCACCGCGGTGGTACCCATTCCCACCTCCGACTTTTCGTCTATCCTCCGCTTGCATGGCGCCGAGGATACCACTTCTCACAGAAATACCGGGAAGATCCGTGATCTTCACTACCAGTTGACAACATTATCAAGTCTCCGCCCGCGGCGCGTCGAGCACGCATCCACATCCTACCGTGATGTGACCTACATGCATCTCATCTTGATGCATACCGAAATACAACATCGTCAGAAGCCTTTGCCTTCACATCCACAACCTGCCGTGATGTTGTCTACGTGTTATGAATCCCACAGTGATACTTCACTACATTTTTCATTGCCTCTACCATTACACCTACGTTCTGAAGATAATAGAACGCACAACAGAAAAAAAATTTATTACAGGACGCATATCGTTGCAAAATAAAATTCAGTCAAAGTATATGCATCTTTTCTTTCTACAGATTGCCTTAATCCGCAAATGTATCACCATTTCTTGAATAACTGGACTCCATAACTACTTCAAGAACGAAACGTCAGGAACCTGTTCATTATTGGGGACATTAATATCAACTTACTGGCCACCGGTATCGCCGAATAACCCAGGAATACTAATTGCTCCTCTCACAAGGAATATCTGCGTCTGCGGCAATAAACGAACTAACTTGAGGAGAATATAAAATGAATAAGTCAACTTCCATGCAAACCTGCCCACGTAATGACAAAAAAATACTCCGCAATCACACACCAAAACTTCCCGAGCAGTTCGGAATCATAAGTTTAGTAAATAATTTTAATTTGATCTAAATTCAACTCCATTAGAATACGGTATTAACGCTTGGGACAGTTCAAATGATAAAACCCTTAATTCACTTATTATAACCCTAAAACCTATCATAAAAATTAAATCGCCGTAAGAACTAGAACTTGAACTAGAACTTAAACAATCCTAACACCATGAGAATCAAACAACTCTATTCTAAAACATTACTCTTTTTCACGAATATAAATTCATTGTATGTATTCTTTTACATTCATATATACATACACATAAAAAGAAAATATAATATTGTTTGACATTTGAAAAAAATGGAAAAGATTTTGATGGACAAGATAAGATAAAATAAAAATCAATTGATTTTCAAAGAGCATCTTCCGCTATGGAAAGAATCTTCAAAACTATAAAGTCGTATGTAATTAAATGAAGACAATATAAGCGAAACTCAATCGAAAATCTGAAAACAGAAAAATCAGAAAAAGATATTGACACCTCTGGGACTCGAACTCTGGACCTCTCGCTTTCTGGGCGAACGCGCTAACCACTGCGCCACGGTGTCGATATCCAATTCGGTCATTTTTAACTGTATCGTACTTCAAGTAAGAACAACCCATACTATCTTCATTTTTCTTAACGAATATTCTATTGGCAGCTACCTTTATGTATGATTGCAAGATTCAAACCTGAACGCAATGCAATCTAGATAGTGTCTGGATAAGTATTTATCCATTACAATTTGAGATTTTACTCATAAAGTTAAAATAAAAATTAAATATAAAGTTATAATTAATTATGTGTATATTATGTTCCTTTTGTGAATTCAATGTTTTCACAGGCGGGGTTTCGAACCCACGACCTCTTGATTCAAGTACACTGATACTGAGCTTGTATTCAAGCCTCAGAGCTTGTCAAAAATACGACAAAAATATATTTGAATCTTCAAAAGGAATATTGCATTCGTATCACACAGAAAAATAATCATTAGGTTATTTATGTTTCGACAAAAACAGCGTTTTGAGTATTTAAAAGAAGAATTATTTAAAAATACAAGTATTTTACAATGAAGGAACAAAACCTGAATCGTATAATAAATTTTGATTTGTAAAAATATGATAAAATAATAATTGTAAATAGTAAACAAGAATTTGGTTATACGGAAGTGTACAAACCAAATTCTGTTTTTTAAAAAGTGACATTCACATCTTAAACTAAAACGACGTGACGCTTAAATATAGGCAATTTTACCAACAGTAACAGGTAAAACATTTATGTCGTACATTTTCTCATCTTTGTGAACAAATCAAAAGTGATTTTATTTTTTTTGTGTGTTAATTATTTTTTTTATACTCGATATGAAATAATATTGGGCAAATTAACCAGACCACAGTTATTTCCGCAATTGTGAAAGCCGCACCATTTATTGGATAACCAACACCTCTGCCATAGGTCACCCCAAGTGGTTCGCTACGTTTGGTGATTTAGAAAAGGTGCCCGAGTTCATGGGGTGAGGTTTGTCCGAATCTTGGCGGCAGAGTGTCTGCCCATCAACTGCGTGATAGGCCGGATCGGGAGAGATTGATTGAATGAGACAATTTAATATCTCCAGCAGATCTCTCTCAGATCATCGCCTTATGGCAGTGAGAGGGAGCAGGAGGATTCATATGTCCTGAATATACTGACCCTAAGATTCCTACCCACCCTTCATACCTTTTTCTTTCCCAAAACTTCCTCCCCCCTTTCCCTAAAAAGACCCTTCACCCAGCATCCCCAAAGTTACATTGGCTCTCAGAGAATTTTTTCCTCAGGGCCTCTTGTGTGGAGCTAACGTCTCTATATTTGTAAAAGATTCCTTGGAATCTTCGGTACTTTAAATAAATCATGATGTCGACTTCGGCTGTATATCATGAAAAATCCCTTTAATCTAAAAATAAATGACAACTCGGTATTAAATTATGACAATCTTGTAAACTACCTCACAAATAAAATTAATTCTAATAGCAACACTAAAAGTAAAAAACACAAATAACCCAGACTGGATAGCCAAAGACCTTTCATTCAAACTAAGACAGTGCTTAGTCTCTCCAAAGAATGGTTCCTGTTTTAACAAAATTAATCAGTCTATGTTTTAAATGATTCCAATTCACAAAGGTGGGTCCAAAAAAAATACCTCAAACTACAGACCCATCTCAATCCTACCAATTTTATCAAAAATTTTTGAGCTCAACCCCGTAAAATAATTCCTCCTCATGTACATTTCAAAGTTGAAAACAACGATTGAAAGCAAATCCTGATCGAGGAAAAATAACTTGGGCTGCGCTTTGATCAGCATTTGACATTAAACACCACATACAAGATATTAAAGACAAAATCATCCCCTTTATTATCGTATTTAACCGGCTATCATATCTGTTGCCAAATAAATTAAAAACAGGTTTATATTATAGTCTCATATACTCCCATTTGAATTATTTGATAGAAATATGGGGAAACGCATGTAAAACATACATAAAAAAATGAATTACAGGTAAAACAAAACAAGGTAATCAAAAAACTATTTCACTACAAGCCCAAAACATCAAAAAAAATTATATATGGAAACAAAACTACTAACATTATGAAAACAAGTTCCAAGTACACAAACATTTTACACGACAACATACATTTAATCACCATCTACCCTAACTATGGTAAACAATCCATTGGTTACAAGGGGGAAAACTTATACAATTGCCTCTCAAACAACATTACACACGAAAAAAGCTGGGTAAATTCGAAAAAAATTATAAATTTTTATTCTTGATGAACAAAGTAATGACATAGAATAGCGCTGTATTGTAAGATCTAGTTTAAGCAGCGTATCCTGCGCCACAATACACATGAACACTAGCTTGAACAGCACCCAAAACATTGAAAATTTGAACACTTCGTGTTCAAAAACCCTGTGTTCAAGCTTTACCACAGGCGACGGAAAACATTCATCTCCCGGGCGAAGGGGGAAGGCTGGCGGGGGGAAATGTGTTCATATTTTTACAAGAGCCGCGCGATGCGGTCATGTATGGAGAATCAAACCGAACAAGTTTTTGAGGTTATGCGCAATGATTGAGCTTAATAATCACTACTTTAAAATATTATGATACCTAAATACAATATAATAAATATATTTGATAATAAAATTATAATATAATAACGAATATTAACAACATTAATATTAATATTATTTTTGAAGTGGGTGAAGCGGGAAGCCTGAAGGCAGGCGGGGCCGGCGGGGGGGAAATAAGTTCATATTTTTACAGAAGCCGTACGGAGCGGTTGGTACCGGAGATAAATCGAATTACGTTTGGGGTTATGTCAACCGCGCGAGCCTAATACCTAATTATGACTTTAAATTGCAAATAAATACTGTTGTAATGGATGATTATATCTTTCGTGAACTCACTTGTAAATAAAGTCTATTAATTTATAAATCGATTTCAGAGACACGGAAGAAATTGACCAATTAAAATAGGTATTCTATTCTTTCCCTGATAAATAAATACCTAATAAAAATCTAGTTAGGTTTAAGTTGAAATCTGCGTGTTCTCCTTTATATTTCGTCTACAATATCATCGCTAAATTTCTTAACAGAACTCGACTTTTGACGTTTGAATTTCGAATGCGTAATTAATTACGCATTCGAAATTCAAATACTAACTTTAGGTCATAATAATTGATATTAGTCGGAAATCTTTCCTGGTAAATAAACATCTATTAAAATATCTCTGTTTTCTCCCTGATGTAGCATCTCTTCTTCATCGGAACATATTTTAACATTTATTTAAACGTCAAAGAGTCAAGTGTTCAGTTGCGTACGCGTGGAAAGGCCACTAGCAAAATTGTCGGAACGCGCGAACTTCACACCTGTTCACACCAATCTTTCAAACCATGTTTCAAAAACGCAGGAGTCGCAGGAGACGGAAAACAAAGAACGTTTATAGTGTCGTTCAAGCTAGTGTTCATGTGTATTCTGGCGCAGGAGTTCCGCCTTTAGTTTAATGTGTTTAATTATTTCTAGTTAAATAAGTGAAAATATAATTAATAAAATAATAAGAAAAAAAATCTGTAAACAATTAAAATAATTTCTTTATGTTAAACAATTGTTTTTTTTTACAATTTTTCCACTGGGATTGTCGAAATAATTTTTTTCACTGGCCTTTTTTGGCATTTTGAGTAAATTGTGCAAAACTCCATAGTTGCAGATCATTCGTGCTAAATAACACTTGAAATATGTTACACTTTGCTCTTGTTGAGTCGTGAAGACTAGTGTGGTGCCTCAGAAGGTTAGCAAAGCCGTGGCGGCCTTGGGCAATTTGTTATACATATGAGTTACTTTGGTGCACTATATATATAGTTTGCTAAGGCAGTATATCTAGATCACGTCTCATAGGCAAACATGTTCACACAAAGGGATCGAAATAAGGGAGGTATAGATGAGTAGGTACTTTAGTCAGCCGCACTGCACCGGGAGCGACGCGCGACGGGACAACATGTTCGCACGAATGTTTAATATTCTCCCCTGCCGCTCAATATCGTCATCTCGTCCACTTTCTCTGAAGAATGGCCCAGACATAGATAGCTGACCCGTTTCTATGCCGCTAATGTCAAACCATTGATCCACACTGAGGGAATTTTGTCAGGTTCCTTTACAAAATTGAGTAGAAGGTTTACAGATTATTTAAAAAAAATATTAGTGTTTACCTACTACCCTGTTGTGTCCAAGTATTTTTTTATTGAGCAAATAATGCCGCATTTTTTAAATGCAAACTGGAAACACTTACCGAAAACTCAAAAATCTAGATTTGAGCTAAAAGCTGTTTAAAATCTGTTTATAGTCAGAAATACTACACAGCAATGAGAGTTGGAAATCAATTTATTACATCCATTTTCAAAACTATCCAAATGCAAATTCATTATATTTAGCGAACCATAAAAATACTACAATAATTTTCCTTACGAATTGTGTTGAATTATCGGTGACCGGACAACTCAGAATGAAACTAACACAGAAGACTCTCAGATGAAAAAAATATAAAAAATGGGTTAAATAGGTTACGTTACGTAAGGGTTAAGGGCTATTTTAAAATTATTATTTTCAAGTTTTTAATGACTTTTCTATGAGTTGTTGAGTTGACTTTATTCTCAGTTGGCATGGAACCGAATTATCAACCTCTCCAGCCAGACTCTTTCAACCAATTGCTTTGCACCGCGGTGCGAGGGATGGATTCATTGGTCCGTCACTCCAGGACATACTGAGACCCGGATTCCTACCCACCCTTCGTACCTTAACCCTCCCCAATTTCTAGTCCTTAATTTTCATAAAAACATCCTCGGGAAAATAAATAAATATAAAATAA
This sequence comes from Glyphotaelius pellucidus, assembly GCA_936435175.1. Classification (NCBI taxonomy): domain Eukaryota; kingdom Metazoa; phylum Arthropoda; class Insecta; order Trichoptera; family Limnephilidae; genus Glyphotaelius; species Glyphotaelius pellucidus. The sequence continues at coordinate 31,345,022 of OW386543.1, forward strand.
TGAATAAAATATATAGGTATGTTTAGATGCAACCCAAATTTTTTTAAAAATTACAATTAAAAAAATCTTGTTTAAAAATGTCATGGTTGTTGCTATTTAAGACCTCACATATCACATGTTCTGCTTTATAATATTGGGATATTTTATTAACAAGACCAGTTAAACTTAATACGTCTCTATAATACCTGCATGAGTTGTCTTTGATTCATTCTTACTCTTTGCTGACGACATGAAGCTGTTTAAAGTCATAAATGATGTACACGATTGCATAATCTTGCAAGAAAACCTTAATAACTTTTTCAAATGGTGTTCAGATAATAAACTTCAGCTAAATATTAACAAATGCCAAGTTATGAGGTTCCACAAAATTAAACATCCAATAATATATAATTATGCACTCTGTAATGTTGACTTAATCTCTGTAGTCGAAATACTTGACCTGGGCATCATTTTTGATCAGAAACTCTGCTTTGTATCTCATGTAACTTCTATAGCTAATAGGGCTATGAAAATGTTAGGTTTTATATTAAGGATTTCCAAGGATTTTAAAAATATTTACACATTAAAAATTCTGTTCACATCTCTCGTTAGAAGCATTCTTAAATATAATTCAACAATTTGGTCACCTGTCTTCAATAATCACATCAATACAATTGAAAGAGTCCAGCACAAATTTTTGAGGTGTATTAATTTTAGACTTGGAATTCCCTTAGAATCAATAAATTATGATTTTTTGTTGCACTCATTAAAATTGTTGAAATTAAGTGACAGAAGAAAAATTTTTGATCTGATATTTTTGTATAAAATTGTAAACTATCAGTTGGATAGCCCTGATATATTAAAGTTGATTCACTTTCATATACCTACAATTAGATCAAGGTTCCCTAGTTTGTTTTATTGTGACAACTACATGTCGGTATCAGGCTCCAATTCAGTTGTAAATAGATTACACACCATTGGAAATTTTTATGCCAATGTGGCTGATATTTTTGTGGCATACTGAAATATAAGGTTGTACTGATCGAACATTTCAGCCAATTATACGTTAACGAGGTCACTACATAATGAGTTTTTTGATATTATTGCTTATTTTTAATGCCTGTATAATGTACTACGACTGTAATTAAATATACACAAGCTTGTAAATGGCACTTTGTGCCGTAAATTTTAAATAAATAAATAAATCACATTTGAATTTTATTTGCTCAATATGCGGATCATCGCGATACTTTTTTTTCACGTTTGGTTTGGGTGGATTTCTGAAAAAGATTTTTGAAAAGACCATTGAACTAATTGTTATATTTCTTCAATTGTTTTCATATAGAATACACGTCAAACCATTATGCTCGGAAGGATGGTGGTTAACCATAGAGAGCGCTGAAAAAAGTCTCAATTTCACGTTAAATATTCAGTGTTGGCAGAATTTTCACTCTCCGGTAAACGTATGCTGCATGCAAGAATGCATGAAAATGAATAGTCGGACATTAACGAAAGAGACTGTATTGGCGGACTCGTAAAATTTTGAACGATGTAGCACTACGAAGTATCTGATGAAGAGACAGAAAAAGATACTCTGATTTTTTAAAACTTAAAATGTGTTTATCAGATTATTTGTTTCAATTTTCAAACCTTTCGGACATACTTAAATCGTTTAAGAAGGAATAACCAGACAAAACCGAAAATATGTCAATTTTACAACAACTTTTAGACATATTGACTCTTTTGCACAAAAAATTAGAAACTGATTTCGAAAGACTGTTCTTTTATCAAGTGAAACTATTTTTTAAATTTTGAGAAAATATGTTATATATATAACCAGATAAAACCGGAAATATGTCATTTTTAAATCAAATTTTACACGCATTGACTCTTTTCCACAAAAAAAAAATATAAATTGATTTCGAAAGACTGTTCTTTTGGTGACCGGCCAACTCGGAATGAAACCAACTCAGAACCATCTCAGATAAGTCGTTTAGAGTGATAAAAAAATATATTTAAAAAATTGGTTAAATAGGTTATGTTAGGTTAGGGTTATCGGCTAATTTAAAATATTTTTTTTCATAGATTTTAATGATTTTTCAAGGAGGTGTTGAGTTGACATTATTCCCAGTTGGCATGGAACCGTTCTTTTATCCAGTAAAGTTTATTTTAAATTTTGAGAAAATATGTTTATTTTTAGTACAATAAGGTTTTACCGTAGGTTACCGTAGGCAGATTTGTTAAATTTTCAAAAAAAAAATTGTGTTACGCAACATACATTTCAAATCATATAATAATGCAGTTAAATAAATCATTATATCAATAAATTTATTCGGGAAAGCTACTTTTTAGAATTTTAATTTTAGTTCAAATAAAATAAAAAAAAGGATCCGCGGCCTTGTTTTGTAACGAAAATACTTCAATTTGTCTATTTATTTACAGTCTCACAAACTAATATATTTAAAAAAAAAATTACATTCTTATTTTGCTTAGACATTATTAAAAAATCATAAATACTTATATATAGTCAATAATCATATAAAGTACATAATTTTAATTGTCTTATCATCACGAGTTTGAGCATTTTTGAATGTGGGTATTTATCAAAGCGAATTTGGAATGAAATAAAACGATATTGAGTCATTATATTAAAATGCTGGTATGGAAAATAATTCACCTTTCTTATAGGAACCATCCTGTGTAAAGGTTCAATCGCAATATCATCGGTCGATGAATTTTAAATTCTCGGCCGCTGGTTAATGGCTCTTAATAAAAAAAATTGCAGAGTGTTATTAAATATAAATAAATATTTGCTATTGCTCGGATTTAATTTTTAAATACATAATAATTCCTAATAGTTCGGGTCATTCTGAAAATCGCATAAAGTCAACGGTTAAACAATAAAAACATTATCGAGACTCTCATTTTAAAATTACAATATAACTAATAACTGGTATGTGAATATTTTCACTAAACATTGTTACCTACTATTAAAAATAATATATAAATCTGGAAAATATTCAATTTTATATTTTATGTAAGTAATCAAACGCAAATAAAATGTTAAGGTTTTCTAGGTACATCAATAAAAAAATTAAAATTTAGCACTTTATGGAAAGTGTTACGTTACGGTATTGACGTTAATCAAAACTCAAACTAGGCACCAAAAACTTTTTTACAAAGTTGTTTCAGTTAGACGACAAACATTACATTTATGTTAGTCGGAGGTTGTAGGTACTGGTCGGCAGGTGGCATCCAGTTAACGAGGGTGAGTCCAAATTCCCCCGGGGAAGGTTTTGGCCAGAGGATTAAGCTGCCTCTCTTATGTCAACAGCTAAGGCTCAATATCAAACAATTCTCTCTCCGAACAAACAAAGTCAAAACCTAAAAAGGGCAGAATTATTTTAAAGGAACTTTTGAAAATCCTTTTTCGCTAAGTGCCATTTGACTAGTCTGAAAGCTTGCCACTGTGAAGCCCTATATTTATGGTTCACCTCGAGTGTCTTAAGCAGCTTGTGAAGCAACTTGGCACTTAGTAAAAAGGCTCCTAGAAGTGCCTTTACGCCAGATTAATGTTCCAAGAACTCGGGTTCCTTTTTCCGGGATGGCAGCGTTCGTTTCATTCCCGCCATTTATCTATCTGGCATCTGTATCTGTAGGACGCTTCAGGGTTTGTTAGGAAGTATAGAATGGCGGCAGATATCTGGTATGGCGCTATACGCCACTTCCGGTCCGTTAAACATTATCACGTGTATTGCTATGGAGAGGATGCCGTTAAAAAGAGTGGAATATCTTTTTACCCTCCCAGCTGCAAGTTGTTGCGCCACTGGATAGAGCCAAAAGCGCGCCCGAGGCTTCTTTTTGGATGAATTATTAGTGGAGGTGTTAATATTTTATTTCTTAATGTTTCCATTTTCAAGACTGATAAAAACGTTCCCAATAATTTATTATTTGGTTAAAAGAGAACTAAAATCCCTCCCATTTCTTCCAGATATCAGCAATGAGAATTTCCAACAGGTTGCAGCGGATTTCCCGTTTTTATTAAGTGTTCGATGTTGCCACTGTTCATATTCTGATTTAGTTAATAATGATAAATACAGATTTTGGAGGGTGCGTACCACTTTACCACGGCGTTCTAAGGAAACAGATGGTTTCCTCCTTCACCGTACACGTCAGGACTCAAATTTTTGTTTGTAAAGAAGCTACTTTTTATTAAAATGACTCTAGACCTCCAATGTCCAGACATACATTGTTAGCAGGCAGTATGCAAGTGCGTACATGTTGTTAGTTATTTATTTCACTGCATAACGTCTCATCTCCGCCACTTGATGTAGCTGAAATAAAAACTTATTAATATAAAGGAGGAAGATAAATACAAAATATACATGTAAAAATACATAATACATAACCAAAGCAGCTGAGCTGCAGTCGTCCGGCAGTCCCGCCGAGGATAAGCGGAGCTATCAGTCCAGTCGAAAGCGAGACTCAGCGTCCGCGCCCCGAGCCGACTTCCCGGTAAGCCATCGAAGAACGTTTTGGGATTAAGGGAGAAAGTGAGCATCGGGTCACCAGAGGCTGGGCGGAAGGGCACCGATCCGCTACGGTCGGTCTTCAGGCCCGCTCGTGGCGACGGGGGAGGCGCGGGTAGATTATGCAGCGGCTGTCTTGGGAGCCATCTCCTCAGTTAATGCACGGACACAGGTCTAGTCCACCCCTTTGATGAGTGTAAGAAATGAAAAGATGGTAGTTCGGTTCCGGCTCGTTGAATGATACAAGTATTGATTGATATACATCTAGACGTATAATAAAAAGGTGACCGTGGAGGCCAGGAGCAATCACACATGGCTCCTAAACACAGAATGAAGTTAATTCTAATCATCGACTCTAAGTTCAGGCCATTTCTCAACCCAGATCCTTGTAAATTTCCTCAGATATTCGATATTCTTCTTTTCGACACGAGATTCGCTTTCCAGGCTGGTCTCTTAGTTACTTCCAACATTTCTCCTGCGTCCGTCAAAATCTCACAGTGCCACAGAATGTGCTCGGCTGTTTGGTTTATGTCACCACACGCACAGTTTGGATTTTTTTTTTTTTTACAGTTAATACCGCACAAGAGTCCCAACTGCTCCCGTCTGGAGCCAGTGAGACTATGGCATCCCCAATTGGGGTATGTTGTGAGGCTGGAGGTAGTAGGGAGAGAAAGGAGATAGGGAAGAGGAAGGTGGGGAAGTACCTGGCTATTCAGATCTGGTCACTAAACACGGCTAAAGCCATTTTCAAGCAACGTTTCAATTCTGAATGGTGGTCTTACACCAGGGCGATACTGAGAGTATCTTCCACTCTGGAACGTGCCGCAAATATACTATATATTATTTTAAATAAATAAATTGTGAAATAACACAAATATCAAATAAAATTTATTTGCGCACGCCGGGTTCGAACCCGCGACCTTCGGATTGTGAGTCCAGATTCTTACCTCGGGACCACGGAAGATGGGGTCAGTCAGGCTGTGCAGTCTGCCCCTGAATTCACAATGAAGTGAAAGTATTTTAAGGATGATCTGTTCATTATATGTATGATAATTCTGGCTTTAATTGACGAGAAGAAGGACAAAATCCATCTTCCCGTATTCGATCTATCCCAATGTTTTTGCCATTCATTAAGAGTGAGTTCACGCATCTCTTTCAGCAGTCGATGGAGAGGTCTTGTTCCACCTGGTATTAGTTCAACTCCAAGATGGATGACAGACCTTCCTCTAATTAGTTTTTTCTTGGTTAATACTTCCCTTATTTACAGATAAATATACATAATCGAAATTATAGGTTCTGATTCATGTAGAAAGCAGAACTTCTCTGGTTAGCTTATTGACGATATTTTTAATATAGTATTGCACAGTTTTTGAAAAACTCACTTTTTCATAATTTAGGCAAAAGACGACCTTGCCGCCCCTCAAGTTTTACCCGTTTCGAGGTTCAGTTTCGCTCGAAAAAGAGGGCTTTTTTTTTCAGTCAGGGCCTCCCACGCCAAAATGACCTCTCCGCTCTTCGAGTCTGACCGACCTCAGAGACCACTATCGCAAGACAGGAAACTCACACGAAATTCTTATTTTAGAAACGCCAAAAGTCAACGGAAAAAACTGATACAAAATCAGCGGCGATAACTGGAACCTCCGGCTGAATCTCTCATCGACGAAGAAATCGGCCCGGTTATATTTCCCGCCGACAGGTTCGCATTTGCAAAAAAGATAAGAAATCTTAATCACTATTTCCTTTACGCGAAACGAATTTGCTAGAAATTTATTCTTTTATTTTAATGGCGATGCTGCTAAAAAATGACATTTTATAGGTACGACACGCGGTACGAGATATCGTCGAAAAAGCGCATTGTGGTCGAGATGTTTTTCAATAAATAGGAGGAATAGAAATTAAGGAAGCTTTTAAAATCGACAAATATGTCGGTCACCATTCAAAATGCTACACAATATCGCGCGGAAAAATGATATTTTCTGACGTTTCGCAAAACTCGCATTTTTCTCGAGGGTGCATAATATAACTGGCCAGTAGAAGACCTAATTTTCTTACAAATAAATTCAGGTTGGGTAAATTTTCTCACACCTTGGAACACTCGATTCTGAAATTTTACAAATGGCGGAAGGCCGCTCTCTCCGCCAACTAAAGATTTCAATCCAGAGACATCTAGCGGTGTGGAATATAAGTACGGATCGTTCACACAAAACAAAATCAAATGTCTGTCGAACACGCCTGTAGTTCTATTTCAATCCGTTCAAATCGGCAGGTTCGTCTGTATCGAAAGAAATTTGCTCAATTCACGAAAAAAGATCTCGGTATCGAGTGTTGCTAGACGCTCGGTTTTGAAATGCCTATTTTAGGAAAGTAGTACCTACACTAGCTAGAAAAAATATTATTAAAATTGTGAGAGGACTAAGTATAAATACTTTGCGAACTCTTTTTCATTGAAATGATTATTTGATAAAAAATTCTGAATATACATTTTAATGGCGTGTTTTTTTTACGTATGTGCAGGTGTACCAACTGAGAATCTGAGTAGGTAGGTACCTGCACATAACAAATCGGAATCATCTGTTTTTTTTTTTTGGAAATTTGTAATAAAATTATTTGAAGTTGAAAGGATAATTTCTTTTGTAATAATTTTTTGGGCTGTTATGCCGTGTTGCGCTACCTTCGTCTTTAGCCTAGATATTTAAGGGATTTATTTTTTTTAAATATTAAAGTTACATAACGCTTTTTTTGTATTTTGCTTCTTTATGATAATTATTCAACGTTAGAGGCGGGCATTGGCACTGCCGCTCAGGAAACCATTCGTTGGATGAGCAACACCTCATAAAAATAGGTACACAATAATTTTGATAATTATATTTTTATAGGACCGTTTTTGTAAAAAATGACAAAAAGGGTGACGTACAATATTGAAAATCTACCAGGAGCTCATAATACGCAGAAGTAAAATATTACAGAGGGTACATTTATTTACTGGGCTACTCAGACCTCACTTTTCAAGTATTAGTTGAGATTGTTTTGGAAAAGTTTCACTTCTACCGCGTGTAAACTGCACTCGAATTTTTTTTGACAACGTACTCGGACACTATATATTCTGAACATTTCTAATAAAATGAGTAAATTTAAATAAAGATGGTCCATTTTTTTTTTGCGAAATGGTGTAGGTACCTTTTGAATACTGTACGGGAACTAATCGTTGGTACATTTTACATTAAATTTCAATGTGAAAACCGCACAAGAGTCCCAATTACTGCCGTCCGGAGTCAGTGCGACTACGGCGTCCCCGGTTGGGTTTGGTTTTAGTTTCTGAAAAATTCTGAATAATACATTTTTATAGCGCCGTTTTTTGAAAAACTACAGTAAGCTGCACTCGAATTTTTTTTTGACAACGTCCTACTCGGATACTATTTATTCTGAACATTTCTAATAAAATGAGTAAATTTAAATAAAGATGGTCCAATTTTTTTTTTGCCAAATGGTGTAGGTACCTTTTGAATACTGTACGGGTTCATACATTTTACATTAAATTTCAATGTGAAAACCGCACAAGAGTCCCAATTACTGCCGTCCGGAGTCAGTGCGACTACGGCGTCCCCAGTTGGGTTTAGTTTTAGTTTCTGAAAAATTCTGAATAATACATTTTTATAGCGCCGTTTTTTGAAAAACTACAGTAAGCTGCACTCGAATTTTTTTTTGACAACGTCCTACTCGGATACTATTTATTCTGAACATTTCTAATAAAATGAGTAAATTTAAATAAATATGGTCCAATTTTTTTTTTGCGAAATGGTGTAGTTACCTTTTGAACACTGTACGGGGACTAATCGTTCGTACATTTTACATTAAAATTCAATGTGAAAACCGCACAAGAGTCCCAATTACTGCCGTCCGGAGTCAGTGCGACTACGGCGTCCCCAGTTGGGTTTGGTTTTAGTTTCTGAAAAATTCTGAATAATACATTTTTATAGCGCCGTTTTTTGAAAAACTACAGTAAGCTGCACTCGAATTTTTTTTTGACAACGTCCTACTCGGATACTATTTATTCTGAACATTTCTAATAAAATGAGTAAATTTAAATAAAGATGGTCCAATTTTTTTTTTTGCGAAATGGTGTAGGTACCTTTTGAACACTGTACGGGGACTAATCGTTGGTACATTTTACATTAAATTTCAATGTGAAAACCGCACAAGAGTCCCAATTACTGCCGTCCGGAGTCAGTGCGACTACGGCGTCCCCGGTTGGGTTTGGTTTTAGTTTCTGAAAAATTCTGAATAATACATTTTTATAGCGCCGTTTTTTGAAAAACTACAGTAAGCTGCACTCGAATTTTTTTTTGACAACGTCCTTCTCGGATACTATTTATTCTGAACATTTCTAATAAAATGAGTAAATTTAAATAAAGATGGTCCAATTTTTTTTTTGCAAAATGGTGTAGGTACCTTTTGAACACTGTACGGGAACTAATCGTTCGTACATTTTACATTAAATTTCAATGTGAATACCGCACAAGAGTCCCAACTACTGCCGTCTGGAGTCAGTGAGACTACGGCATCCCCAGTTGGGTTTAGTTTAAGTCTCTAAAATTTCTGAATAATACATTTTTATAGCGCCGTTTTTTGAAAAATTACTTTCAGTTATAAGTTCAAAAATTTCCGAGATCCGACAATTTTTTTTTCCAAAATTAAAAAATTTCCAGAATCCAATAATTTTTTTTTCCAAATTAAAAAATTTCCAGAAAACAAAAATTTTTTTTTTCGAAATTCAAAAATTCCCAGAAACCAAAAAAGTTTTTTTTTCAAAATTAAAAAATTTCCAAAGTCTAAAAAATTTTTTTTCAAAATCCAAAATTTTTTATTTTTTAAATTACACCCTAAGTACCCGAGATGGATATCAAATTACGCGTCTCGACCTACACAATCCGAAGGGCTGACTGAAAAAATTGAACGATAAACTCCGAAGACCCTTTTAGGCTCTATTGGTTTTTCTAATTTAAATTAAATGAAATACTGAACGCCCTGAGTCGGGCGGCTGGATTGGTTCAGTACTGAATTGAGCGGTAAGCTCCTGGGACGTTTTAAAAGTGTCGGCGACCAAAGTGGCACAATGGTAGGAGTCTTTGCAACAGTAAATTATACGTTACGGGTAACAAATTACAAACATCGTTTTTTTCTTTACCTATTTTATTTAACACACACTCTTCGCTTCATCCGCGTTCACACGTCATATCGTGTAGTGTTTAACCCCTTGGTTGCCTCTGCAACAGGCAAAGCTAGTTTATATATTAATGCACAGTTTTTGAAAAACTCACTTTTTTCGTCATTTAGGCAAAAGACGACCTTGCCGCCCCTTAAGTTTTACCCGTTCCGAGGTTCAGTTTCGCTTGAAAAACAGGGCTTTTTTTTTCAGTCAGGGCCTCCCACGCCAAAATGACCTCTCCGCTCTTCGAGTTTGACCGACCGCAGAGACCACTATCGCAAGACAGGAAACTCACACGAAATTCTTATTTTAGAAACGCCAAAAGTCAACGGAAAAAACTGATACAAAATCAGCGGCGATAACTGGAACCTCCGGCTGAATCTCTCATCGACGAAGAAATCGGCCAGGTTATATTTCCCGCCGACAGGTTCGCATTTGCAAAAAAGATAAGAAATCTTAATCACTATTTCCTTTACGCGAAACGAATTTGCTAGAAATTTATTCTTTTATTTTAATGGCGATGCTGCTAAAAAATGACATTTTATAGGTACGACACGCGGTACGAGATATCGTCGAAAAAGCGCGTTCTGGTGGAGATGTTTTTTAATAAATAGGAGGAATAGAAATTAAGGAAGCTTTTAAAATCGACAAATATGTCGGTCACCATTCAAAATGTTACACGATAGCGCGCGGAAAAATGATATTTTCTGACGTTTCGCAAAACTCGCATTTTTCTCGAGGGTGCATTATATAGCTGGCCAGTAGAACACCTAATTTTCTTACAAATAAATTCAGGTTGGGTAAATTTTCTCACACCTGGTAACACTGGATTCTGAAATTTTACAAATGGCGGAAGGCAACACTCTCCGCCAACTAAAGATTTCAATCCAGAGACATCTAGCGGTGCGGAATATAAGTACGGATCGTTCACGCAATACAAAATCAAATGTCTGTCGAACACGCCTGTAGTTCTATTTCAATCCGTTCAAATCGGCAGGTTCGTCTGTATCGAAAGAAATTTGCTCAATTCACGAAAAAAGATCTCCGTATCGAGTGTTGCTAGACGCTCGGTTTTGGAATGCCTATTTTGAGTAGGTAGGTACCTGCACATAACAACACGGAATCATCAAATAAGAATTGCATATGTTTTTTTTTTTGGAAATTTGTAATGAAATTATTTGAAGTTTAAAGGATAATTTCTTTTGTAATAATTTTTTGGGCTGTTATGCCGTGTTGCGCTACCTTCGTCTTTAGCCTAGATATTTAAGGGATTTATTTTTTTTAAATATTAAAGTTACGTAACGCTTTTTTTGTATTTTGCTTCTTTATGATAATTATTCAACGTTAGAGGCGGGCATTGGCACTGCCGCTCAGGGAGCCATTCGTTGGATGAGCAACACCTCATAAAAATAGGTACACAATAATTTTGATAATTATATTTTTATAGGACCGTTTTTGTAAAAAATGACAAAAAGGGTGACGTACAATATTGAAAATCTACCAGGAGCTCATAATACGCAGGAGTAAAATATTACAGAGGGTACATTTATTTACTGGGCTACTCAGACCTCACTTTGGAAAAGTTTCACTTCTACCGCGTGTAAACTGCACTCGAATTTTTTTTGACAACGTACTCGGACACTATATATTCTGAACATTTCTAATAAAATGAGTAAATTTAAATAAAGATGGTCCATTTTTTTTTTTGCGAAATGGTGTAGGTACCTTTTGAATACTGTACGGGAACTAATCGTTCGTACATTTTACGTTAAATTTCAATGTGAAAACCGCACAAGAGTCCCAATTACTGACGTCCGGAGTCAGTGCGACTACGGCGTCCCCAGTTGGGTTTAGTTTTAGTTTCTGAAAAATTCTGAATAATAAATTTTTATAGCGCCGTTTTTTGAAAAACTACGGTAAGCTGCACTCGAATTTTTTTTTGACAACGTCCTACTCGGATACTATTTATTCTGAACATTTTTAATGAAATGAGTAAATTTAAATAAAGATGGTCCAATTTTTTTTTGCCAAATGTTGTAGGTACCTTTTGAATACTGTACGGGTTCATACATTTTAAATTAAATTTCAATGTGAATACCGCACAAGAGTCTCAACTACTGCCGTCTGGAGTCAGTGAGACTACGGCATCCCCAGTTGGGTTTAGTTTAAGTCTCTAAAATTTCTGAATAATACATTTTTATAGCGCCGTTTTTTGAAAAATTACTTTCAGTTATAAGTTCAAAAATTTCCGAGATCCAACAATTTTTTTTTTTTCCAAAATTAAAAAATTTCCAGAATCCAATAATTTTTTTTTCCAAAATTAAAAAATTTGCAGAAACCAAAAAATTTTTTTTTCACAATTAAAAAATTTCAAGAAACCGAAAATCCGAAATTTTTTTTTTCCAAATTTAAAAAAATTCCAGAAACCAAAATTTTTTTTTTCAAAATTCAAAAATTTCCAGAAACCAAAAAAGTTTTTTTTCAAAATTAAAAAATTTCCAGAATCCAAATTTTTTTTTTCCAAAATTAAAAAATTTTCAGAATCCAAAAATTTTTTTTTTCAAAAACAAAAAATTTCCAGAAAACAAAATTTTTTTTTCCAAAATTAAAAAATTTCCAAAACTCAAAAAATTTTTTTTTGAAAATTCAAAGATTTACAAAATCCAAAAATTTTTTTTTTAAAATTCAAAAATTTCGAAAATCCAAAAAAAATTTTTTTTTTAAATTACACCCTACAGTACCCGAGATGGATATCAAATTACGCGTCTCGACCTACACAATCCAAAGGGCTGACTGAAAAAATTGAACGATTACATCCGAGGACCCTTTTAGGCTCTATTGGTTTTTCTAATTTAAATTAAATGAAAAACTGAACGCCCTGGTCGTTGCGGCTGGATTGGTTCAGTACTGAATTGAGCGGTAAGCTCCTGGGACGTTTTAAAAGTGTCGGCGACCAAAGAGGCACAGTGGTAGGAGTCTTTGCAACAGTAAATTATACGTTACGGGTAACAAATTACAAACATCGTTTTTTTCTTCATCTATTTTATTAAACACACACTCCTCGCTTCATCCGCGTTCACACGTCAAATCGCGTAGTGTTTAACCCCTTAATACTTCCCTTATTTACAGATAAATATACATAATCGAAATTATAGGTTCTGATTCATGTAGAAAGCAGAACTTCTCTGGTTAGCTTATTGACGATATCGATATGTTAATACACCGCGCCATTAACGGTATGTTAATACACCGCGCACCTAACGCGATAAGGATAGCATCAATCACAAATCCTATGGTTCCATTTAATAATATCATCCGGTCAAACGGGATAGCTTTCGTTAGCATATTGACTTCGTGGAAAATTTAGTTATTTAAAAGAAATTGTGTAGAAAGACGTTTACGACTGATGAAACTTCGATGTTTTTATATATAAGTAATAATGAAATTTTTTCCGTTTCCCAAAGGAAAGTAATCATAAATAATATAAACTCTCATGAAATCCTCTAAAGTAAGAGATATTCATAATAAAAAACCTTTTTACAATCCGGTAAAGTACAAGGAAATCCAAAGGGTTGATATTATCACAAATAAATAGATCACAAACGATTTGAATATTGCTTACATTGCCAGTGAACAAATTGTACCGGAGAGCTAATCTAGGTTGTGCTTTTAAAATCCTGAAAGATATATTCTACCGTTACATTGTGTCCTAAAAATAAAACTTAAATATTCATATTTGTTCCGAATATTTGTAACATGTATATAGAAAGCTGTACGGAGAGTATGGGTTTTGTTTTATACCACAGTATGTAAGGGAGTTGGGGAGGTTACGTTTTTATTAAAATTATCAACTGTTCTTCCCGTAAATCCTACATTGTGCCCAATCTCTCTTTTGTTATGCGTCTCTTTCAAAATGTTTCGTATTATAAACAAAACCAAAGGAGACCCTTTGGAAAGCTTGTATTAGTTTAAATTTAAATACAGAGTAGGTACCTAAGTATATTATTTCGTGCTCGCTTTCTGCTTTTCTCATCTTAAATAATGTAATATAACAAAGAGATTCTTTTAGAATTAAAGTAACACATCAAATGATTTTATCTCTAAATAAAGCCACGTAGTAAATCACACGTTTCATCTCTGTTAAAATATTTTCAATATACCTAAAATCCTGAATATCTGATTTTGAGCCTCGAAACAATTGTGACGCATTTTTTTCAAATTTCCGAAATGTGTATTTGATATTTATTTAGAATTACTGAAAACTTTTTTCATACAAATTATTCATGAACGGAACCGACAAAGTGCTTAATTTGGGAAATACTAGAATGGAAATGTCCTCTGAACTTTGTTTCTGGGAGTGGGCCGGGAGTGGTTCCACTTATAAAATGTTTCCTTTATACTTTAAAAGGGACCCGAAAATAAGCGTCTATATGTAATTATGTTTTTTAAATTCGTTGAACGTAAAACAAGACTAACAAATCTCCATTATCTATAAGGAGGGGCCGTGCGTTGCATAAAAATGTCTAATTGCGCGGAACACATTGCGTAATTACTTATCATTAGTACCAAGACAATGGGGCGCAGCGAGCAGAGCAGTGAGCACAGCAGTGAGCAAAGCAGTGAGCGTTCCGGCAAACCAAGAAATAAGAAGCCTTCGCTAATAATATTATTTAAGGTAAAAGAAGAAACAAGCCACTTACAACTTAATTACACTGCGCACTGGGAGAACGATCGGGGAAGACGCGCTGTCTTCGATTGCACGTGTAAGTATATCTGTCTATACGCCTTGTCTATATAGCTACTTGCTCCCGTACGATCCCTATATACTATTATATTATAGTAGGTTTATATCTATAATATACTGGTACTACATAGTGGAACAACTAGGTACAAAACTTTACACATTTACAAGTCTACATTCTACCCCCGTAAAGCGTAAAGCGTACACTCGACACTCGGCAGCGTACACCCAATACCAAATACCACCGTTAGTACGTACGCTCCAACACTACCTGGACAACTTTTAATTGCCGGCAAATTTAAAGCCAAATTAACGAGAGGAAATTATAATTAATGATTCATCTAGTAAATAGCTTTACTTTTTGACGGGTGAAACAATGTTCTTTCCATCATTTTCTGAATGTAACAATTCTCGTTTTTGGTAATGATTTGCACTTTTATTCGAAAAAGAGAATAATATACTAGATTTATAGTAGGTGACTAAGTAGATACTCACACTAGCCGAAATAGTTTAAATGGGTTGTTGGTTCAGTTACAACTTTACTATGAATCAGATATTGCAAGAGTAACGAGAAAGCGAGTAGCGTTTGTCGTGATAATAAATTGAAGCGTTTTATCTTTTCTGAATTTCCCTTCGAAATTCCTAAGCTACGATGCTATATTATTTTTGCTTGATCGACGCTTTATAGAGCAATGTAGCGAGCAGTTCTCCAGGGAAAAGAGGCGTGAGACCATTCGTACTCCTTGCTGCAGTCTTAGTACGTAGGTTGTGCTAAAAATCCAAGAATTATTTGAAGTAAATAAAACCAGAAGATAGAAACCACTACGGTAAGCTACCATGCTTCTGAAGGGTGGGTGTAATAATTCCGCCCTTATGTGTGTCTACCGTCTAGTCTCCCACACAGGAATTTTGTTATCATAATAACATTTTTTCAAAGTATATTTCGAAAACGTAATAAAAGCTAAAGGGTTTAATATATGTTCCCGCACAATGTTTGTTAAGAAGTCGGATCGTCATTTAATTACATGGCATTAGCGCGGCTTGGCATTGCGTCATATCTTTGTTCAGAGCGAGCCCTTCAGACTCACAGGAAGGCAAAAAAATCCCCCGGTTTTAGCGAATGGGGCATCATAACTCATGTCTGACCGGCCGCGGCTGGTGGGAGGGAATGGGGAGGGGGCGCTAAATATTTAGCGGGAATACAATGGGCTTATTTTATCGCGGGAAAATAGCCCTCCCGACCCCCCCAGGCCCTGTTCCTAGGCCTAGGGCCTTGTCTCCCACAAAGCGCACACCGAGGACGCAGTTACATCCAACGTTCCTAATTTGAAAAGGCGCACATATAGTAAGAAATACTAGTATTTATGAACAATTTTTTTTTAATATTGTGCCCACTAATAAACTACCAAAGACAATTAAAACAATCTAAATGTCATCTAAGAAATTGGTTATTCGGTACAGATGGCTTATATTTTGTTGCCCTACTGAAGCCGTTGTATTGCTAATTCACAATAAAACTTACCTGATAATTACTACACACACCTGTATCCTATATCCGTATATCTGTTCTGTTGGTGTGACGGTTCATTTGTACCTGCATGTTATTTAACGCTTATAATGATATTTATGTACATTGTTATTGTTTAAATTATAACATTGTTACAGTAATAAACATAATACGATTGCAAAAACAATAGTGAAATACACATTATTAAGGATTTCTACACCAATTAAGAGAGCTAGCTCTTGAGCTTGGTGTAGGAGTTATTTCGTAATTATATAATAGAGTGTACAATAAATATAATATTAAGTACTAGGATGTTGAAACGTTAAAAATTATATTATAGCATCAAACGAAGTTGCAGCAATTTGATTGGTAATGTAACGGTTGTTAATTTTTTAAGAATAATTTGACCTTTTTCTTGAATGATACCAAATCTGTTATTTATTTAATTCTTCGCGAAGACTATTAAAATATTTTTAGCTTTTGTAAACATAATTATTGTGCATTTGTTGTGTTAAAAATAGAGGGATTTGGATAATATGTTTATGCCTTAATGATAAATTAACTATACATTTTTTGATTATATTTCCTTTAAATATTGCAATATTGAATCTTTTTTATAGAGATCTTTAATTTTTGGTATTTCAAAAATTTTAAACAATGTTGCTGAAGAGAATATTGGTTGTTTTTAGAAATTACTTTAATAATGAGTTTTTGAACCACTTTTACAGGACTTAAAATTTTTTCATCTCCCCATCCAATAATTCCATACTGAATTAATGATTGGACTAGTGCGTTATAGATTTTTTAAAGATTATTTAACTTGAGAATATTTCTTATTCTAATAAATATATAGATACATATATTTATACTTGTACTATTCTCTTAATTTAAAAACGTTATTTAGTACATTAAATGTTGTTTCTATGTACCTGCCGAAAACTACAAAAATAATTTAACGGGCTTGAACGAAAAAATAATTTTGACAAATGTAAAGAATTTCCTTGTTGTCAACATAACTATGCTCGGAAGAATGTGTACAAGATTTTATTATTTCTAGCCACATTTTTAAACGTCTCTGAATCTCAACACTCAACACTTTTGCGTTTGCACTCCATTAAAAATATTTTTTTCTCTTGTGTTCGTTGATATCGAAATATTAAACAAGTTAATATGTATGAAAGGTGTATTTATCGACACGAAGCCTACAATATTCGCAGCGGGATAAGCATCCAAATTGACACACTTCAATATTTCACTTGAAAAGTTTATAAATAATAACAGCTGATGCGCTATAAAAATATCCAAATGTTCAGTTTTTGCACTCAATCAATTTAAATCTGGAAAATATGAGACTGCTTATCCACCACATCCAGTTTATACAGTCGGCCAATAGCACTCCGCGGATCCAGTTAAGCGCAGTCCTGACGGTTCAAAACCTCAGACGAGCGACCAATGTTCATCAAAAAGTGCTTCGCAAATCCACCATACATTACAACAGATTGAAATGCGTTCGAACTTTTTGTGAAGTGGTTTTTTTTCCGGGGTTTCAGTAGCGCACGTAAGTTTATCAAGTGGCTCCCAATTTGAATAATCACACCATCCATTTGGCTAGGAATGAAAGAGCCAGTGTTATGTAGTTTCTCATAGAGTTGCTCAATTTTTGACGCGTTATTGATAGCGCCCGACGAGCGATTTAAACATTTATGGCGGAAAACCTCCACTGCCGAGTCCTAAGTTTTTATATTGATCGGGACCCGATTTGGTCGTAAAATCTGCTTCGATTCACTCAGGGCTGGTGAGTTAGGAATAATCCAGGCTTTATCCCTCTGGATGATTTGATTGTTTTTTCATTTTATTGTAAGTAGATTCCTACAAATTATCATAAAATTGGAAGAAAAACCCAATAATTGAATTCGACGCACAATTGCAGAAAGTATTTCGGCTTAAGATATAAAAGCTAAAACGAATAAATTTCGTATCTTTAACTTGCGAAAATCTTAATTCCAATAAAAACTGTATATTTATAATTAATATACAAAGTTTTGATGAATGATATTTCGTATAATCTATTTATCATAACATGCAAATCCTGTAAAGAGAGATTTTTACACGATTAGCGGTATTTCTAATATGTCTAGACTATGACTTCAAAATTGATCGAATTTAAACCGTTTTATTGTTCCTCAAAAGTCCTGTTAATTTTTTTTTTTACATGAGCTCCACATAGGAGGAGGAAAATAATTTCCCATAGGGCCTATGTCATCTTTGGGGATGCTGTGTGTAGGGTTTTTTTAAGGAAAGGAAGAGGAAGAGAGTTCTGGGAAGGAAAAGGGGTGGGTAGGAATCTGGGGTTTAGTGTGTCCTGGTCATCCACCTACAAGACCTAGACAAACCTCAACCCTGGCACCCCTGCTAAATCACCAAACGTAGCGAACCACCTTGGGTGGCCTACGGCAGAGACAAACTGCGTAACTGCAACAATTATGCAGTTTGTCAACAGAATGTTCAATAACATTGGAAATATAAGGATACATTATTATCTGTGAATAATATATTTAATAAATTGTTCCTCGTTTTAATATAAAAAAAATGGTGTATGCTCGATGTATTGTTATGTTGTTTCAAAGATAAAGAAGAAAACCTAATGAAAATAACGAAAACACGGCCATTTATTTATCCCACTCTGAATATTTCAGCAGAGGCTTGAAAGTTTAATCAATTTACAAAATGATTTTAAACATAATTTGCTGTTTAAGTTACTTTTGATACAACAAAATGTTGAACTTTAACACAATTTGAGAGAAAGATATTCAAATGCGGTCTGGCCAGATACCTCCTGTTATATTATAAAGTACCTACCTACTAATGATTTATTTATTTGTTTTTTAAGTACGTTATTATACAAGTTATACGTAATATTAAATAAAATTATTACATGGTATTTTCTCCTGGGATTTGAACGGTTCTTAAAACTTAACTAATGAACGAATGAGTAGAGTAATACAAAGGAAGATTGGGTATGAAGATAAAGAGACATTTTTAGAAAAGATAAGTATGAGAAATTTAAAATAAATTATATCACGCCAATTTAGTAAATTAGTTATGTATGTTTGCAAGGAATCGTGAAAAATGTCTAAGTGTGTAATTTTTCGTGATCAAAAGGATGAAGAAAATTTGACCGTCTTGTAAACCTCAAATAGAAATAATAAAGTAGGTATTATATTTATTAGCAATGTCGATATAATTAGGAATTTATAGATAAACCATTACCATAATTAATTCTAGGTAACATAAGGGTCAGAGTTCAGCAGTACCTAGTAGTCGTGACTCGTGACGTCATCGTTGTCCCTCACAATCGGTAATCCCCACATCCGAGTTCCGAGTTCATGGATTGTGACGTAGTAAAAGGGCGGATACTCGTGATTGCGTCTGCAGATGACGACCCTTATATCGCAGCCTTATTTATGGGGGTAGATTGTGATGCCATAATTCCGGCAGGCTTCGGCTGTTTCCGCGCCCGTTCGACAAAGCTCGGTTTCTGTGGGGTTCGACTATTTGAATAATGCCTACGACTATCAGCTCAGTAAAATGGACCTACGTACTTTGCGATGGATATTTTTCATACTGGGAAAGTAGAACCTTTCTCCGTAGGTAAACTTTGCGGAATTTTTATTTCTTATTTCATTAATTTTATTTAGGGGTTGAAATTTAATGACTTAAGAACATAATTTAACTTTGTAATTTGCTGGATTAGGTATATTAAATTACGCCATTAATCTTTTACGATGATTTAGACTAAGTAATGCAATAAATAAAGGAATACTAAAGCGTCAAAAATAATCTCAATCCACACGGAAAATTCATACTATTAACCAAAGATTTGAATATCTAAGAAATATTTCAGAAATATTTGAAGTAATTTTTCACTGTAAGTCAGATGTATTTATAACAATTTAAATAACGTTTTGATAGTAAAGTATGCCATGTTCCTATTGTATGGTTTCACAAACATCAGGTACTCGCCTTTAAATGATATAACCTACTTATAATATGGCGAGCAGAAAAGAAGGCCTTAACAATTTCCAAAGTGACATGATGTAATATCCGTCGTGATGTTTACCCATCCTGAGAAATAGCTTCCAGATTTTCTATGTTATTTTTCTGAAAAAGGCATGTAAGCTAGAAGACTGACCGAATTTATTCAATACATATTTATAATCCTTGTATATATTTCGAAGAAGGGTCGAAGATAATACAAAATTTTCACATGTGAGGAATTTTTGATGACGTCATCTTCGGAAAATGTGTTCAGGTTCTATATACTGATTACAAGGAAAAAAAATATTTGCTCGCTTGCCTAAATATTTTTTGACCACTGTTGATACATTACTTTCGTGTCAAACTGTAATAAATCATTTCGGTTACTTGAAAATCCCACCGAACCATTTTTCTCTCCGCTCACTTAACGAAACATTCTGCGAGCAGCGAAAGTAATATTAAACAACTTGTTATGAGAGAATTTCCCAAATTTCTTTGCGTTACTTCTATCAATCATTTGGAAAACTTAGTGTTGGGAAATAATACGCCTTTCTAACGCTTGCTAAGTGCAATCAATGCTGGTTTTCTATAATCCTTTACCTGACTTAAATACTGCACCTTATTAACGCATGCTTAGTGCAATCAAAAGTACTTCTGTATAATCCTTTATCTAACTTAACCTTAATGCTATGCATTCCTAATGCTTCCAAGTGCAATCACATTTGATTTTGTTTTATCCTTTAACTAACCTACTAACCTAAGTACTACACCTTACCAATGAGTGCTTAACGCAATAGTTAATGGTTCTGTATTCCTTTGATTAACTTAATACTACACCTTTCGAAAGATTTCTTAGTGCAGTCACTGCTGATTCTTCATAATCATTTAACTAATCTAATTACTACGCCTTCCCTATACGTGGTTATTGCAATTAATAGTGGTTATGTATCCATTTAACTAACTCAATACTGCTTCCGAAAGCTTTTTTAATACAATCACCGCTCATTCTGCATAATAACTCAACCAATCTAAATATTACTTTCCCCATACGTGGTTATTGCAATCAATAGTGGTTCTGTTTTCCTTTAACTAACTTAATACTGCACCTTCCGAAAGATTTCTTAGTGCAGTCACTGCTGATTCTTCATAATCATTTAACTAATCTAATTACTACGCCTTCCCTATACGTGGTTATTGCAATTAATAGTGGTTATGTATCCATTTAACTAACTTAATAATGCTTCCGAAAGCTTTTTTAATACAATCACCGCTCATTCTGCATAATAACTCAACCAATCTAAATATTACGCCTTCCCCATACGTGGTTATTGCAATCAATAGTGGTTCTGTTTTCCTTTAACTAACTTAATACTGCACCTTCCGAAAGGTTTCTTAGTGCAATCACTGCTCATTCTGCATAATCATATAACTAATCTAATTACTACGCTTTCCCCATACGTGGTTATTGCAATTAATAGTGGTTCTGTATCCCTTTAACTAACTTAATTCTACACCTTCCGAAAGCTTTCCTAGTGCAATCACTGCTGATTCCGCATAATAATTTAACTAAACTAAAAACTATACCTTCCCAAATTGGCAATTCAGTGGTGGTTCTATATCCCTTTAACTAACTTTATACTATGCATTCGAAAGCTTTCTTAGGGTAATCACCTCCGATTCTGCGATTCCAATGCGTGGGTAATGCATTCGGTAGTGGTTCAGTATCCCTTTAACTAACTAAATTCAACACCTTCCTAATGCTTTTTTAGTACAATCTCTGCTGAATCTGAATAATCCTCCTACTGACTTAATAATACAACTTCCTAATGCTTGCTTAACTTAATGCAGTCAACTAGGTTCCATATAGTACATTTTCCTAACGCTTACAACAAGCAATGCTGGTTTTGTAAAATCATTTTACGCTTATTTATATAATTCGCCTTCGATAGTTGTTAAGTGCCGTCAACTGCTGTAATGTGTTGTCCTTAGCCAATAATCTTTTTTGGGAGAATGTTAACTAGATACCTAATTTTTTTTTTCATAAATTTCCAAATTCTAATAGCGGTATTATAGCCGTAATGGTATTTTATATAAACTTTCATATTCTTATAGCGGTATTACAGACTCAGTGGTAATACAGACTCAGTGGTATTTTATAATAAAAGTGGTATTTTATATAAAATTTCATATTCTAATAGCATTATTATAGCCGCAATGGTTTTTTATTATAAAATTGGTATTTAAGGTCAGGTCTCAGTGGTATTTTATAAAAAGTGGTATTTCACATATCCTAATTGGGGTGTAAGCGGTATATAATATAGCTGCAATGGTATTTTATGTAATTTTATAGCCGCATTAGCATTTTATAAAAAATGTGGTATTTTACGTAATTTTTCATATTCTAATAGCGGTAATTCTGCTCCAATGGATTTTGTAATAAAAGTGGTATTTGACGTATTTTTTTCATATTCTAATAGCAATACTAAAGTTGCAATAATAAAAGTAAATTTTTATTCACATTAATTTCAACATTAATAGCGGTATTGTAACCGCAATGGTATTTTGTAATAAAATTGTTATTTTTTAGTAATTTTGTAATCTCAATGGTGTTTTTTTATATATTAATTGCGGAGTATGTGCTAAACATACCTGCAATGGCATTTTATGTAATTTTAGAGCCGCCTTATAAAAAAGGTGATATTTTACGTAATTTTTCGCATTCTAATAACGGTATTACTGTCACAACGAATTTTATTATTCTAATATTTCATTTATTATTCTAAAATATCGTGGTATTTGACGTTTTTTTTCATATTCTAATAGCGATACTAAAGCCGCAATAGTATTTTATAATAAAAGTTGTATAATAAAAGTAAATTTGTTTATTCTAATAGCGGTATTGTAACCGCAATGGTATTTTGTAATAAAATTGATATTTTTAAGCAATTTCATAGCTTCAATGGTGTTTTTCGATAATTGCGGTGTATGTGCTATATATAGCTGCAATGGCATTTTATGTAATTTTATAGCCGCATTACAAAAAATGTGGTATTTTACGTAATTTTTCGTATTCTAATAACGGTATTACTGGCGCAATGAATTTAATAATAAAAGTGGTATTAGACGTAATTTTTTCACATTCTAATAGCGGTATTATAGCAGCAATGGCATTTTTTCCGCGAAAAAATGTGTCATTAAATATGAATACAAAGGAGGTCGGTTGTTCCATTGTCACGGGCTGGTCCCCTACAGTGGCCCTCTGGGATATCAAAATGTCATTTAATGTCAAGAAATTCTGGCCGTCTCAGACATGATACACCTAACACGAATTTCTGTAATTTCTTCCCTCTTCTCCTCAGGTTAATAAATAATATCGGAGAATTTGGCGATTCATAAAAAAATTATTCACTTATAACAACTTGTCGTCTATACTAATATTATAAATACGAAACTGCTCGAGTTTGTTTGTTACGCTTTCACGCATAAAACAATAAAACTATTTTAAAAATTCTTTCACCAATAGAAAGCTAAATTATATGCGAAGACTATAGGCTGTATATGATGGTAAGTTCTGGCGTTATATAAATATTAATATATTATATTTTTTATACGTTTTCTGTCGCTAACAGAAGCGAGTTACTGAAACCATGTTGATATATATATATATATATATTTTTTATTTCAGGCGTCGTAGTTAATATCTGTCTATCTATCTGTAAATAAAAATGAATCTCCGAAATGTTGGTACATACGCGCGTAACTTCCGAACGACTGAACCAAATTGGATAATTATTTTTTTTACAGCTGGTGAGCTCTGGCATTATAAAATTTAGGTGACACGCGAGGTTTTTGAAAACTGAATTTACCGAGAATCAATGTATGGAATGCGGGAGGGGGGAGGGAATAATTGATAAGTGCAAGCGCTGCTGTAATTTACCCCTAATACCATGCGACCGAAACCGCGGGCAAAAAAGCTAGTAAATAATACTTGTAAACTTTATTTACCATTAGAAAGCGGATATCGAACCACCTTGAAATGGAAACTAAATTATTCATCAATGACAATGAATTTGCGATTTTGTCTCAAACGTTCACTTCCTTATTTTGTTAATATCATTTTTTTTTCATTCTTCACAGTGGCGTGTTCCCTCAAGCGTCACGATTTGAAATAAAGTTATATTGGTAGATTCGAACGTCACCATCACGCTGACTTTTGCTATTTTGCTCAAGATCTCAAGAACGAAGTTTCTAAGAAAATGAAAAACCCACGTTGTTTTCATAATCTTGTGTGTTATAGAGGATGACGGCCACAGAGGTCGAGGAGTAAAGCTCTCTACTAGCGTTACGAAGGTCACGGGTTCAAATCTCAGCAATTTCAAAATTAATTAATTAAAAATAACATACAGCGTGTTTTCGGCATATTCAAGAGCGGAAATCACTCTCGGTATCGCCTTGGTGTTGGACTACCATTCAAAAATGAAACGTTGCTTGAAATGGCTTTAGCCATGTTTGATGACCAGATCTGAATAACCAGTTGTTTCCCCATCTTTCTTTTCCCCATCTTCAATTCAATTCAATTTATTCACTTTAAAAACATAACAAAATTAAAATTTCAAATCGTTTTTAAAATTGAGAAAATATTAAGATTAAAGCATAACTAAGCAATTTAAAAATAAAAACAATTTAAATATCAATGAACAATTTAAAAATCAATGAAGCATAACCAGACTAACAGCAATAAAGCTTGCTGTCTAAATTGTGCTTCATTGATGCTAAACATGTCGATATTCAAAGTGATTCTATTTAACAACAAGACTGCTCTCCCGACTGGCATAACCATTGGCAAGTAAGTTCTGCAAGCCGGAAGATAAAACAGTCTATGCTGTCGGTGACGGAGATAAAATCTTACTCTTCCCTGCCTCCTTCCTATCCCCACTACCTTCAGTTTCACAACTTACTCCATTTGGGGTTTTAGCCATGTTTGATGGCCAGATCTGAATCAGGTACTTCCCTATCTTTCTCTTCCCTATCTCCTTTTCATCCCCACTATCTTCAGTTTTACAACTTACTTCATTTGGGGATGCCATTGTCTTACTGGCCTAGACGGGAGCAGTTGAGACCCTTGCACAGTATTCAGATAAAAAAAGAGAAGAGATCAGGTAAAAAGTCAAGTGATTTATTGAATAAGGTTAGGTTGCCGCATATCCATAAACTTCTCAATCCAATTCCAGCCAATGCTACTACCTCCGTAACACTACCTGCATCAATATCTTGCTCAACGCCGGCATTTGCCCGCTAATTACACAGAAAACATTTAATAAAAAAAATATATTTAATAAATTCACGGAAACTCCAGCACACCTGACTTCCCATTGTTTGTTTATCCAGAAGTTATAGCAATAGCAGATCCTGATAAAACAATAAAAATTGCTTCACAATTTAAAAAAAAGTTCACATATAATTCATTTTTATTGTTGTACGCCCTCTTATTTACGGCTAACCTACGAGTATTGCAGCCACTCCGAATTCCGCCCATATGTTTTTAGATTATCGGCGCTATATTGTTCCGTTTTGAGAACACTCTCGTGTATCGTTTTATAGTAAAATCATACTATTTTGTAGTAAAGCTGTAAGGTTTTTTAAAGGTTTTAAACGAATAATATTATGTTTGAAATTGTCGTGTTACACATATTCTTCAATTTAGTCACCATAATATACAAATTTTGTAGAATATGTAAACTCAGCTTCAAAATATTAAAACCTTGTGTCTTAGCAACACTGGGAATAGATTTAGGAATTATAATAGACAACCAACTCAAATGGGCAGATCACATAGAAAAGCTTGTTAATACTTAGGGGCCATTAATAAATTACGTCACACCTTAAGGGGGGGGGAGGGTGTAGAGAAGTGTGACATTGTGTGACAAGGCGTAAGGGGGGGGGGGGGGGTCATCAGATTTGTGACGTCACAAGCAGTTAGGCTTACCATATGACTTTTACACATAAAATTGTAAAACGTGTGATGTCACGCTAGGGGTTTATGGATGGCCCCTTATAAACATTTAAATTATACAGTCGATATAAAAATAATAAAATTGGTGTATCGTGCATTGGTGCGATCATCAGTATCTTATGGAATACTTGGATGGGGGTGGGGGGAGGGAACTACCCATCCCTGCAATTGTTCCAAGAAGCTGAATTGTTAGATATAAGAAAAATTCACAATACACAATGCTTAAAATATATATTTAAACGAAATATTCTTTTTACAAAAAATGAAAAGCGATTTAGTAATAGGTTAAATAATGTATTTGAATTTCCACTGTGTTCAACTAGGCTCGCGCAGATATGAGTTTTTTTACACCACATATTATGTTAATATGTATAATGCTCTCTATAAGGCTACAGAAATTGAATGTAAAAATGTATCCTCCTACAGCAAGTATAAAAATGTAATAAAGTCTTGGATAAATACCACTGATACAACCGTTTACTTGCTGTAACATCTGACCTGCTGTAACTTAACATTTTTTTTATTAATCTTTATGAATATGTCATTTGAATTTCATTTCAGTAAACACTGAATTTATTTTTTAGTTTATTTAATTTAATTTTTTAATCTTCTACAAAGATAATGTAATTATATGAGTAAAATTTAACTGTCGTAAAACACACAAGTATACCCACGAAATGGCGACGTCTATCTGGGATTTTTTGGTTCATCTGCTAATTGTTTTATTCTCTACTTTGTAAACTATTTATTTAAAAAGCTTCTATTATACCAAAAAAATTGTTAACAATACAAAAGAAAACACTATCAAAAAATTTGATTTACGTTTAATTGACTGAGAGCTAAACCAAACTTTCCTGGGTATTTAAAAAACTATAAATTTAGAAATATAAGATGGTAATGTAGATGATAAGCTAAAAAGTCTTAAACTATTTTCCTAAGATGTCTTTTATTTGTTGTTTGACTTTGCTATAATCGTTTCACATTCATTATGCTTATAGCAAAGCCAATAACTAAATCAGACTGTTACTTCTAATTATTTTCATTAAACACAAACTTCTAAGTGGAGAATTTCACATAGGCTAACCTAATTCTCTAAATGTGTTTGTATTAATGTAGTTATTTTCTCAAGAATTCGGATTCGCGACGTGTTGATGAGATTTTGAATTGTGAACTAACGTAGATAACAGTAGTAGCTGTGACTATTAATTTCCCACTATTTCATTTATATCTTTTTGCTGAATCTATAAACAGAAACGACTTTGATGATGGCTCTTTTATTATTTGAATGTTCCCGTTTTATAGTATTTTTATTACGGCGAAACACTTAACAGGTTAAAGTGCGCGCAATTTTCTTGGACAAAAATCTGTATTGGAAATGCTTAAAATACCATTCGTTTTCCCATGCCGAGCGCTTTCTTTATATCGCCCAAGAGAGTGCGAGCAACATCACTTTTATGGTATTATTATTTTCTTATAGACCAACAGCAACGCAGATTCCAACTCATTGGGAATTTTTAAAAAAGGGGAAAGTACCTCTCTACTTTAGCGTCAGTGATATTGACACTCGCTTATATTTAAGTGAAAATTTCTTTAGCAGGGTTGTGATTTGAAACTCGATGTAACGGAAACGAGCAACACTAAAAACACAAACAAACATATACTATCCATAGGATTTAGACTGCGAGAGAATGAGAAAGCAGTAAAATATTTATTTTTTTCATGGGTACTCGGTTCCAATATAATACGATAAATCCACGGTCCCACGCAAGTCTCCTTTAGTGTTCTGGTATAAAGCGCCTGAGGAACCTTTGCAGATATTCAGCTGACCAGGGAACAGGATTTTTTTATTGAACTGAAAACTTCTTTAGCATCGCTATGATTTGAAGCTCGATGAAACGAAAAATTGCGACACTAAAAAGAGACAAACATCTATAGGATTGACCGGTCAGTGGTTGAGTGGGCATCGCGTTTGGGTCCCACCCGGGCGTCCCGTGTTCGATTCCTCGACTGGCTAAGTCCTCCATCACAACCCAAGCAACTTTTTCGGCTTTCTATGGTGGTAGTAGGAGATTTTAAAACATTGTTGGGTTATTCGTAACCCGGGAATAATTGTCTTTCATTAAAAAAAAAAAATTAGCCTGCGAAAGAACGAGATAGTATAATCAGTCTTCTCTTAGTGCGGTGCTTCGTAGCCTTCCCACTCATGTCTACTTTAGTTTTCTGAAGGTTTCACTTCTACCGCGTGTGAACTACACATTGGTTTTTTAAAAATCAATAACAATCTCCAAACCACTCCAAAAATGAACAGGCAAAAGAAAATACAAAAGAAAGCGACATCTAGTGCATCCGAAGAAGAAAATGTACGATGGATTTTGACAACAAAAATATGGAAAAAATCATTCTTCACAATGATAAAAAAGTGCTTCGTAGTCTCCCCACTCTTGTCTACCTTAGTTTTATGAAGGTTTTACTTTTACCGCGTGTGAATTGCACACTCTGATTATTTTTTTACGTGATAACGTCTTATAAATCGATGAACGCCGGCGCACTCACGAAAAACCATGACTCATTGTCACTTCCGCCTGAGCCGAGCGTGCAAGCGAGAGCGCGGAACAAGCGTTCGGCCTAAGCGTTCGGCTTGTGACGAATCTATCTTTCTTTCACTCCATCGTTATTATATGACGTTATCACGTAAAATTATCGTCCGTAAACCGACTTTACAGACTACCAATTTTTTATTTATTCTTTTATTATGTAAAAAAAAAAGCTGTCTTATTTTCATGTTTTTTTACGTTACGTTTATTTACAGGTACAAAATAAATATTATCGTCCAAATTTGTTAAATAATAATGCAAAGTAGCAAGGATTTTAATTAATTGCACCTAAATAACGTAGTTAATTTTATATAAATGTAGTTAATTTTAAATAAATCAGTTGACGGAATTTTAAATGTCTGCGTGATTACCGAAATTTATTTCATTCCCTGCAAAAAACAATAACTTTGTTGAATGTCATTCATTAATGAGATTTCATTCAATTTAGTTTGGTTCTCATAAAGCAGCTAATTTAAATTCTGAACAGTATTCAACACCAGCAGATCCGCAGATAAAATGATCCACTGTTTACAAACGACTTCCGCTCGCAAATTATAATATTGTATAATAATTTGACGGTGGAAAATTATTATAATGTTCGATAATTTTTATTAAACCTATTTTTTGGAAATACACATCGCCAATCATGATAATTAGTAGTTTATTAGATGCATTCAATATTTTTAGATCAAAACAATCCACATAAAATAATAAAATAATTCAAAATTAATAAAATACTTAGTTTTTACGACTTTTATTGTTTACAAAACCAACATGTTTTGTGAGCTATGCTCACTTCTATGTTGGTTTTGTAAACAATAAAAGTCGTAAAAACTAAGTATTTTATTAATTTTTAATTAAAATGGTGCCACAAAATAAGTTTGCTGTGTCTGAGGAAATAAAATAATTTACTTATTTTCCAAATTTTAAAGAGCACAGCATTTTTATTATTTATTTTCTTACATTAGCTCCACACAGGAGGCCGTTAGTAAAATAATTCCCTTCAGGGCTCATGTCGTATTTGGGGATGCTGTGAAAAGGGACTTTTTCCGAAGATCGCGGGATCGAATCGGCCACCGGCGTGGCAAATAAATTTTATTTGATTAATTTGTGTTATTTCACAATTTATTAATTTAAAATAATATATAGTATATTTGCGGCACGTTCCAGAGGGGAAGATACTCTCAGTATCGCCCTGTGTAAGACTACCGTTCAGAATTGAAACGTTGCTTGAATTGGCTTTAGCCTACCACCGCGGTGCAAGGCGATGTTCCGAGAGAGTACGGCTGGAGAAGTCAAAGGGGCTCCCTCAAACATTCTCTCCCGATCCGGCCTGCCATGCAGCTGGTGGGCATACGCGTTTACCGCTTAGACAAACTGGCATGCTAAGTTACCAAACGTAGCAAACCACTTGGGGTGACCTATGGCAGAGGTGTTGGTTATCCAATAAATGGTTCCCAGGGCGACGGTACTATCAGCATGCTTCCAGATGATGATGTATTTGAACAAGAAATGAGGCATGGTTAACAAACTAACTAAAAGTTTTAGGTCATTCCTTTTTTTTCTTGAGTATTTTTACAATGTATTCATGACATGGCGATTACTAATTAGTTTCAATGTTAAATATCATACTGGTTATCCCCACGAACTACCTATTTAAAGGGTCTTCTAATAGAGACATCCAAACTTTGACAGTTGATAGTGGCCATATTGTTGAAGCGACATCTGTCAAATTGGCTGTCATTTATTCAGTCCGTTTTGCCAAATCACCATGAACGGATTTAGCGTTCAACAACACGTGCAAATGATAAAATTGTTTAAAATTTAATTAAATGTATAATTGTTTTAAATTGTTTAATGATAAAATCTCACGCGGAGCTGATGTGAACTGGCCACCGAGATCGTGCGATTTGACCCCGTTAGACTTTTTCTTGTGAAGTTTTCTTAAGTCGCAGGTCTACGCAAATAAGCCACAAACCACAGCGGCCCTCAAAATCAACATAACCCATGCCATCGGTTAAATTTAGCCTGATTTATGCGCCAGAGTCATGGAAAATTTGGACATTTCGGATGTGCGCCGCCCAGAGAAGCCGCGGCGGATATTTGAACGACGTTCATAATGGCATCAATAGGCCTTTCAAATTAATAAAAAATCTCGATGATATCTCACACACACTTTTTTTTATTTGGCTTAGGGGGTATTTCCCCATCCTTCTGATAGCTTATTCACACGATAACGAATATTTACAAATAAACTAATAAATACTTGCAACAGGTAAAAACTCGGATAACTTATCCTATGTATAGCCACTATTCGTAGGATCAAGTAACGAATAGTAAAGTTGGACTTTTTAAATAAAAAAATCGTATTTAATTAATCGAAAATGTGAATTATAGTATGGATAATCTATGAGGAGGATGGTGAAATATCCCCTTAATGAAAGGCCCTTTACAAGGGTGCCACTTTTAAAGGGATATGAATAGTTCTACAGTGTGTGAAAGTCGTAATGGTTTCTGTGCAAATGAATCCGCTTCAATCAGCGGCGTCGACTCCAAAGCGTCAACTTTGAATAAACTTCCCCCGCAATCTTCACTTTTTAACTGGACCGATCGAGCAGTGATTGGTGGCCGCTGTAGATTCAATAAGGAGCGAGTATGCCTCACAAGTAGCAGAGACTAAAGGTTGGCTGTTACTAACGAAGATGGCATGTAGCGAGATAGCGGAATCCCACCAGCAACCAATCTAACTTGGAAAGAAACTCAATTAGTCTGCCCGCTGATAAGTCAATTAATGGCCTGAGGTGGAAATACAGCATCCATTGATGTAACTACCATAGATAGGAAGCCGGCGCGCGGCGAAGGAGGGAAAGACAGTGGAAAATCGAAAAACAAATGAAAAATCCCAGCAAATTAGATTTTTACTTTTACTTCATAGTAAATGCACCGTAGCAAGAATCAGATGTCAGTTTACATTGTGCAAGTACAGGATCGACCAATAATAAAATCAATTTTTTATAAGAAAAACTCTCTTTTTATAACTTTTGAAGGTAATTCCCATCGACGTAATATATCATCGAAGAAGAAGATAACATTTATAATCTAAATGAAAATATGAAAGAGAGCAAGACACAGTAAAATTATAAAATATACACAGTATTTTTCTATAAAAAATTGAATATTCATTTAGACTTTCATGAAGTCAATAGTTCCATATGAATAAATTCGGATACATTTATCCGAGACGCTATTCAGGTTACAAACCAATTCTTAGAATGATTGTTCCAATGAAAAGAGTAGTTGCCCATAATATGGAAAAAAACTAGTCGAAGATAATATTGTTGACTCTAAATTATTTGAAATATGAGATTGACAAATAAGACGGTTTGACAGAAGGTGGCAATAGCGAAATTGGAAAACGCGCACGTCCCGGTTAGACGAGAGGTCTGGGTTCGAGTCCCAGTTGCGCCATTGTTTTTTTTGTTTTTCTGTGTCTTGTTTTCTTTCATATTTTCATTTAGATTATGTGTTGTCTTCTTCTTCAGTGAAATACTAAAATCATTCAGATTTTAATCTCCGTTAATAATAATCCGTTTAAAGAACACAACCAATAATAATGGCATAAATTTTGAGCAGAAAAAGGATTAACATTAATTAACACGTAATTTTAGTGGTAAAATAAATTTAAATGAATTAATGGAATCATTTCATCACTCTCTCACAAGCGCATAATATTATCATTCAATTTGCGTTTGATTTGTGAGGCTGGTGGGTGTTCAGTATTTTTGAAAATATCAGTATTAGCACAAATGGGAATTGATAATTTAGCGTATTAAATTATTAACATCTAAATCGTTATTAAAATGAATTATTATGGGATGTGAAATTATTGTGCGATGTTATGATAATAATAAACTTTTTATTTTTATTTGTAATTTTTTTAATCTTTCTCTTCTTTTTGTTTCCCTCCATTTTTTTTTTGCTTGGAAAAAATATGTTCATACTCATCCTAATTTGACTGTCCTAAAACGGGAATCCTCCTAGTTGTGCAGCCAAAACATTTTATAAATACTGTATAATCTTGTACTAAAAATATTTTTTTTTTAGGATTTGTGAAACTGAAAGAATCAATAAAGTTTTTGCTATCAATAACAAATATGGTGAATTTTTTTTTAAATTTTGTAATATTTTTGTTAACAATAATTTTCTTTGCGTGTTCATTTTGGAGTGGTTTGAAGATTGGATATTGATTTTCCAAAAATAAAAACGTTTATTTTTCTTGGTTTTAACAAGATTCGATCCTTGGTCCTCTGAATGTCTGGCCGTTAAGATTCGTCGGGCGCTTTATACCACTGGACTAAAGGAGACTTGTGTGGGACAGTGGATTTGTCGTATTATATTGGAGCCGAAAACCCGTGCAATAAATAAATATTAAACTTTCAAAATTTTCTGTCAAAAATGTTAATAATTATGTTATAGAATTATCAATAAAATAAAAATTAAATAACTTTCTGATTGCGTAGCGACTGCGTTTCGTATTGCGTTCTGAGGTAAATATCTACATTATCCCTTGTCTGAATTCACATGAACACCGGTTTGAATTTTTGAAAATTTCAAAGCAAATTTGAGTTCATTACGCAGAAATATTTCAAATCACGGACAAACGAAAGTAGTAAGTTTAATAAATATTATCCCGACAAAATAGGAAACAATATTAATTGCTCTGTTCGAAAACAAAATAAAAACAAAATATTTTCTTAGGATTTCATCACACATCAAATAAAAACCTAAATATTTTCTTATGATTTCATCATAGATCAAATAATCATCAAATAAAAAACAAAATATTTTCTTACGAATTTACCATCCACCAAATAAATTTTTTTATTTTTAAATAGGCAATTCATCCTAAAAAGAGTGCTTTATGGAAAAATATATTATTATGATTGCATCATTAAAAAAAACTAAATATTTTATTTGGATTTAATCATCCATCAAATGAAAAACTAAATATTTTCTTATGCTTTCATCATACATCAAATAATCATCAAATAAAAAAATAAATATTTTCTTTCGATTTCATCATTCGTCAAATAAACATCAAATAAAAAACCAAAAATTTTCTTACGATTTCATCATACAATCAGCTCCTGAAGTTTGGCGCCATAAGCGCGGAACAAGTTGTACGAGTAATCCGATTATTTGTGAATAAACATGTTATTATGTAAATTATTTATTATTTAAGAGCAGTACGCAAATCTACGTAAAAACCTTATGTAAATCTTTTTATTTTATATGTACTATACCTAAATTTCTCTAATAAAAATGCTAAAAAAATATATATGTAGAGCGGAGGAAAAACTAATTAAGATGTTTCGGATCAACAAATTAATGGATCAAATGTTATTCAACAAATTTCTTCGTACTCGGCTATCAGACATCGGGTCAATTCAATACTGACCATTATTCTTGTAACTGACATCTCATCGGTGTGTTTTGATTCTTCCCCTTTTATTCTTGATAAAGTCACGTCCCGTGGCAGGGGCGGTTCGTATTACGACGCAAACAATACGCTCCTTTGCGACAGGCTCCATACGTGATTCTCTTTGTGGGCGACTATCTCCCAACGCAGTTTTGCCATGCATATGGATGCTTTTGTGGACTGATGCACTAAATTAAATATATGCACAAGACAGCGGAGACTGTTTTTTGTTACAAAGAGACGCACCGCGCGACCGAATGATGCAGCCAGGGGTGCGAGGCCCGACAGACACAAAAGATTTAAAAAATGAGAATCAATTAAATTCTTGACATCAGTGTGTTTAAATGTTTATTTCTCTTCACGGAACAAGGTCTGGTGAGGTCAGAGTCAACGTCGTATATTATAATATTATTCTTCAAGGAGAGTTGTTTTACAGATATGAAAAATTGTGATTGGCAGAAGCGGACAATCATCGTGTTGTTACAATTTGATAGAAATCTGAAACTATCACCCAGAATCGGCATTAAACGGGAGGGGGAGGGACCTTTCAAATGTGAAAAAAAAAACAAAATGGCGCTGAATGACTATTTGATGACTTTATCGCACGTGAATTTTACAGCGTTACATTTACAGCGTTCCATATTAAAAATAAAAAATATTGCAGCAGCACAGAACAAATAATGCTCTCGTTGTATTTGACGACCTCCGTAGTCGAGGGGTAAGGTTTTTGACTCGCAATCCGAAGGTCACGGGATCGAAACCCGGCGTGCGCAAATAAATTTTATTTGATTAATATGTGTTATTTTACTAAATTAATTAATTAAAAAATAAATAGAGTATATTTACGGCATGTTCCACAGTGAAAGATACTCTCAGCATCACCCTGGTGTAAGACCACCATTCATAGTTGAAACGTTGCTTGATTTGACTTTAGCCGTGTTTGGTGGCCAGATTTGAATAGCCAGGTACTTCCCCACTTTCCTCTTCCCCATCTCCTTCCCCTCTGCGCTACTTTCAGCCTCATACAAAACCCTATTGGGGAAGCTTCACTGGCTCCAGACGGGAGCAGCTGGGACTCTTGCGAGGTATTCTCATAAAAAAAGTATGCGAAAACAAGACGTTTCAAAAATGAAAAAGAATTAAAGAAGATAGAAGTGTACATAAACCTTATCAGTAGGTAAATTAATAAAAAATCAGAGTGTGCAATTCACATTCGGTAGAAGTGAAACCTACAGAAAACTAAAGTAGACATAAGCGGGGAGATTACGAATCACTTTTTTTTCAATGTGAAGGATGATTCTTTCCATAATTTTGTCGTCGAATTCGAATGCACATTTTCCCACACATTTGGTAATCTTATGAGTATTTGTGTTTTCTTCTTCGGAGTCGCTTGATGTCGCTTTCTTTTGTGTTTTCTTTGCCGGTTCATTTCGGAGTGGTTCAAAGATTGGATATTGATTTTACAAAAAAAACGTTTATTTTTTTTGGTTTTAATAGGTTTCAATCCTTGGTCCTCTGAATGTATGGCCGCTAAAATTCGTCAGGCGCTTTATACCACTGGACTAAAGGAGACTTGCGGGGGACGGTGGACTTATCGTATTATATTGGAACCGAATACCCGTGCAATAAATACATATGCATTAATTCAGTCCTTATTACAGTACGGCATTATTGGTTGGGGAGGGACCTTTAAGATTTCATTACAGCCCATAATAAATTACAATTCAAAGAATAATTATAAAAATCATCCTTAGGAAACCATACGACTTCTCTACTTTAGAGATATTTCGGGAAATTAATGTACCATCTATCACAAAATTATACAAGAGAAACGCATTATATCAAATCTACAAAGAACATTTTATCAAAAAAAATCACCCCTCAGATAGCATAAGCAATAAATTTAAAACTAATGGCTTAATAGCCATTCCTATGCTTAGAACGACCACGGCTCAACACCACTATTTATATTTAGGTGTGAGATGGTACAATATATTATTATCCAAAAACAAAATTAATGTAACAGAAACATTTAAATATGAACAATTTAAAAAGCAAATTAAGTCCCTGACATTGGATAATGATATATTGAACCCTTAATTAACATCTATTAAAAAAATGTTTTATTGTTATTGTTTTTATGTCTATGTCAAAAAATGTTTGTATATTTATTTCATTCAAGACATTTAA
Organism: Glyphotaelius pellucidus; assembly: GCA_936435175.1. Classification (NCBI taxonomy): domain Eukaryota; kingdom Metazoa; phylum Arthropoda; class Insecta; order Trichoptera; family Limnephilidae; genus Glyphotaelius; species Glyphotaelius pellucidus. Next base: position 31,381,298 of record OW386543.1, read on the forward strand.
GTCTTTGATCATTGTATACATACTTCTCAGAACATTATTTTTCTATGCATGTAAATACTCCTCCCATAAACACGAGCTCCTAGAGCTCAACTTATGGAGTAGTAGAATCATAAAATTAAATATTATGTAAACAATGGTAATAATATTATAAATGTAAATGTTATTGTTAAAATAAAAAAAAAAAAAAATATATTGTTATCTCATACTTTTGCAGGACAAATCATATATGTATGAGTTTGTCTCTTTTTAGACTTTTTAGAGTTGTTCGCTTCCGTTTCATCCAGTTTCAAATCACAACGGTGCTGAAGAAGTTTACACTTCCAAAAATGTACAAAATCAAGTAGTGTGGTTTGACCGAAAAAATATTATCATAATAACAAGCCCGGCGAACGCGTGAAAAACGTGAGCCCCGTGAATAATTTCACTCCTAAATGCTAAGCCAGGCATCAAGGAGAAATTTCCTCTTAAGGAAATAAAGTTGAATTTCCAACCTGTACGGCCGCCGCGTTCTGATGGCGGGTGGGATGGCGGTAGGCGGAGTGGGGAGGGGCGCTAGAGTGACGTAGACAATTATATTTCCCAGTTTTAATTGCGTACTTGCGAAGTAGATGGTGCAGCAGGCAAGGGGTGCAAGTCCAAGGGTGAAAAACCCACGGCGACTAGCTCGGTTGAGTGGGCGCAGACAATTGATTGAGAATCGAAAACAATTGCGCGGAATTAGACTTAATCGGTTTTGACTTTTCAAAGATATTTAAAATACGATTACGTGTGTAAAACGAATGTATTTCAAGCAATATCATCGTTAGGAAAATATTTTGTTCTAAACCACTTAATGTTTTCAATACTAATAATTGTGTAATTAAAAGTTCTACCTAATATTCTTAAACAGTAATAAAGTAATCCTAAAATTATATTATCTCCAGCCACATCAGTATAAACGCTTCTATTTCTGGTTATTTTAGTTATATTTATCGGCCTTGTTCGCTGGATTCTCGGATAAAGTAATTTATTAATTTATCTCTGAAGTTCATAGCTTCAATCTAAAAATAAACATATATTTACAGAGAAAACTAATTGATTGATTCGGTAACACTTAAATTCAAATTATATGTGTAGTTATAATAACTATATGTGAATAAAATATATAGGTGTAAATAAATTATTTGTGTAATTATATAACTATAATTATATAAGATGGGAATTATAAATATTTACATATGTAACTCAATTATAATATTTATAATTCCTCTCTTCCCACTTCAGGAATCCCATGCTTAAATCTTTTTAGATTATTATTATCAACAAATGTTGAAACTGCTCGAAGAGTTTCTAGTATTGGCGACTACAATCCAATCCTCATGAACACAAATCAGAACGATGTATATATATATATATATATATATATATATGTTATAGTTAAAACCCATTTTAGTTATAACGCGTTTTCTCTAGTTAAAACTAGTTTTTACTAACTGCTTATACTAGAGAAAACGCATTGTAACTAAGAACGTGTTTTAACTGTAAGTAACGTGTGTACTTTTTTTTATTTTTTAAAATTTTTATTTTTTTTATTTCTTACATTTGATTCAACCAGGGGACCCTGAGGAAAAAAAATCCTTCAGGGCTTGTATCAGGTAAGTATCAAGGAACAATTTGACCAGAAGAGCTATCTCTATCTTTTTGAGAACGAGATCGTTCTCCCGCGAGACGTCCTGTCAGATTTGTGTGATTTTCTACTGCTGTTATTTGCTTTTTCTATCGGCCGATGTCGAAATTTCAGCTGTGATCTATCACGTATTTTAGTTTGAGTCGTTTTAAACACAAATTCCCGTAAGTATGCATGATTATTTATTCATTTAACAGCTGTAGAAAATCACACAAATCTGACAGGACATCTCACGGGAGAACGAATTCGTTCTCAGAAAAGATAGCTCTTCAGGAGTGACGGACATATGAATCCACCTGGGTGGATTGGATGGTGCTTATTTCAATCATTTACTTAATCATTAAATAAAATTTGAAAATGTTTTTATTTTTATTTTTCTTCAAATTAAGATATCCTGATAAGAGGGTTATAATTTGAGATTTTCACGGTCTAAAGTATTATCATAAATTATTTTTGAGGTATTGTATCTTGTTGTGTTACATCTATTATTTAAGTAAATTATTTAAAAATAAAAAAGCAAAAGAAATTTGTCAGAAGTGGGATTCGAACCCACGCCCACCTAAGTGGACTGCGACCTGAACGCAGCGCCTTAGACCGCTCGGCCATCCGGACATATCTGTTGCCTTCGTAATACTTCATCTATTGTAAGATTCTATTAATGAATCTATTTTTGGACGGATACACGGAAGTGTGGGTTCAACGATAACACTAAATTTTGTATGTTTTGTATGACAAAAAAGTTCCCAGATTTTCACGTGATAATAACACTATTTTTTGTATCCACGTATGTAAAAATCAAAATATTCTTACTTGGATGTATGAGTTGACTATGTATTGCTACATTAAGCATAGGAAATGTTTGAAACTTTCAAAATACCTTCTCTCCATCCAGGGGAAAGGTTTCTGGATTATTACAACCAGATGACAACATATCTGAAAAGTATTTTAATCATTACAAAAACCCGTGCGAAACTGTCAAAAATGTCGCAAATTGATAATGACTTTTTGCAAAAGGTCTGGGTTGGGTCTCTCTCAATCAAACGAAACGAAAGGCAAACGCGTTCGCTGCCGAGATAAAGCTCACCCCGTGAAGCTCACCAAAAGTAGCTAACCACTTGGGGCCAGACCTATGGGAGGGGTGTTGATCCTATAAATGGTTTCCTGGGCGGCGTTACCCATACCCGTATACCAAATTGATATTTTAAGTCAAGACCTGAGACATTCATTTAGCGTTGGAGAGCACTCTTTTTAGGGTGAATTGCCTATTTCCAAAAAATAAACACCTTTTTTCGTTTTATCGTGAGAGTGATTACATTGTAATTAAGACTCATGTATTTAATCGTCCGCAGCAATGTGCGTCAGGGAAGATCCTCGAAACAATTATTCCTGTCAATTGAATCCTAATAGAAGGAATTTAAGAATGCTCAACAAAACAAGGCACTTTGTGGGGATTATTCAAACATTATGTCCCCGTGGAAACTCTTTTCTTGAATAATATGTAGGTACTATTTGATCCAACAATATTGATAAAAAAGTCGCTGGATACCCATGTGTAACAAGTAACCGGTTATACATCGATTGTATAAACATTTTTACACATAGGTATCCAGCGGGTTTTTTTATCTCAATATTGTTCGATCAAATAAAATGGATTAGACCATATAAAGTGGATCAATTTTAAGTAAATAAAACGAAAATGTTTAGAACACTTAATTTATTTATGATTGTCGGGACAGCCTTGCCGTGCGTACATCGGGGCAGATGTAAAATAATAATATTATTTTTTGTGACTTAACTGCTTTGAAGAAAACAAGATGAAACCCATGTAAGGTAGGGGTAGTTATTTCTAATAATAACTAAGCAAACCAGGAGCACAGTGTCATTAGAATTACTTTGCAAAAACCAGCTAATGAAACTTTGTTACTTAGCCTAAAATTGTTTTTAACATGTTGGCCTACATTTTATTTTATACATTTGGAATAATTTTTAAGAGTTTGGTTTAGAATACATTTACAAAACGATTTTATTATAATGATAATTTCTAGATATCCAAAACAAACCTAACCTACTATTTCCAAAAATATTTAAGAGAGTATTCTAGTCTAGAAGCATTTTTACAGGTGCAATAAAAAAAAACAATAATATTAATACAAGTCATTTTACAAAATATTGATTAAACATTAAAAAATAAATGGAAAAAAAAACAAACGAAAAAATTCAAAAAGTTTTAGGGTGTTGAAGTGGGGGTATCAAAAAAATGGCGCGTCCTGGTTGACACGATTGCAACCCTCCTAGTAATAAAAAATAAAAAACAAATTTATTCTTAATCCAAACAAATGCGGCCATAGCCCGAATCTTAGAAAAAGTAGAATTTTTTTTTCGCAAAATGGCGGCCGTCTGAAATAAAAAAGACTTTTTTTACCAGTTTTTTTGATTTTCCAAATTTTAAAAAATAGTAAAAATTAAAATTTTGTTATAGTTTTAGTCAGTGCAATAGAGTAATGTATAGAGAAGGCAAATTTAAAGTAAATTGGTTCAGTAGAACTTGAGATATCGTGTCAACCGTCTCGAAAAAAGTAGTTTTGAGATACGCGGGTTTAAAGTTTTTCTCTATTTAGATTTTAGATAGATTCCGTCCAAACGGGTCGAACTAAAATGGCTCGAATTCGAATTTTGAAAAATCCTTTTAAAAGAGATATTCTTAAATATTTAAACCAACGAAAATTTTTTTTATTTTATTTTCTTCTGGACTAGAATACCCCCTTGATAAATGTAGGTACTGCAAACCGCAAAACAGGTTGAATTTAACATTCCGAAATAAATACCAAAATGCATTGTCGAGGTGTATGATTTCATGTCATGATGGAAATACAGAAATAAGCGGAAGTTAGCCAAGACAGTCTAGTTTCAGATTTCAGTTGTCTGCAAACCCTCCCCCTCCCGTCCCGCCTGTCCCCCGCCCCCATGCATTCGTAATGGTGAGTCTAGTTTGGCGGGAAAATATTTCCAGAATGTGCATTTCTCCTGTCTAATTTACACAAGAAGGATGGAGATTATTTCAATGCAGAGATAAGGAATTAGCGAAGCTGCTTTTTCAATGATATTCGGAATGCCGCTGAAACTTCGCTTGTATCAGGCATTAACATCGCTCGGACTGGCTAATCAAATTATTATAATGGCTTCGCAACTCGTGCAAAGCGATGCGGTGATTTAATACCTAAATGGTTCATAATTTAACCATTCTAATGAGGGACATTTACTAATTTAAAGAAAATCATAAGATTTAATGTGACTGAAGGGGAGAAATGTCGATACTTGTCATTTGGACATTCTTATTATATGACGCAGTAAATGTAATTACAGTAATAAGATAACTCTGGTTTTACTAGCTCCATAAATGCAAAAATATCAAAAACTATTCAAAATAATAGAAGAACTCTTAATAAAATGATAATTTTCTAGATGAATTTTTAAAATTATTATTACCATATTTAATTAAATGAAGACAATATAAAATCAATCGAAAATCTGAAAATAGAAAAATTAGAAAAGATATTTGTACCTCTGAGATTTGAACTCAGGACCTCTCGCTTTCCGGACGAACGCGCTAATCACTGCGCCAAGGTGTCGACATCCATCTGGTCATTTTTAATTGTATCCTACTTTGACTAAGAACCACCCATACTTTCTTCATTTTTCTTAACGCTTTTGTCTTCATTTAATTAAATATTACAATTTGAGGTTTTACTCATTAAGTTAAAATAAAAATTATTATTATCAAATAATTTGTAATAATCTGCAAAATAAGGGACTGCACTATTTGTAATTTGAAGCCTGATACAGCATTTGAAACCTTATAATGTTTACCGTGATTTAAAAAAAGTCTCCTCGAAAGGGCCGGCCCTGAGCCGAACAGCGCTAGTAAAAACCTTAAGAGCGCTATGATAGGTATTACATTTTTTTATTGGAGTTACTTTTGAACGTCACTGTATCTTGGCAAGACATGAGGTTCTGGGTTAGAGTCTCAGTTGTGACCGCTACTTTATTATTTTTCTGTGTCTTCTTCTGTTTCATATTAGGTATTATCAACGCCTTGGCTCGTTGGCGTCGGCGTCCGGAGTGGATTGTTCCAATTGCGCCGCCAATGATAATTCCACAGACTGCAGCACTGAAGAACTCAATTTTAGTGTTAAAACTGTTGAAGATGATTGACAAAGATTTTTAGACTTGTAAGAAATTTAATTGTTTAACGGAATTTGAAAAATTCATAAAATTTCAAAGTAATATTTCTAGTTCTGTGAAAGTTCTATCCAAGTTTCGTGATTATCCAAGTACTGTAAGCAACCGCCACAAGATGAAATAATAACAGAACTTGAATAAAACTTTCACGAAAATTAAATTTTAACTTTGATATTTTATGAAGTGTTACTTATTATGTGAAAAAACTCGTCCGTAATAAAGAAAATGTTTGAATCTAGAATCCTGATAGTTTCAAACAAACTAGTCACAGAATAATTAGAAGGACACTGCAATATTGTAATAACTTATCTAGTTAGATCCCTAAGATATAACGATATTTTTCAAACATTAAAAAAACACCGAATTTTTACTATAATCTAAATCACAACCAAAACGTCACCATTACCATTTAACATTTATTTTGTTTATATATTTATAAAGGCACCTTTGCTTGCTTTCATTTATCCTAATGTGTGCAAGAAACATCGATAAAAAATAAATTATTTATGTTCAATGAATTCTAATTATTATTTCACTAGTTCAGACATACCATATTTAAAATTTATAACCAAAAATATATATCAGCCACACTTAATACACGTACGTAGAAAAAACACATTTTGGTACTTGCGCCAAGCGCGTGATTTTCCCGGCGAAATGATACTTTGGTTTGTGATTTAAATCATGTTTTTGTTCAAAATATCTCTTATAATGACCAATTCACAATTATTTTAGTATATTAAAATATCTGTATTATTATTTGTGTTATTTTTTGTCAGTTTTAATCCATTAATAATATCATGTTGAGAATTTAGTTTTTTTATCGGAAAAAGCCAAGTTATTCGAGAAACATTATTTTTAAATTGACTTTACCGCGTGAATTTAACACTTCCACGAAAGCGATGTTTTTTAATAACAATAGCGCCTCAAGGCTCGTAGTAAGCGTTCAAAAACAGAAGAATTTAGTTTGAAAGGGAAATTTGTAAATACGAATGTTAAATGTTAATAATTAAGCGAAAATTTTGAAAATATTTAATAAAACACCACTCGTTTAAAATAGAGCAAAAATCTCTCAACAAATGCTTATCTTGCATTTAGAGATATTTTTCATACCCATAACACGTTAAATAACAGAAAAAAATGTGTTTTTAATAATTTTCTGAGCATATTTTGCAATTTTTTTCTATCGATATTTATATAATTACCGTTTTGGCTATACAAATGTACAGATATTATCTTCAAACATAACATATATTTTTATAGAAACTCAAAACTTTAAGTGTTCAATAGAAATATGCTATAAATTGGTAGAAATTCGGAATGTGGGGGCTTAAGCATGTGTAAATAAATGTAAAATCAAGAAATCGACATTTAAGGTGCACAAAAATGGATCCAAATGTCAGATTTTTTTGGTTATTGTTAAGGAGTCGTTAATGTTTTTTTTTTTTTTTTTAATTCTAAGAACGAGATAAAAAATGAAGTGACTGTGTTGTTTCAAATTCGTCAAACAAAAGGACCGTGTTTTTTTTTTAATTTAGAATTTTCCGAAGTTTTTTGACGTTTTTTTGTTGTTGGAGTAAGTTTTTTTTTTCAATTTTTTTATAGGTTTGAAATTAATATATTGCATTTTTAAAATAATTAAGTTTATTTCAAATTCAAAAATCCTTCCTAAAACGATAATTGTTTTTATGACATCTTTAAAAATGAGCAATATATAGGACATTTAAAATACCGAAATTAGATGAGAAATTATTATTATTAACAGTGTTAACAATAGATAAACAACCCTCTTCGGTATCAAACATTAATAATATAGTAGTATTATTATTGTGGTTAAAAGTATTATTTTTGGGGTGTTGTGCCGTGTTGCTTTATCTCATTCTTGAGTTGCTTTATCTCATGCTTATCTTATTCTCAATTTGGGAGGCGGAAATGGGTACCGCCGCCCCGGGAACCTTTATTGGATAACCAACACCTCTGCCATAGGTCACCCCAAGTGGTTCGCTACGTTTGGTGATTTAGCAGGGGTGCCCGGGTTCATGGGGTGAAGTTTGTCTAGGTCTCGAAGGTGGATGACCAGGACACACTGAACCCCAGATTCCTACCCACCCCTTAAACTCCTTTCCTTCCTACCCACCCCTTAAACCCCTTTCCTTCCTACCCACCCCTTAAACTCCTTTCCTTAAACCTTAAAACCCTTAAACTTCCTTAAAAAAACCCTCCACACAGCATCCCCAAAGATGACATAGGCCCTGTGGGAAATTATTTTCCTCAGGGCCTCCTGTGTGGAGCTCATGTAAAAAAAAAAAAATTCTTTAACCAACGTTTCAGAAGCACATCAGCATTTCAGACAACATCTGCCCTGATGATGGACAGTGCTGTCTGAAATATTGGCTAAAGAAGGAGGCGGAATTGGCTATTAAGGTTTCAACACAAACGGTGTTTTTTAGTAAGACAGTTATTATGTAGGTTTTTAAAAGAGAAAAGGACGAAAAGAAATCAAAAATAACTCTTGCTTTTCAGTTACTAAAAGTTGTTCGTATTTTGTGTTATTATCATATAAATTCACAAACTATTATTCCAAAGGGAATTTGATGCGTGGGTTTCCAACATTGCAATAAAAGTAATGTACTTTAATAAAGATGCATGTATAATTGAAAAGTTACCTCTATAAAAGCCTACAATAAAACATCGTTTCGCAGTCTATAACATTATTCTGAACTTCTTGTAGTTTGTAGTATTCCATGTATGGGATTTAGGCTTATTATGACCGTAACCGTTATTATTGCCCGTAGTGGAAATAAAACGGAAAACAATTTCCCTTCATATAAGACATATATCAGCGCTCCCTCAAATCGGGAATAATTCACGAAACAAATTGGGAAAGAATCACAATGCGCCGCCGTAACGCGGAATATTCAATGATAAAGAAACCACGCAGGACGCGTTACTATGATCGCCAGAAAAACGTACTTTGAAGTGAAACTTCTTTAGCACCGTTGTGATTTGAAACTCGTGAAACGGAAATGGTACTAAAAGAGACAAACACAAACATCTACAGGATTACCTTACCTACGAACAGTACGACGCAGCGTTGCGCTGGCCGCATTGGCCGCTTTGTTTATAAGGTCACTTCCCAAGGCTCCTATTGGTCGAGATTGTGTGGGTATAGTTTTCACTTCTACCACGTGTGAACTGCACTCGATTTTTTTTTATTAAAGAAATAACATAGTCTATATTATATAATATAGAATTAACAATAGGTTTTTACATATTATGAAAATATAATACTACTCTCCCATGGAAGCTTGCGATTAGAAGAGGAGTGCACGGTAATGATAAAAATGATCCGTCGTGTTGCGTTCGAGAGGACCGCCCAAAGATCTCGGTTGCTCCACAAAGAATGCCCGCTTTCTTTTTAAATCTCTTAATTGAATCTCTGCAGGTTCAACAACAATTGCATTCCAACATCTTGCAGGGCTCACAATATAACCAATGCCCGAATGTCAATGGGCAAGTGCCACACACCGAGACCATAAATACAGTGTGACCATAATAAATATACAAGACGATATACACACCTTGCTACAAATACTTTTATGTAAGAGCCTCTCAACCGGACACTTTCGATACATATCATTGCCTTGCACCGCAGTGGTAACCCCGAACCCCAGTGACCTCCTGATTCTTATCCACCTCGACTTCCTCTCAGAACTCCCTCTCCTCTATATTATTTAACAGACCCTCCACTCCAATAGCATCCCCAATGATGACATAGGTCACTGGAAATTACTTTCCTGAGGGCCTCCTTTGTGGAGCTAATAAAAGATTAATAATAATATTATAGGTACACCATCAGACAGTGGCATCATTTTTGGGTACCACCCAGGCGTTTGCGTGTTCCATCACGACACAAGCAACATTTTCCGCTTATTCTGGTGGTAGTAGGAGATTTTCAAATATTGTCAGGTTATTCGTAACCTGGGAATATTTGTCTTTCTTTATTAAAAAAATGTGCTGCAGTAAGTAGGTACATTGCAATGAGAAAAAAATGTATGGTAAATGTGAAAAATATATGTAGTGTTGTTGGCACAACTGTGTACATCTCCATTCCTCCGCCCAACCTACTGCCCATGTGTAGATACCTATCCTCTGAGGTGCAATATTACCTATACGTGAAATACGGCCAATATTACCTATACGTGACATTTGGGACAATAACTTAAACACAATCAGTCTATTGAAGTAACCAGTGAAATGCTCAGTGTACAATGATATAATATTGACCTTTCAGTGCTTTAATACTGACTTTGTTGAAGAAGCCACTGTGCAATAATCTCTCGTGTTTAATTGGAGTCTATTGAAGTAAACCGTGCAAGTATTAATTTCTGTGGTGATATCTCGGTGACTTTAACATCGATTCTTACGGAAACCTGTGCAGTGATCAGTCCACTGATCGCTCGGTGCCATAATAGCGAATCTCACAAAACTTGCTATGTAAAAATTAAGCCAGTCAGACTTTTTCTCAATGTCTACTGTTCAACAATCTAGTCCGGTTGATTAGTCAGACATCTCCAAATAGTAAGTTTTGAGATAATGAGGAAAGCGAAAGTCGAATGCTCTCGATAAATCAGGTATTATGTACAAGTGTCTATGTTTTACAAATTAAATAAATATGCTATTTAATAACACCGGGGAGCATAACGTTTCAGTACATTTTGAAAAATCCTACTAGTGATCCAGAAAACATTGAAATTTGATTAATTCACTATAAGTTTTTGTGCACCATGGTGCTTATGAGTAAACTGAGTATTGCACCAGATAGAGGGTACACTTTTACGTATAACTTTTAAGGCGGCACTATCCGAATTTCTACCGATTCCTCCCTTGAACATTTGACGTTTTTAAGATCTTAAAAAAAAATGTTATTTTTGAAAATAATATCTATACAACCCCCACACCGAAACGCAAATTATATGAAATTCCCTCGATAGAAAAAAATCGCAAAGTATGCTTCGAAAATTTTTATTTTCAAGCCTGTCTCTATTATTTAACAAGTTATATCTATGAAAAAATCACAGGGTTTCTTTGAAGATTGTTTTAGATAACCTCCATGAGATTTTTGCTCTATTTTAAACGAGTCTTTAATAACCATTAATGCTTTAATAACCATTTTCACAATTTTCGCTTCAGATTTATCATTGAAAATATTAGCGCGCTCTGTCCAACATTCGTAATTACATATCTCTCCATCTTCTTCTTTTTGGGCCGGGAAGCGTCGCCTTAAGATTATTTAAAAAAAAAATAATAAATACATCTTTTAAATAAATTTACAAAAAAATATTAAGCATTCTGAAAGATCTATTCCATGTAAAAATTATTAATTCAATAATAAAAATTACTAATTAAAGGTGTACTAAAACACTAGACATGATATTTTGAAAAAAATAAAATTTTTTTTCGCTCTCCTGAACACTTAAAATTTGTTCCTTTACAGCATTTCAAATTTCCGTGATCGATATGTATTGAAGAAATGAGTAGTTAATTATTATAAATTAATTATTTCCGATTGTATAGGAAATATTTCTTTAGTCATTGTTGTACCCACATCACTACGTCAGAATTGACGTAAAGTTAAGTTTGATTATGACATTTGGTTCGAAACTCTGAACATAATGTTGCATCATGTGCAGTTCTACAATCGAAGGCATCCAGTCGCGCCATTAAACATTTATAGGGATTCTAAAACCGGGAAAGCTGTACGTCTCTATCGCGGGAGCCACGTACCTCTCTGCCTCTCCGCTTCTCCGCTTCTCCGCCCGACTCGCCCTCTCCAGACTCTGCCTCTACCTCCGCTTCTATTCTATTTCCTCTAACGCCCCTGACGCCTCTAATGGGAGCCTGACCCATCACATTTGCAGCTGGATCAAATATTTTATTAATTATAACTTTCTTCAGTGTCATTAAACAAGTGGGTGTCAAGATCGAACAATTTGTGCAGTTTTTATAAGTGTCTGTGCCATTTGCTTTGCCATTTGATTTGCAAAAAATCTTTTTTTTTTTGTGAAAAACAGTTCACCCAATTATATAATAACCATCGACAATTTTTTTATAGGATAAAGTATTTTTCCAGCAGTCACAAAAATGCATGTTGCTATTGACGAGAGCGAGAGAGAAAAGTAAATTCATTTATTTATAATTTTGAGGAGAAATTTTTCTTGCTTGTTCTTTCAATAAAAGTTAAACTTTGTATTGTTTCATTGAATTATTAGCTTTGTATTAGCTTATTGGTGCTTCCAGAGTCTTGCTGATTATTAAACACTGTAGTTTTTTTTTATAAATATTAAGGTATAAATGTTAGAGATCTTGCCAATACTGATACCGCCCTATTGCTTAATTGTTCAAACGACCATTTTAGTTTACATTCAATCTCCTATTTTAAAAAAGAAAATAAAGTATGAAAAACGATAACAAATCATTTTACTACGAATTTTTTAAACTTATGAGACCTTTAACTTAACGAAAATAGCTTCACCTTAAACACTTATCATAATGATAAAATAAAATAATGAAAGAAAACCTCCTCCTCCTGTAAAATTTGCTAATGGTCATTTGGACAATTAAGAACTAAGGTGACGAATAGTAGCTCCAGTCGGGCCGTACAACACACGTGAGCCGCTCTCATATAGCAAATATGGTAAGCTATTCATTAATTGCAGTGGGTAGGGGGGGGGGGGGGGGGGGGACAATTTAGATGACATTAAAAATGAAAAAAAGTCTGGGTTGACAGAAACAAAAATATTCACTTTTGTACTTTATCGGCAAAATAATAAAAGTGAATAATATCGTATTATAAAATGTAATTAGTTCCAGTTAAATAAGTGAAAATGTAATTTTCACTTATTTTCACTTGCAGTCAAAGGGCAAAACACAGTGAACAAACAATGATTGTCTTCCTTCGACAAAAATACCAAATGGCTTATTTATTGACCTGGAAGGAAAGGAATCCGAGAACATGTTAAAAGTATTACCTTATTTTCTCTTTAAAAAAATATTCAAATAATAGATTACTTAAATAAATAGTTACTCAATATTTTGATAACCACCACATATTTATGTAAATACCTCAGAAAGCCTCAGCTGCTCGATACAGATGTATACTTAAAAGTGGCTTTCAGACTAAGTTATTTAATCTAATTATTGTAATTATGTAAATTTACCCACAAAGAGTTTGCTACATGTCAAAATTCAAATGAAACTTTTCGTGTCTTTGCTTTTAAGTATTATTTTCTTATGCTACTAAAAAAAAATCATGAACATTTTCCACGAAATTCTGTTCTCTGAAAATCTTGAAATAATGCAATTTATCCGATACAGCGCTTTTGACTGTAGGCCTCCGTGTGAAGCTGCCCGGGGCGCAAAGGGGGCGAGGAGAAATATCTCCCAAGTACCCCTTTACATCAAATCATCTCTGGTGTTGCAATAAATCGGTGAACCGGCAGAACCTATGACCTGGCTGCTTCCACCACCCTGGTACCTGCACGGCTGCACGCCCTACTACTTCTAGTGTGTCTGTGTGTGTGTGTAGTGAGCACTGTGTAGTGTAGTCACCATACACTAGTAGTCACTAGTGTATGGAGGATTGAGGATGGAGCATGAACGGCAAAGGAGTATCGTGGGAAAAGGTTGAGATATTTATTACCTTGAAGAAACTTTAAAACTGTAAAAGATTTTTTATAACTTGAGAAATTGTAAGTTTCGATGTAGTTTTAAATGAAAATAAAAGCAGATGCTTAGTTTGGTATTGAAATTATGTAAATTGTTAAAAATTACTCGCCTTAAAAAGCAGGAATTACTAGATATAAGAATTGGAGTCTAAATAAATAAATATCCTTCTTGATTATCAATATTATATTTTTTCCTTTATTTTTCCCAATTTTTACATTTGATAATTACAATATTATGAAAATCATAAGATTAATGAGAACCCACTAAGGCGTAGCGTAAGGGGTAATATAGTTATATACATTTTATTATTGTACCTAGAAAGAACAAAAAGCGAGCATATAAAGCAAAAGCATAATTAAAATTTGTTTTTTTCAGTTTGCAAATATACAATAGTGTAGTAATAAGTGTGTAGTTTGTGAGAAACATATAGGTAGTGATTTAAATTAAATAAATAAAGTTTCAACCTCTGTATTGTTAAGTCATAATTTTAAATCTTTTATATATTGAGGTATTTTGGTTGTCGCTTGAATTTTTTTCGGTAAAAAAAAAATTTATAACATAATTTTTTTCGAATTTATTTTTGTTTTTAAAAATATATTTCATAGTTTGCAGTACAAATAGTTAACTGAGACCGAATAGTTTAAATCTTTTGTACAAAGCACCCGTAGAAAATGTTCTATTTCTATTATACATAATTTTGATAATAAAATTTTGAATTATTTTAAAGGTCTTATAAATGCATCAAGCGCGCCACCCCATCCTATTATACCGTACATTATTGAAGATTACGCTAGAGAAAAATAAATCATTTTCAGTTTGTTAATATTGAGTACTTCCCTAAGTCTGTAAATTTTTACGTAAGATATCTCAATTTAGAAAGGGTATTGTTAATTTGTGATTGACAATTTAAATTTGTATCACTATATATACATAAATATTTGATCTTTTCAACATTTCCAAGTTTGAAGCAAGAGGAGCATGTTACTTGATTACAGTTAGCATTGTGTATTCTAAATTTAAGGTGATTGGAGGGTCTGTTTTTACTGGTTTTGTAAAAAGTAATCTAAAATGTTTTATTATAGTTCAAGAAGGGTCTATTACATTTTAGCCATGATGAGACATACGCAATACATTTTGTTGCATTAAAAAAGTTTCAAGTCAGGATTTTCCATTTATTATTATTGCTGTATCATCAGCGTAAAATATATGTTTCCAGGGTTTACAACATTAAATAAATCATTTATATACATTAAAAACAGAATTGGGCCAAGCACAGTTCCCTGTTGTACTCAAAACAACTTGCTATTTTTATTGAGTGAAACTAGCTTGTTTATGGTTTATGAATGAATTTTAGAAATGAATTTTATGTGATTGACTTATTATAAAATTTATGATAAATCGAACATGATAATACTTTTTTCATTCAAATCTGTTTTGCATTTTGTTGCTTAGTTAACAATCATCAAAATTTTAAGAAAGAAATCAATAATTTCCCTACGTTGATGCTTTTCTTATTCTCATATTTCTTATAAGTTTCGAGCAATTAGGTTTTTTATGTTAAATGTGATTCGCTTACCAAATTAATTGCCCAATTTCTCCTACTTAAAATGGAGCAAAAAAATAAACTAACAATTTTAAAATTCCTAACTCCTGTATTTTTATTTTATCAATTGTCGAAGCTATTTTATCAATTTGGGAGGCGGATATGAGTACCACCGCCCCGGGAACTATTAATTTGATAACCAAAACCTTTACCATAGGTGACCCCAAGGTTCGCTGTGTTTTGGTGACTTAGAAGGGTGTTCGATTTCGTGGGGTGAGGATTGTCTAGGTCTAGGTCTAGGTCTTGGCGGCAGATACGTTTTCCCACCCAAGGAGTGGTGGGCCGGGTTGGAGCAGGTACACATTTTTACCTCTACAGCAGGACCCTCCCAACCCACTGACTTGCATCGCAGTGGGAAGGATGAATTCAAACGTTCGTCATTCCTGGACACATTGACCCTCAGATTTCTACCCACCCCTTTGAACGTTTTTTCATTCCAGATCTTCCTATCGTTCTTTTCACTAAAAAAATCCCCCACAAGGTATCCCGAAAGACGACAAAGGCTCTAAAGGGAAATTATTTTCTTTAGTTTATGCACAATTTGGGTAATCCAAACCAATATTTGCACCATGCCTGTAAATTTGATGATCAGAAAACAAATTGGGTACGTGAACAAAATTAATTAATGTAACAAAAACAAGGTTTTTACAAAACCGCACAATGAACCCAGTGGGTACATTTTACCATACTCCGCAGTTTTGCTATGACATGTAATGCTAGGGAGGCCTCCGCCCCCCCCCTCCTCCCTCACCGAATTCGTCCCCCGCGCCCCAAGGTACTTCAGCACATAGGCTAGTGTCTGATTAAAAGGAACGGCGACTATATTGATAGTGGAACGCTTGAAAAGTAGTGGAAAGATTTAGATACGACTAGCTGCAACGAGGAGCTGTGAAAATAGAGTTATTCGTAACACAGGTTCGCAAGAAGTATGCGATAAAAAATTGTTTGCCGTTTTACCATTTAGTTTTGATCGGTTTCTAGTTTAAATGCATTTACTATTTTAACCCTTCAGAAATCTGCTTTTTTTTTTCAGATGGTCAAAATATTTCCGCTTTGCAATAAAATCCAAGTAAATGGAATATTTATAAATATATCCTAAAACTAAAAGGTGATGAAATACACTTTCAAATTTTATAATTTTAAATAAACGTATAATTTTAAAAATAATTAAATTTTTTGTTCAAATATAAAAATATTTAAAAATGGCTCATCTTACGGCTTTTCCAACTAAAATTAATCAAAATGAATAAATAAATAAAAACGTATTTTTATTAGAAAAATTTAATTAACCTCATTTTTTTGTCATTCCATGTAAAAAATTAATAAAAACTTTCAAAAGTTTCAATTTTTTTTCAAATTGCCATTCGAAACTTTGGTTTCATAAAGGTGGACATTTTACTGTTTTTGTGCTTATTTTTTAGATTTGAATATAAAACGTGGAGTTTTTTCTTTCCAAAACCGTTTAGATCATGTATCTCACTATGATAGTAAGGGAGGTATAGCGAATTATATAAGACCTATGTGCTGTGACAAATTTGGTCTCCTGTAATCAAACGGGTAAAATAAAAACATTAATTTATATCGTAACATTTACAAGTAGGTAGATGCAAAAAATTTTAAAGAGGAGAGGTATAAGTGCATTTATGCACTCAGATAGTGTCGATGATTAAAAAAAGTTCCATAATTTGGAATACCCGCCCGCAAATACCCAAATTTATCAGCAAAAGTCCAAAAATATACTGGGTGCGTATATCAAATTCAATTTCGACAATATTATTTTATTTTTATTTCATTCTTGAGTAAAATCCAAATAAAACAAAATTTATAATTAAATTAAAGTATTTTTTGAGATATCCAGTACATCACTACATAAGCAAGGGCCTCTTTACGACGATTTACCTGTGCATTGCTATAACACGGACAAAGATGGGTAGAAAAATCAGTTTATTTAAAATAAGGATAAAGGACCTCAGGATGTTAACTTAAAAGGAAGCTCCTCAGCTTGTTATTGAGCCGCATGGTTTGTGTAAGGTCGCCGCTTGAAGTACATAAGTGCCAAATGAGTGCAAAAACACACAACCAAAAGTTAGAAATGGTCTACAAAAATTAATATGTTCCCGTATTGATAATTTGGATGTAATAAGTACCAAGACCTGGAAATGGTGTATGCCATGCCAACCAAAGCTTTTAGGTAATAGGAGTGTGTATTAGAGTTTAAGAGGAATATAAACGCCATAAATATTTCGATTTTCATGCCATCAAAATTTAAAATCTAGTCTTATTTGCACGGGACAAGTAAGCGAACAATTGGTTTTTATTTATTTTGTGCATAATTTTATAAGATTGAAAAAAAGTTAAACTATACAAAACCACAAAAATAGTCTTAGCCACAAAGCGGTTTTTTAATTTTTTTTTTCTTATATTACTTCATAGTTAAGTCATGCAAAAACATTTTTTTAGTGGTTTACGCTTATATTTTTTGTTACGTAATTAGTAATTTTATTGTAATTCCAATACGTAGAAAAGTAAAAGTAAAAGTTTCAATTTATCGGTAGCATATTTTTTGATGTTCACATTGTAAACCGATTCGTCGTGAAGATGAATCTAAATAGTATCTAAATAGGATTTCACATATAATTTCATCTTAGGGAGTGTTTGTTGGAAAAAAAATCTTCAAATCATCCCAAGGGTGCATTAAAAAATAATTTGTTACGCCTAATCGGCTTTGCGTTCTGTTATGATAAATCTTTCCATTTAAAATTTGGTCATTCAGGCAAACTCGAATAATTGATATCACTGACACTTTCTCATAAACAAAGCACACACGAAAGATAAGTTATAATGGATCTCTTAGTCGCAACATCCTTGACCACGAAGATATTTATCCATAACATAAAATAGTAAACAACCTGTTACCAAAATACTAATCAAATAAAATTGTATACAAGGACCTTCACAGATATAACACAAGGACGTGCAAGGAAATCAGGCAACAAAAAAGGACAAAGCGAATACGCAGAATGGTTTACTGTACAAAGGATAAAGTTTTATAACACGCTACCAGAAACTTTAAAGTCCGCACCGATTGGAAGGTTCAAAATGTATTGTAGGAAGTACACCAATCTAAAAAAAACATAGTAAGCAATGTGTAATGTTATAATTAATTAGCAATTTGTAAACTTTAATGTATGAATTACTAAAATAAATTTAAAAAATAAATAAAATAAATTATTATTCAGTCACAAAAGCTGTTGAACCAACCCAAGAGGATTTTTCTCAGTTCAGTCGTACGTGTTCACAAGAATTCGGCGCCTCTGACGTGTGTACCGTTTGGTTCCACGCCTTCTGCAGGCAATAAGGAAATGTGCCGATTCTGCCCAAAGTGTGCCAGCAACTCTTATCTTCCAAACAGTGAACAGTATTGCTTTGTCTCCGCATTGGGGGATGGCGTCCACTACTATAGGTTATCAATAATATTTATCATCCGGGATAAAGTAATGGATGCAAATTGAGTTTCTGTATTCCGAGTGCTCTTTGCCGATATCCGACGGCGAGATTCAATATGGATATGCTAATTGCCTGATTGGAAATTGGACGTAACGATTTGGTGAAGATGTTTTAAGTGCCATACCTAATAATTGGAAATATTGATATTAAACGGAACAAGTACACATGTTTTGTTATATCGGTAATTGGACTACGTTATAAATAAGAGGGATCTTTTATATGTTAAGTGAAAACTTCTTTACGAACGTTGTGATTTGAAACTCGATGAAAGCAAAATAGCTACACTAAAAATAAATAAACACATACATCTACAGGATTAAGACTGCCAAAGAATGAGATAGTATAATCGGTCTCCTTTTTGTGCTGGGCTTCATAGCTTCCCCACTCTTGTCAACTTTAGTGTTCTGAAGGTTTCACTTCTACCGCGTGTGAATTGTGATTTTTTTTATTTCAATAAATAAAAGTGGAATTTAAAGGGTAAATTTATTTATTTTTAAAAAGAAAGACAAAAATTTCCGGGTTACGAATAACCCAACAATGTACTTGAGTCGTGATGGAGGACTTAGCCTGCCGAAGAATCAAACCCGCGACGCCCGGGTGGGACCCAAACGCGATTGCCACTCAGCCACTTAACCTATTCATAAGTAGTTGAAATACGCCTTATTGTATTTGTTATAGAACATTTATTTGTTCCATGAGAAATTTCAGACAAATGCGATTTTTCTCCAACATTTATTTATATTATTTTAGGCCTATACGGGCTGTGACAAACATGTAAATACAAAATAAATTTATGAATTTCACGTGTTTAGCAGTAATTATGAAGTAAAATATGTTATTTAAATTATATAGAATTCATGCAGAAGAATAGTAAGTACTTTGCTAACATTGAATATTATTATTGAGGTGTACTATTATAGCCTTCTCGTAACTAACTATATTGCGTGCAGTTGAAAACACAATAATATTGTACTCTATACTTTGGTAAGTACAAAAGTAGCAGTTCTGAAAAAATAATTTTAACCTTAACGTTTTACGTACGAAACAAATGGATATTTAATAAAACCTACGAAAATATGCAAACTTAATGTAAAATGTAATATCCATTAAAAATATATTTACATGTTTATTTTTTAATGTGTTTATCCAAACAAAATCATTTACAGAAAACATGTTAAATGTACAATGGTAATGATTTCACATATTGTTATCAATGAGGTGTACAACCATAATAAAGCTAGGTCCATGTGGGTGGTGGGTGTGTTAATATTTGTTTTTATTAATATGTTTTTATTCAGTTACATTTTCAGTGTACTTTTAAGTTGAAATAAGAAACTTTAAAATTGTTAATTTTTATTTCTGATGCTCTCTGGAAATGTATTAAATAACTTTACTCCAAGATATTTGTTATTGAATTGTTTTTTATTTGAATTCTTTTTTATTTATTGTTTTTCTCATTATGGAGTTGGGAGAATTGATGCCGAGTTTTCTATTATTTTTCAATGGCGCAGTTTTAAAACACTAATAAAGAAATTGTTTCTTCCTTCGTGTCTTTTCCCATTCGTCCCGTTCTCCTTCCACCTCCCCTTCTCCTCCCATGTCCCCTTCTCACAACGCTCTCCCCCTCCACCTTCCACGCCTTCCCTCACCAATCCGCATCTGCAATTGGTATTGGTTATCCAATAAATGTTTTCCGGGATAGCGGTCCCCATACACACCTCGCAAATTAATATTGATATTAGCAGGAACATCGATGAAATGTACCTCACAAACTTGAAGCTAATATTATTTTTTGCTAGCTTATCGTGAGCCCACTTCTGTCAACAAGGCTTTTTTTATTCATTTCTGAAAGAAGCTTGAAAAAAAAAATTTGAATGTGTAATTTACACGCGGTAGAAGTGAAACTAGAATGTCGCTAGATGTCACTTTCTTTTCTTTTTGAATTGGTTTGAAGATTGGATATTACAAAAATAAAAATGTTTATTTTTTTGGATTTCGTAGTATTCGAACCTCTGGACAGGATTTCTCTGGCCGCTGAGATTTGCGACGCGCTATGGGGCGCTCGCGGCTAGCCGCAAATTAACCGGATTATATTGAAACCGACCACCAGTCAAATAACAAATTTTAGTGACGCATTTCCGCTTCATCCAAATTTCAAATCACTAACGGAGCTAAAGTAGTAAAAAGAATTTAAGTTTACAAATGAAATTGTTAAAAATGACTGTTCAATGTTTTGCTAAAATTACCTAGGAATTACGAACAGGTCTCATTACGTTCATTCCGCTATAGAACAGGCAAATAACTCAAAGTTTATAACTGTGATTAAAAAGAAGCATTCAGTGGGGTCATACGCAATTATTGTTTACTCCGGGGACATATTTCCAGCTCCTATTAGACCCAGGAGACTAATTGAATTAATCGTTAACCGTAAAAAACGATATATCGGTCTAGACCTGCCAGTACCAGGCGGTTAATTAGACGTGGGAACGTTAATGTGTTTATGATTTTATAGTTTTTAAAGATGACTTGACTTTGGGTGGCGATAAATTACTAGTGTGTACCATTAGTTGTCTAGAGACGGATCGAACAACGCACGTGAGGCCAATTAGCAAATAAATAATTAGGCATTAAAAATGGAAAATAAAGTGTATGAAATCAATTGTCACTGTAATAGGTGCATTTCAGCCTTCCCATCAATGTTCAAGTATTTATTAACTTACTTGTCAATTCGGAGTGGCTCACGTGCTATGTGCAGCCCGTCTGTAAGCATCTATACGTAGAACTTAAGGGGGAATAACCAGACAAAACCGGAAATGTGTCATTTTTAAATCAAATTTTAGACGTATTGACTCTTATCCACAAAAAAATATAATTGATTTCGAAAGACTGTTCTTTTATATAGGAAAGTTTTTTTTTTAATTTTGGGGAAAGATGTTTATTTTTAGAACAATAAGCTTTTACCGTAGGTCGCTGGCAGATTTGTTAAATTTTCAAACAAAATTTTGTATTATACAACATACATTTCAAATCATATAATCGTGCAGTAAAATAATTCAATAAATTATTTGGGAAAGTGACTTTTTAGAATTTTAATTTTCGTTCAAATAAAATCATTAAAAAAAATCCACGCCCTTGTTTTGTGACGAAAATACTTCGTCTATTTTTTTACGGCCTTACAAACTTTATATTATATTTAAAAAAAAATCTTATTTTGCTTAGACATTATTGAAAAGTTAAAGATATTTGTGATCAAAAAATAATTACAAAAAGTACATAATTTTAATTGTTTTATCATCACGAGTTTGAGCATTTTTGAATGTAGGTATTTATCAAAACAAATTTGGAATGAAATAAAAACCATATCGAGTCATTACATTAAAATGCTGGTATGGAGAATAATTAATCCAATAAATGGTTCCCGGAACGGCGCTACCCATACCCGCCTCCCAAATTGAAACAATGGTAATGAAAAACTTTCAATAAATAGTTTCATATTTGTGTCAAAATGTATTAGATTATAGATTTTATACCTGTAATTTTTTTCTTCCTCAAAGGGATTTCAATATAAAGAGATTTTTCAGAGCTACGATTTTAGCAAAAGCAAAAGCAAAGTGAAGAACAATCTACCTTTTTAAATCAGGGAAAATCGAAGTGCAAGTCACTTTCACCCTAAGGGTCGCTGGTAGGTTTCAAGGGTGACCGGACTCTGAATGAATTCAACTCGACACCTGCTTTGAAAAAGCATTAAAACTGGTAAAAAAATGGTTAAATAGGTTACGTTAGGTAAGGTTATGGGCTATTTGTCATTTTTTTTCATAGCTTTTAATGACTTTTCATAGAGGTGTTTAGTTGAGTTGATTCTGAGTTGTCATGGAACCGGTTTCAAGACATGGTGCGGAGCGGTGGAGCTATGAAATGCAGTGAAATAAAAATGCGCATGGTAGTAATAAACGTTTCTGCAAGCGTTACCTAGTTATTTTTAGGACTAAAGAAAATAATTATTTTGATTAAGATAAAGCTTTGCTGTTGCTGATTTTTTAATTATTTTCTTTAGTACCTCTTAACCGAGAATATCTGATGGAGATTGTCCCCGTTGACCGCAAATGACCGACCGTCGCTGCCATTCTGTATAATGCATCTTTACAGAGATTATGTTTTCATTCACTTTCAACATAAGTAGCTATTTCAGTTAATAAACTGAATAAGTAACATCTCTAACGATTCATGGAATTCAAATGACTAAAATAATCGAGAGCTTAAAAACATTCCAGTCGAGGAAATGTGCAAATCGCCCTGTATAATTATCGAAAATTGGCCACGGAATGATTCTATCAATGGACCACAGTCTCTGCATAATCCCCGCATGAGAAGAACCGCCGTTGGATGCACCGGGATAGATAGGAGACAGCCTGCAGTAACATGCACTCGCACCCTCACACTTGCACCCCATGCGCCTGTGTGCAGTCCTTGCCGCTGCACCTCAATCCCCCACCCTTTATGATATTCAGTGGAGTTATAACGACTCAGTAAACTGTGTATTTAAGCTCAATCTCCGCCTCGCAGAGAAAATGTGCAAGTTTCCCGCTAATTTGAGAGGATTAAAATACGAAATTATTATGTAATTATTATTTAGTTTTTACTCAAACGCATTCCGAAAGGATGTCTTGAGTAGCGATACAAAGATTCTTACTATGATGGTTACGGCTTTTGACAGAAAATAAAAGCAATTCGTTTTATTGCGTAAAACTAGAGTAAAAATATTATTTTCGTTTAATTTTGTTACATAAAAGTGTTTGTAACAAGGTGAGTGCACCCTTTCATACACACTTTATTTAAGGTCTCGGTGTGTGGCGCCTCTAGTGCTTGCCCATTGACATTTGGGCATTGGTTATATTACAAGCCGTGCAATATTTTGGAATTCAACAGTTG
Organism: Glyphotaelius pellucidus; assembly: GCA_936435175.1. Taxonomy (NCBI): domain Eukaryota; kingdom Metazoa; phylum Arthropoda; class Insecta; order Trichoptera; family Limnephilidae; genus Glyphotaelius; species Glyphotaelius pellucidus. The sequence goes on from OW386543.1 coordinate 31,404,970, forward strand.
TTGACCCTGCACAAATTCAAATCAGCAGATTTAAAAAGAAAACCAGCCATTATTTGTGCAGCAGCCGAGAGCTTTGGGGCGGTCCTCTCGACCGTAACACGACGGATCCTTTTTGAAGATCGCTACGATCGTGATTGCAGACTTTGGTCTTGATACTCGCCATCTTAGGAACTGACTGGAAATCATCTTGGAGGGATCATTGGCATCGAGAATCATCCGCCTTTCCTGCTTCTGTAAGATCCTTTTGGCTGGGAGCCAATTCTCTGGAGTCCTGCCTTTCTTACGATGTGAGATTCGTTCCACAAAAGAAGATTTCAACATGCGTCATTTCAACTTACCACGGTATCGACATGAACTATTTAAACCGAAGCAAGACCTTGTCAGACACCCTTGGTTTTCAGGATATAATTTTATTTTAATATATGTTGGTATTTCTAATACCTTCTTTTCTTTCAAAATCTACAACCTATACCTTACATCTACCATGCGAGTCAATCTTGCTCAAAGTAATCTACTATGTATATTGTTGCCACCTCATCCCCGGAAACAATTTGTATCAATGATAAAATATTGAAAAATAACTTGGTTAAAAATTCATCGAACCCATTTTTTAAAGATCAAAAGGTATTTTAAACACTTGTGTGCGCATAAAGATGAATGAAAAAAATCTATAGTTAATTTAAAGAATTGTAAGATTGGAATATGAGATTTTTTCTAGGAAACATATTTTGATAAAAAGACTGTTGAAATCTAGTTATGAAATCGGGTCTTGGCGGTGAATGCATCTGCTCACCTACTGCGTGGCGGGCCAGTTTGAGAGAGACTGATTGAGGGAGGCCTTTTGATCTCTCCAACCGGACTCTCGACCCATCGCCTTGCGCCGCAGTTGGAGGGATGGGTTCATATGTCCGTCACTTTTGGATATGTTGACCCCCAGAGTCCTACCCACTCCTTACACCCTTTTTAGCTTCACAGAACCCTCTCCTTCCTTTCCTTATAAATACCCTTCACACAGCATCCCCTTAAATGATATAGGTCCTGATAAAAATTAATTTCCTCGGAGCTTTCTGTGTCGAGCTGAATTAAAAAAAAAACATTTAAAGATTAGTCTCACTTTCTTTCTTGTGTAAGACCACCATTCAGAGATGAAACATTGCTTGAAATGGGATTTAGGTGTGTTTGGTGGCCAAATCCGACCGTTCAAACAGCATCCCCCAAGATGACATAGGCCCTGATGAAAATTATTTGCTTCGGGGCGTTCTGTGTGGAGCTAAAGTAAAAAAAAATAAAGATATTTTCAGTTTCGCCCTGGTGTAAAACTACTATTCAGAGATGAAACGATGCTTGAAATGGACTTTAAGTGTGTTTGGTGACCAAATCCGAATAGTCAGGTATTCACTCACCTTCCTCTTACCAATTGAGGATGCCGTGGTCTCACAGTCTCCAGACGTTTGCGAGCAGTTGAGATTCTTGTGCGGTGTTCACATTAAAATTTAATAAAAATATTATTTTTTTTACCGGGTGGTAAAAAACTAGTTAAAATATAAAACAGCTCAGTTCCTGTTGAGGAACTAGAGCAAACACTGAAATCCATTTGCTTCATTTCCAGATTGCTCCAGTATTAAGGATATTCAGGATTACGTTCCACAGTAGAATGAATCGAATATTAGCGAAAAGCTTGGAGCCTGGTTCCATCATTTGATAATAATGTGAGTAATAATTCTACTTGTTGCTTGGCAGCAGAGCGTGCGCGCATTACGTACCACAGCTTTGACGTCGCGCGGATTACCTATGGAACTAGTGATGCGTCGCCCACCACAGTATTCTCGGGAACGCCGGGTACCTTCCAGGGACTCAAAACCAGTGATCCATGGACCTAAAACTTTTTCCCTCAGAAGTTATCATCATCATCATCTTCATCCCCTTATCCTATTCGGGTCGGGGACCCATTGCATCGACAAGGTTCCACATACGTCCCAGTCTTGTGCTGACTGTTCGGCCTCCGTCTATCGCAGTCCCATCCTCTCCTCACATAGTTTCTGGAGTTGCCTCGCCCAGCTATGTCTGGGGCGGCCCACTGAACGTCTACCCTCTATATATTTAAAAAAATTGTGTGCAGTTCACATGCAGTAGAAGTGAAACCTTAAAGTGGACAAGAGCGGGGAGGCTACATGCAAAGAGGAGACCGATTTTACAATCTCCTTCTCTTGCAGACTAAATCCTATAGATGTGTGTGTTTGTCTCTTTTTGGTTCATCGAATTTCAAATCAGTTTGCTAAAGAAGTTTTCAATAAAAAACAAGAGGTGCCCGTATTGCCCCTCCCCTTGCCCTTCTCTTCCCTTTGGAGCACACTTAGCCGTGGATAAACCAAACCGAATCTGCGAGCAGAATGATCATTTGCTTTCCGGAATTTTTATAAAGATTTTTTTTTCAAAAAAGAATTTGTAAATTGAGGCGGAACTTTTATAACTTGGTAGATTATTCATCGAAAATTGGGTCTAAATAGATGCTCTTTGCTTTTCACTGTATTTTATTACTGAATTTTATATTACAAAATATATGCAAAAACTCTTTCTTTATGTTCTAGATCTAGATCATTTTTAACCGATATTAACTTAACTACTTTTATCCGATTTGTACGAAAAAAGTCGAGTGCAATTCACACGCGGTTGATGTGAAACTTTCGCTCACACATTCTCAACCAATACGAGCCTTGAAAAGTGAGATCATAGTCAAACATGGCCAATGAGCGCAGTTTGACGCTTCGTAAGTACTGTAAAGCGTCATTTACGTTTCATCCCAATTTCAAATCACAACGGGGCTAAAAGTTTAGTTTCACTTAAAAAAAAAAGCTTCCATTTTAAATAAATGAAACAATATTTTTCGTTAGAACCACTATACTTTGTATTTACGCCAACCGGTTTCAGAACGACCGGACAAAAAAGCATTATACCACCTTCTAATAAATTTTGTGAAATTGCGAGCAACAGAAGGCGTAGAAAACAGCTACCCCATCTAATATTCCAAGTTCTCATAACTTATTTCTATCACTCTAAAAGGTCCCAAACCTCTGTCGTAGAGCCAATGATGCGTCGAATCATTTCTACCAGGAGCCCACATAATAAATGTAGTGATGCGATAGACGGATAACCGTCGATTCGCGACGGGATCAGCTTAGGAGATGATTCTTACACTCGGTGCCCAGATCGGAGCCGGACGTTGCGGCTCCACGGCGTTCGATCCTTTCAATGGACTGATCCGATCACCGACCGATCGAATCAGACACCGTCCGTCGAATGTGGTTATTCGAACCTAGCCGAGTGTTCTAATTCAGTCAATTTATGCGGCGGTGGATGCATTCGGCAAACGCGGGCTTTACACAAAAGGGCCCATAAAAAATGGAGCGTAGAACAGAAAATTACACAATATAATATTCGATAAAACAATATTAGAAAGAAAAACAGTTAAACGTCTTAGAATTTAATGCATCAGGAAGAGAGTATTGATAACATTGTAAATGGCCCGCACAAAAACACTATAAATAATAACTGGCTTGTGGATTACTACATATCCGGCACCATCCAAGGCCGGGACGGTCGCAGCAACTCAACATTAGACTGGCTTGTCATTGCGTGGCAGCGGGTTGCTACATATCCGGCACCAGCATCCACTGCCGGGACGGTCGCAGCAAACCCACGAGTAAACTGGCTTGCCAGTCCATTATCCACTTCCCAGGCCTTTCATTTCCGATTGACAATGATACATGTTTTTAAGAGTTTTGAGGAGAAATAAAGTCTAATTTTAGTTCCTCGAAGTCTTGAAATGTTAAAGTTTAAGATTTATTCATCGCGGAATAGTCCAAATGAATAATTTAAGATGTATTAATTATTATTAGTTTAAGATTTACAACTCCGTAAGTAAATATGGTGACATTGTTGTTGTGATGTCAAATGTCATGTTTCATCTTGTTTGCATAGCACGTTTGATATGAACATTAAAATCCCAAAGTTGAACTCGAAGCATAATATTCAAAATGTTTACCTGTATCTAGGAATAATTTATTTTAACAACCCTCCTCTAAATCTAATTTTTCCTGAAAATAATCATGAATTTCCGATAAAATTGAAAAATCTACAAAAATTATACAAGGGTCATACATATATTTGAAATTATTAAAAAAATATGTTTAGATTGCCTATCGATACATCTTGATTTTTTCATATATTTATTTTCGTTTCGTTTCAACAAAAACAAAAGCCTTGTCTTTTTAGGGTGAGGAAAAGCTATTATTATATTTTTCTATATATATAAATACAATGTAAAAAAATATTTATTTGTTGTAAAAAATAAACACATTAAATAAAAATTAGCTACAAATATAATTGAATCCTCGATAGATAATCATATAATAAGTTTCGTTAAGCTCTGGAGCGACAGCGCAATTTAAAACTCTATTCTCCGATTGCTCAACATTTTTTGGTGATCATTTTGAATATTTTCCGCTCAAATTAAAAAAAAACATACCTCCGAATTTTAATACGGAGACATACAAACTGATTATAGTTCTGTATAGCCAATGAATTCACCTATCTTTTGTCGATTATCTCATATTTGTAGAATATATAAAACATATCATTAAGTCGTAAGCGTCTACTTAATTACTTACAAATAAGGGAAAATTTTCCAAAATTGGCAGCAAAGCAATCCGAGGTATTTTAAATAGTGCCATATTGTGGCAAAAAGCGCTCCATTGGAAGATAACTTCACTTTCAAAGGATAAACCATATTAAAATAGCATAATTAACATAAAACCTTTTTTTGTTTTGTTTCATTATTCTATCTAAAAAAATCATATATTATTTGTGAAAAAGGTGGCCCAAAAGTCATCGCTTTATCGGAAGAAGCTCTCATTTTTGCAAATGGTGTCTTATGTCATCACGACTTTTTTTGAAGTAAACAGAAACGGAAACCACGTTGATAAACCATCAATCCCCGTACACCTCAAGAGCGCGGAATAATTAATGTTATAATAATTACTTTTATTTACAATCTTCTGTCTCCTGTCGGTCGCAGGAAATCGAGTTACGACTTTTGCACCACAGGATTTTTTAGGATATATGATATTGCACTAATAAATCTCCTCACATTTTGTTGAAGAATTTATTGTTATTAAAAAAAAGTATTTATTTATAAATAAAAACATAATATTATTGATATTTGGTATAATTACGTAAAATGAATAAAGCGTATATTTTTAAATAATTTTACAAAAATAATTTAAATTTTTTATAAGAAAAACTCTCTTTTTATTACTTTTGAAGGTTATTCCCATGAATGTAATATATATTTGAAGAAGAAGATAACATTAATAATCGAGACATAAAAATAGAAAAGATAATGGTCGCAACTGGGACTCGAACCCAGAACCCGTCTAACCGGGAAGTGCGTGTTTACTAATTCCGCCATCGCCTTTGGTAAACGCGCACGTCCCGGTTAGACGAGAGTTATTGGGTTCGAGTCCCAGTTGCGACCATTATCTTTTTCTACTTTTCTGTGTCTTGTTCTCTTTCATATTTTCGTTAAGATTATTATTGTTATCTTCTTCTTCAAAAATAATTTCATTAATATAATAAATTAATAAAAAATTTAAAAAAATAATCAAAAATAATTTGTCTTCATTTTAGTAGAAAAACGTTTTTCTTATCAACACCCATAACTACGTTTTTATAATAATTTTATTTCAATTTTCTAATGGCTACAAATAAAGAAATTGAGAAACACGTTTTGGAGTTAAGGAGCCTAACATTCTATCGTAGAGAAATCTTTCAGAAATCAGGAGACCCATCGTTAATTTAATAAAGCGTGAATTAATCTTTAATTTTAAACACATAAAAATAAAGTGTGGCATTCAAAATTATCGAAAACCGCGTGCGATTCGCGGTTCGCGGGAGCACCTCACGTCGAAAATGATTATTCAACCATCAAAAATTAATGACGTAATCTATTGATGTTAATTGCGGCATGAAGAGAGGTTTCCGTAAAATAAGGCTGTGTTATTGGAAATGAGGGTGTGAATCGGCTTCTCGCTCAACCCACATCATTATACCTATAATAATATTATATCTTGCACCTACCCGTTACCAACTCAGCGTTCATTTTTATGTTCCGTTTTAATTTTATAAAGGTTGGAGAACTTCTCAATTTTAATGAATTTAAGCGTTTACTAAAACAATTGTTGTATGAGTTTTTGTTTTTGTATTGCTGAGAAAGTTTTACTTTTTAAATTTTATACTAAACACTTTTGGAGCGCAATAATGTGCCAATCCCACTGATCCGTAAATGCACACATAGACACAATTCAAGTGCAGTTTTTTGTGCTGTGGATGGATTCGAACCCCTAATTTCCTGAACTAAAATTAAAGCGTATTGAGCCGCGAAGGTTACCGCTACTATTGGATTTAACCAGACATTTCCTTCACCCCAATCAATTTGTTTATACATAGGGTGTTCTAATACACAACGAAGATGCGGGAAAAAGCCCGTACTCTATTATTAGCTGACGCCAAGATATTCCCCCTTTCTTATTTCTACCCCTCGTTTGTCTAAAAGTAAGCTTTTCAGAGAAATGTCGCAAGTATGGGCTCGTAATTAAAAGAACGTCATTTCTGGCTTTCACTCGCACAGAGTGTGAACGGATTGTGAGGGTTTCGGGGTCTCCTTGAGCGCTTCTTTGTCACGCTAAGATGTGGATTGTCCTCGCCGCTCCACCTCCGCTGCCGTCCCCGCTCCTCCCTCGCTTTCCGTCCCGCCCTCGCCTCGCTCCCACCCCGCTCTCGCCCCGCTCGCACCCCGCCCTCTCGAGCGAAGGGTTGAGAGGCTTGTTAGTACACCACGAGTGTCCTCTCTTTGAGCGACTTGTGCCTCATTGCCACACTTTTTTAATTCAATACAAATGGTGGTTTTGTGATTGCACCGAGAGAAGATCCTTTGAGAATGTATGTATCTTTGTAAAATTTCAAGATTTTTAAGTGAAAGCTCTTCGTGGTATTACAATACTCGAATGAAAATAATCACACTGAGGGAGGAAAAGCTTTATTCTCTTTACACGTGGCTGAGTAATACATGTGTATTTTTGCATAAAATATAAATTAATCCATCTACAAACCCTTGAACACAAAAGCAGTATTGAACGGAGGCTATAATTAAATTGATAGTGTGTGCAACAAATATTATAGAAAATTCATGATTTTAAACTAACATGTAACAAGCCATAACAGAGTTACTTTGGGAGCATTCATCCTGGGCTTGCCATATTACAAGTTTAGCAGAAATGATATTGTAATATTGGACTATGCTTCCATATTAATGTTATTATTTGTGACTTGGTAAACATTTATATTTAAAACTGTACTGAAAATTTTTTGACGGCATTCCTGAAAAGTTTAATCAATTTTATCAACAAAAAATTGTAGATGGGCAGTGTTGGACACTGTTATTTTAGTGAAAATGTTAGTCGTGTTTATAGTGTATTGAAGTAATATAAAAGGATTGTTTTGAATTATTTTGCAACTTACCTTATATTTATTGATTACAAGGTAATGGTATGTATGAGAAATATAGGTCGTTTTTTCTCAAGTTTTCTCTTTTGTTGACAAGATTGATAAGAACCAAAATAAAAGTAAGGTAGTCAATCCATTTACAGCAGGGGTGTGTAACATTTTTGAAGCCGTTTGAATTGTTGTAGATTTCCTCGCTTGTGGGTCATTATATTATTATCTCTCATTTTATCAATTTCTTGAATTCTGGATGAATTCAACGAATAAAAAAAAGTTGAAAGCGTGACCAGACATCATGGTCTATGACCATGATGTCTGGTCACTCTAGAACTAAAAATTGCACTCAAAAAGCGTCAGTAGTGTCCGTTGAATTTTGAATTTCACGTTATGTTTAGAAAACAAGACTGCTTTTAAAAGAATGAGTCTACGTAAGAGTCCACAAACTTAAATAATAGTTACACGCATAACAAGTTTAAGGCTTTCTTCCGAAATTTGCAGCTTGTGGTTGGCCACTCGAATTTAAAGCTTATCTCGAATGCAGCTTTAATTTTTCAGTGAATTTTATAGAACGTGAAGATGATTTTCCTCCGATTCTGACAGCACATAGTCTTTCTTTCTTTCTCAAAAAACAGTAAACATTCCATTAAGATTTGTGTGAATTTTACAGATGAGTTGGAGAATATATCAATTTTATTGATCATTCCATTTCGGTGCACAGGCGACATAAGAGAAGAGGTTGAAAACTGCAAGATTTCTAATACATAAATATAAGTGTTTCTAATAATATAAATACGAGTTTATAATATTTTATTTGTGCTCTGGTTCCTACACTATGATTTATATAAGAAATTAGAAGATTCAATTACACATACAAGCTTACTGAAAAAAACACCTCCGAACCGTTTTAGTTACACATGGAGTAAAGACTGTACATTTATATTTCGAATTATTTCTAAAAAAAATGTCTTATACTGGCAACATTGCATTTTGGTACTCTGGCGCATTTCGCGTGAAATTCCCGGCAAAATGACAATTTCGGTTTGTGATTGTAATGTGTGATTCGAATCTTGTTTTTAATCATATTTTCTATCCTATTGTTATATTCGTGTAATTCAATATATCTACTCTTGTTTGTATAAGCTTTAATACATTAATAATGTCATATTGTGAATTTAGTTTTGTTTTCGGAAAAAGTTTGTGATACTTAATTTTTTACAGCTTATTTTTTAATTGACTTTTACCGCACGAATTTAATAACACTTCCAAGAAAATTATATTTTTAATGACATGAACGCCTTTTGGGTGTGTAAATAAATACAAATTTAAGAAATAAATGTGTATGTGGCCCTCCAAAGAATCCAAAACATCAGATTTTTTTGGTCATTCTCGGGGAATTATTATTACTAGTGATGGCCCAATGGTCGAAATTCGACCGTAATTAATTTAATGTGTAATGTTTTTTTGTTAAATGATTTAATGTATTTTTTATGCAAAATTAAAAAAAAAAAGATTAGCATTCTGCACTCCTTCTCTGTATAAACTATAAGTGTGCGAAATTTCATACTCCTCCATCCGCGCAATTTTCGCATATAGAGGTACAGAGTTTTTGCTTCACATATTAACATACTGATTGACGTATTAATATACTGATAATATTTAATTCTATGAACGAGACAAAAGGTAACAGATTATTGCAAATTCTTTAATAGGATTGACTGTTTTTATTTTATTTTTTGAATTTTATGAAAAATTTTCATAGTTTTGATCAAAAATATTGGTGGTGAGCTGTTTGTCAATTTTTTTCATGTTTGAAATTAAAATATTGCAATTTTTAAATATTAAAGTCTATTTCAAATACAAAAATCAAAAAGGTGATTTTATCAAGTTTCTGCAATGCTATTTGTTTATACGACATCTTCAAAAACATTAAGTAAATAGAACATTTAAAATATCTACCCGGAAAAATTCAGAATTTCGATGAAAAATTATTAATCAGTGTGCAACCCTCATTGGCTGGAAAAGCAATGTATATCTTTACATGAACTATTTTTTTTGGTAGTTTCTATATTAGTAAGGTTTTCAAATACATAAACAATAAATGTTAATCATTTGTATAAAATTTTTACGACGTTCTTTTTAGTAAAGCTGATATTTTTTTAATAATTAGTTATTTTACTTCATGTTGGATATTTAATTATTACTTCTTTTTATTTTAGTCCTGTTAGCCCGTCTTCTCACTGGCTCAGTAATAGTGAGGAATCGATGAAAACCGAAGATCTATCGCAGAAAAGCAAAGTTCACTACGGTTTGCAGGGCAGCCTTACCAAAACTTTTAAGATTAAAGAATTTTATCCATTCGTTGAAGTTATTTAGAAATTTTCTTGTTCCCGTTTTTTTGGACACTATCTGAAGTTCCAGGCATTGTCCAGGCTTAATGTTTTTTTAAATCAGTTGTAGAAGTAAAATTATATTTTGAATGTCCGTAAATTTGAAGTGTACAAAATTTCGAGAAGTATCAAAATTCTGCATTGAGTAGAAAAAAGGGATAGGGTGGTTTTCTAAATCTCTGTTTCTTGTAGACTGTCACCTTCCTTTTGTTTTGTAGGAGATGGAAAACTGTAGCTTTAAAAAAACACAAAGGCAACAGATACTCTTCTTTAAATAATATTACTAACTGACCTATACCCGACGTTACTCGGGGTTATGAATTGTTTGGAGTAAAGTTTTGGGGTTGCGCATTTTATTTTAGAGTAGTTTTAAGATGCAAATAATAATACTGTTAAGAATTGAAAAAAAAATTAAGTAACATGCCGTCAGGCGTCTTCGAATTCTTCTACCATTCCACGTCGTACATACTTCTTAAACCCCTTTATTTGCTGATCACATACGCCTCATTTTACCACACATAATACTGTGATTCACTTGATCGTGCCATGTGTTCCTCAGGCGTTCCTGAATTTTTCTTTTCAATTCACTTTTTATTTAATTTATAAATGTCGGCGATCCACGTACAAATGCAGTTTGTTGACAAGTCTTTCCACGTTGTAATTCAATATCCTTATCAGCTAAACATACTTACCAAATACACAAGACTCATAAATTTCTTTCAAGTATTTAAAAATTGCAACGTAATTATTTAAATGAGTGGTTGCATACGTAAGTACCGAGTAATTATCTATAGTAAGGAACTATCGGTTATCGTTGGTGGAAAGAAACGGAAAGAGCACAAGAAGGTCTCAAGATGGCGGAAGACAAAAATGACATTTAAATGTGAGGTCTCAGTTGGTAAATTGGCTGAGGCATTTATCCAGGTAAGACAAGAGGTTCTGGGTTCGAGTCCCAGTTTCGACCGTTATCCTTTTATTTTGCTATGTCTTGTTCTTTTTCATATTTTCGTTTAGATAATTAGTATTATTTTCTACTTCAATGGTTGGAATAACATTACGTTGGGAATTAAATTGAAGGGAATAACCTTAAAAGTTATGAAAAGAGAGTTGCTGAGATTTACCTGAATCGTGAGGCAAGATTTTTATTAGGCCTACAAATATCTGAAGTTAGTTACTTACATTGCCTTAACAAAAGTGGCCAGCCTCGCCTCTCAGTTAAAAACACAACTTATGTGTGGGTTCGCTCTTATCAGGACCCAAATGATTGAGCTGATACTACAGTCAACTCCCGACACATGAAGTTTTCCATCAGTTAGAGACATTTTACTTTTCGACGGTCCATAATTAATATAGAATGATAAAACCCTTTCGGGTAATTAAAACCATTAATAAAATTATAACCTTGAATAAACACCGCCACTTCAGCGAGCCTCAAATACAAATCTTTGCCTCACGGCTCACGAATTTTAAAAAAGTGAGAAGGAACGGAACAATGTCCGATTTTAATTCGATTTAAATTTATTTTTTGAAAAAATGGGGGAATTGTTGAAACCACGGTTTTGATGGGACAATCCTTTGTATTGAGACAAGGCTCCCTTGGATTGACTAGCAATGTGCCAATACTCAGCTCAAACATTGCGGGATCTATCTTTGATGATGGAAAAATTTCAGTTAGGGGAATGTGATTTACGAGAATAAAAAGAGGATTGGACGCTCTTTGTTTCGGCAGGATATCCGCAATATCGATATCTAAGATGCCAACATGTCCAGAAATCTAAATCAGAGTTACGGTTTTTCCAGAGCTTTATACGGAAGCTATCAGCACTCGAATAAGGCATAAAAATTGATCGCCAGGATGAAGGAGAACTGGATTTAAGTTTTTGGAGGGAACTGAGAGAGTCAGAGAGAACAAGAGAATTTAAAAAAAAATTTTGATACATATTTGAGAGATTCAATTATTGCAATGCACTCGGCTAAAAATTGGTTTTTAATGGAAATAAAGTATTTTGTCATTAGCATTATTGTGGTAAACATTAATATCTTACCACAGTTAGGGGACTAGAAAGATTTGGAGCCATCAGTAAACAGAAGAGAAAAGTTGGTCCATTTAGATGAAATAATGTCCATATTATTAACAGTACGGGCCAGGCGATTGAAATGACTTTTAAGGATGCCGATCCCTTCTTAAATTGTTGGGGATAGGGTGACGTGACTATATTTTAATTTGTATAAGAGAAGATCATTTTGGATAATTTGAAGCTTTGAAAGAGACTGCAATTTTTTACAGATGGCAGGAAGAGGTTTAGTTAGAGCTCTGATTGTAGATGAATGTGTTAAGTTGTTGAACAACTAGACTCTGGGGATAACCTGATGACATTTAGAATTTAAATATTTAAAACCAAATTTATCAGCAAAAAGGTTACGTCTTAAATAAAGTGGGGGATCAGATTTATTCCAGAAAACAAAAAAAATGGAATAAGTTTAATATTTGCTCCTTACAATATTTTTATAAAGAGCCAAACAAAACAACTGATGACAACCAAGTGTTATTGTTGAGAGTCCTAATTAAATTATAATTTGCGGTTTTACTCTACTTAAAATACCTAATGTATTTTTTACAATTAGCCTTTCTTTATTTTTTAGTTAATTGTGTAATATTATATTTTATTTATTGTTTAAAAACTGATGTTTTATTATTAAATCAGTATGTAAACTTACCATGCACCTTTAATTCTTATACTTACATAATATTTTATGGTCCGTGTATTCTTGCAGCTTATTGCAGCTATTTTGGTTCACTCGTTTATTTTCTGTCAAATCATTGGTGTAATCATTTTTGATTCATGATTTTAATGTGTTTGACATGAATGGGTTTCTGACCCAATATTATATAACCAGTTTGTGTGTTCAGAGGTTTATAAAGGATTACTGCATGGGATTGGATGACGGAAAGGAAAATAAATGAAACAAAGAATATTGTTTGAACAATGTCCATATTATATTTATTCCCACATACACACGGCACGATGTGAACCTTGTCTTAAATCATTGTGATCGTATAGGTATATGTACATTGCACAATGTGTATACATACATCGTCATGCATCCAAGCCCAGGGGCTTCATTATTCATTCATTTATTTTGTTCATAATAATAATATTAATGTTTAGATATACATGAATGTTCCAATAACTGAAAGTGCACTCGTGCACACGGAGTAATACGGTATTACGGTGATACGGTAGTACAGTGTACGCGGTACGGCAGTACGGCAGAACGGACGGCAGTACGGCAGTACGGTAGAACGGTAAAACGGTAATACGGTAATACGAAGGGATAGGGTAAGAGTGTCGTAACATACGCTACCTGTACAGTCAGCTTATATGCCTCTCCATCAACGCCTTTATTATCATAGTGTAAAATTTCATCATAACGTACGTATCTACTAATTGTTATCGTAATTATGTAATAATTTCATTATAATCAAGTCAAAAGCATCCATACGAAGAATATGGTTATTGCTTTTTTATTGCAAGAAGCCGTTGTCGACTCTCAAAGTGGGCAAGGAGCAGATTTATCGCAAAGGAAGTGGTAAAGTGGAGGAGAGTCTGCAGAGAGCTGCAGCCCGGAGCGGCATCGGGCGCTGGCTGGGTGCTGGGCGGCACTGGGCGGCACTGGGCGCTGTGCCACGGGCGCGCTCCGTCGCCTTCTGTTCCCGGACAGTGCGGACGTATCCGGCGGACGTATCCGGCGGCCGTGCGACGGCGGCCGTGCGACCGCGACCGCGACCGCGACCTGCGGCTCGACGTCATACAAACTAATATTCTCAACCAACCTTCCAACGTACTATTTTATTATTTTCAATCAAAACGCCGTTATTTAAACAGTTACATTTGGACAGCACGTTTTTCTTGAGTAATTAAGTAAGGCCCATGAATAATATACAACCAAAACATACAGTAAATATGAATAAATATTGTCGAGATACATGTTCTTGTTTCGGAGATAGAATGTACAACATGAGACGTGGAGGAGGAGTTAAGTGTGAGTGTCTCGTGTGTGTGTTTGTGTGTGTGTGTGTGTAGCGTCCTGTAGCATGTAGCATGGAGCATTTAGCGTGTAGCCTGGCCACGACAGTTATGTATTTAGGTATTGACCAATTCCTTCCCCCACGACTCGTACATACCTCTCTATGTAAGACAGAAAATGTTTATAATTACATCGATACATGTTAATATTCAATAATGGGACTATAATATATAATAAGAAATTTGAATATTCCATAAACCACAATGTATACACAATGAGATAAAATCACTTATTAATGTATTTACCATAAAAATGAGATATAAAGATTCGGTCCCCGTGTTGAGGGGCCGAAAAGCGATCTCACGCTCGCGCTCGAGCGAAACGAACAAGCGATCCATTTACAGTACAAATCGCTTCGGGTCGCGACCTCGGCTAGCTTTCATTGCAAAATCCACTATCTAATTAAACATAAGATTAAACACGTAACCCTCGCCAGTAGGAATATAATATCATACACAATATTAGGTATGTAATATGAAGAGCTATCGCCATCACGAACACCACCACGCCGACCCCGGCCGAGAGTTATAGAGATCAGCCCGAGGACCGGCCACCACACCTTGCCCGTGTTGTCCATTGCGCACCATATATACCATATATTATATATCAGGTCTCGCATTCAATCAACACTCAATTGTGTTATCTCTTCGTAGTTCCTTTGAAACTCCAACAAATCAGAATACTAATTTGAGTGAAATTGAATTTACCCGGAATTTCACGAAATAAAAGAAACTTATATAAAACGTATGGAAGTTTGATGGTTTGTTAGAAAATTCTGACGTAGTTGGCTGACTTGTGCGAGTAAGTATATTGCAGCCTGTACGGCGAGATAAAACTTTTCTCCGGGAAAACTTTTATAGTTGGCCGTTCTGTCGCCGGAGTCCGTTACTTTCAATCAAAAGAAGATGGCGGTGGAGGTGGCAATGGCGGCTGGTGAGTGACGCATGCACACACGAATACATACAAATAGCGGGAGGGAATCCCCCATGGAACAGAATACAACAGCCAAGAATTGTGAAAATACATCGAAATATGTGATAAAAGTTTACATTATTTAAGAGATATTTTTCTATACAATTGTAAATATATATATTATGACACCGAGTAAAATATTGATCATGTTAATTCCTTAAATAAGTAATTGATTTTTATTGCTATTGAAAATCAGTCAGCACGCGAAGCACGCAATTTAGAAGAAAACTCCAATTGGAAATCATAATTTCAGCTTTGCAAGCAAACCATACAAGTATTGTGCAAACTTCTAAAATCCCTCATTTTCTGAACATGAATTTAGTATTTAACTAATGAAAGGGGTGGGGTATTCGAAGTTGTAGTTTTAAAATGATTTAAATTCACTTTTCTGAAGGCATGTAACGTAAACCACCGTTGATAAAGCTTTGGCAAAAATAAAATTCTCGACTGCTTTAAGGGTTAAATGATTAATTTATTATTCTTATAAACAACAATATAATATTATAAGATACAATAATAGTATATAAAGTGTCGGAACTGACTCCAAATAGATAAAATATACATACATACATAAATAATGATAGGGGGCTTTGGACAGGAAGGTAAATGTCATGCATTACTCGTCCGTGACTCGTCACGCGACCGTGGTAATGGCGCGTGGAGTAGAAGCCCATGTGCCCCAGTGCCCGAACCCAGTGGATGTAACACTTGGCCAATGTATGTCTCAACTGAGAAGAAATGCCCGGATCCAGTGGATGCAACTTGTCCTTGGCCAACGTATGTCTCGACCGAGAAGACGCCCGCGGTGGCACGTGGCACGTGGCACGTTGCACGTGGCAAGTGGCTCTATGGCCCCAGTGGATGTAACATTACCTTGGTCCACGTATGTCTCGACTACGCTCCTACAGTACAGTACTCTACGGTGCCTTTACCTGCGCTCGATTGAAGGGCACCGCTACGATGCTACACATGTTTACCAGTCGTTTCATCTAAAGTTTCTATTTTCACGAAAATATATAAAAGTATACATATCGGGTAGGAAAATAAACAAATCGAATTGTTTTATTCGCGTCTTAGTACCTTTATTTCGAGATCCGTCATTCTTTTCGATGTAACAAAATCTAAATAATATAAGACGGAATATTAATTGATACGAATCAAATAATTATGTCGCCTCTCTAGATTAAAAAATAACACTAAGAGACTATTCATTTGAACGATAAAGACTTTATATCATTCAATTCAAAATAATTAAGCGAGAAAAATTAAAGACAAAGTAATTGAAATAGTTATTTAAACGAAATGAATGTTTTTGGAAATTAAAAAAAATCAAATGAAAAAGAATAAAAAACAAAGCGGCTGCTGGATACTGATATTTCTATAGAAACAACAAACCATCGTGGTTTTACCACAAATTGTAAGCCAAATAGTTAAAAGCCATTTAAACGACACCCAAAAGATACTATCCGAATACATCGTGCATTCATATTATGAACATTGGTTCAAAGTTAGATTTAAACTTACATATTATTATATAATTACGTAACTCGAAAAGAGAGGAAAATGCAGAAAGAAAGTGAAATCATTATCTTTTAACCCGAGCTCATTAAACATTTCCCTAGCTACTGTAGCCTGTGCAGTCGTGCAGTCGTGCAGTCGTGCAGTCGTGCAGTCGTGCAGTCGTGCAGTCGTGCAGTCGTGCAGTCGTGCAATCGTGCAGTGCGCACTGGATATCACGGCAACATTAGTTCGACTCCTGTCGCAGAACAGGGTCAATGCAGACTGCGCACAGTCCAGTCTGAATCGGAAAGAGAGCCACAAATGAACCGATCACCGTTTCTTGATATCTGTTACTGATTTGATTCTACTAATAAATATCGAAGAGTTATGAAGAAAATACTTCGCGGATGTGCATATTTATTAACATCCAATTAATTTGTTTAACTATAAAAGTTGTACAGCTAATTTTGTTTTATTATTCAATATCTAGTTTATTATAAACACACAATGATTAACTTCCTATAGATTAGCAATATGTGGTTTGTTGTATGCGAGAGTTCGATGAATGGATATGAGTGACCGGAACTAGAGTGTAAACCTACGGAGGTTGAGTATTCTCTCTTCTGGACGGCAGGTGGCTCGGTGGCTTCGTGGCTTCGTGGCTCCGAGGCTCGAGGCGTGCTGTGGAGGTCAGAAGACAGAGGCCCACGGATGTGCTCGTGCTCGAGTGCTAGCGACTAGAGACCGTCACGTCCGAGAAGACGGAAGACCGAAGAAGCGGCGATGGCTAGGGGACCTGCAGGCGAGCAAGGGGCGGGGAGGGGGAGGGAAAGCGATGCCGGAACCGCTCAGACGGTTATAGTAATATTACATAGCTAACTCAAAGCAAAACATTTAAGATCTTAAACCAATAGTATCAATAATTAATATATTTTATAACAGGAAACATTTATATAACATATTTATATAATATTTAAAAGATTGATTTTTTATCTAAGATTCATATTTAACCTAAACAATTATATTATACTTAACTATAATGTTTGAAAAAATGTTATATGAAAGTTCAGTACACTCGGTACCGTGTGATACTGTAGACCCGCTACGCCGTAGCCAGCAGTCACGCGGCGTCTGTCCGCGATACTGTCCAAGTCCACGGTGATCTTTACCCGCTAAGAGTGGCGTGGCGGCCAGATGATGTGATCAGACCATGGCCTATCACAACTAGCGCCTAGCAATCACCCGGGGCACTCTACTGGGCCTAGGGTGTTACTCTAGACTGGGCCTAGCCTAGGCGCGGACGCGGGGAGCGGGGGGATAACGACAACTTTCAAATATACGCACGTAGTTCACTTAAAGACACGAAATAATCATAGGTTTGCGAGTTGTCTTCTGGTTTAAGTTATCTATCGTTTGCCTGTTAAGTTCGTGTTAGGTTACTGACATTCTCACCTATGAAAAAATTTATTTCAAAGATAGATAAAAATAGTGGGATTTTTGAATTACACGAAAATTGAATAAGTTTTTTAAGTCGATACTGCCGGCTTCAAAATACATTTCATATGAATAAACAAAAGAATGTTCTCCTTTCTAGGTGGAAAAGTAACGATCATTGATAAGGAAATGTACTCCTCAAAAGTTTAAAAATAATGTCGAAGTGTTTGATCTTTGAATGTTTTGTGTTGAAATAATGATTTTTAAAGAAATGAATAAGGTTGTTACTTAATTTAGCAACATCACATAGTTATTATTGGCCTTGCCTGTACATTGGTTTAAATACCCTGTCAGTTTCTTTAGTCGGAATACAAGCGGTTATGTAGTTAGGTCGTTGGATCGTCAGGAACTCAACAAAGTGTCTTACTTGCGCGGAACACGGAACGAATACTAACGAAAATATACTTGCGACGATACACTCAAATAATTCATAGGATTCGTCAGAGAACTAACCACTTTGATTATATCAAATAACACAAAACAAATTCAAATCGAAAAATTGAAAGATTTATTAAAAATATAACAATATTAGCGTGATCACAATCACAGAAATGATAACAAATAGCTGCAAAAATATCATTAGGATTAATTTTAATTTTTCATAATAATCAAATATCCTAATTTAGGACTTTATTATCTTTAGAAAGTTGATTATTGGGAATTGACAAATGAACTTATATATTAATTGTAAGATACAATGAACGGCTACTGTAACGCACGAAACGTTAGTTTAGTGTGTGTTGGTGTTCGTGTACGTGTACGTGTACAGTGTCAACAATACTGTGCCACGCCACGCCATGCCACGCCACAGCACGGCCTGGTGTCGAGGCCTGTGCCCGGTGCGGTGCAGGGTCACGTGGGTCACGTGTTGCACGTGGACTAATAGATGGGTACAAGAAAGCCATCGGAACTCGGAACAATCCTTAGGGGACTGTGATAACGTATCTATCTGTCTGTTCGCGACATTCTTTCTTGCGTTCAGTCGTTCAAAAATATACCCACAACTCAATTATTATTACTCAGATACGACTACTCTCCCGCGGTGGCTTTCATCTCCTTCTTCCTCTCAATATCATTAAGTTAATTGTATAAGTGTATTATAAATTACCTAGGGTTATTAGCGATCTTTAAGATATAAGATAAAAACATTTGCTGTTTGCATTCAACATGTGGAGAAATAACCATTATGTTATTAAAGATTTTGTGAATTACAATTTAATTATTTCATACAATTTATAATAATATAAATAAACTATCGCCATATATTTAAGTGTAATTAAAGTTTTTTTTATTCTTTTTTGGGTATTATTCATATTAATTAATTTACATCATAATAATCTATCGTAATAGTAATAATCAAACAGTTATGTTTTAAAGATGGTTTTATGTTTGCATCAAATGTGAAACACGTAAAGAGCTCAGTATTGGTAGTAGCTTAGATCGGGAAGTTGGCAAAGTGGCGAGTTCGTCACATGTACCTTTACGCTTCACGCTTCATGCTTCACGCGTCACGCGTCACGCGTCACGTGTACCGCGGGTATGAGGTGTCCGTACTCGTACGTACGTCTCGCAGGGTGGGAACAGTTAACAGTAGGAGTAACAGAACTGAGGCTGAGAGATCTCGACCAAGACCGAGGCCAGTAAGAATGGCAGACCATTGACAGTGGCAAGAACGCGGACAACACCGTTCAACAGCGTTCGAGATGCCTAAAAACTAAAAGTTTAATTTCTTTTTGGTCGGGACATAAAATACAATTTAAATTTTCTTTCCGTACTCATACCGCGATACGTACCTATGTATGTACATGCGAGATTGTCAAAAAGAATATTCATAAAGCGGTGTTCTTAGAAGCCTTTAAACATGCCATTTATTTTACACTGTATTAACTCTTTATACCTAATTAATAAAAGCGAAATAACAAATCAGCAAAGAAAACTCATTACAGTAGAAAAGTAACATTTTTACACAAAAAGGGAGGGCTGACATGACAATACATGTCGTAAGAGAAACCTGAAGACAGACAATACCGAGAAGGAGAAGCCTATGCTTATGCATTGACACCGCAGCGTAGAAAGAGAAAGAAAGAGTTTTGTTATTTTAAGGTAACCTAGAACTAGGTTCATGTTCC
Source organism: Glyphotaelius pellucidus (assembly GCA_936435175.1). Classification (NCBI taxonomy): domain Eukaryota; kingdom Metazoa; phylum Arthropoda; class Insecta; order Trichoptera; family Limnephilidae; genus Glyphotaelius; species Glyphotaelius pellucidus. The sequence goes on from OW386543.1 coordinate 31,425,098, forward strand.
GGGTCCACACTGAGTAACCCTACTTTATACACTGATATTATTCGTATGGCTATGAGAATACTTCAAAAATGTGACATTTATATTTCATTACGAATAAAATTGATTATTTTTGACACCACATTATTAGGATAGCAGATGACATAAGAAGGTATGTAGGTACATTTGAATCGTTCTTTTCATAATGATGATAATCTATTTAAAAAAAATATTTACAGTATCGTAATAAATAGATATTTGTAGATAAGTAACATTTATGTTTGTCGCCGGTCGTCGAAGGTCGTCGGATCGTATGTATGTTAGTTCAGCCGCCGTGAGTCGCTTCTTAGGGCGGCTGTGCGCTGCCTGGTGAGGACGGCGACTGGAGACTGGCAACTGGCGACTGGCAACTGGCGACTGGCGACTGGCGACTGGCGACTGGCGACTGCGGGTGGTAATAGGGGAATATGTTGGATGTGTCCGGCGGGCGGTGCTCGGGCTCCCGCTCCAGCTGTAGGAACCAACCAATACACAACACACACGTTAGCACCACTTCTTCTCCGTCTTCCACAAACTGGTGTGGTTCACCATCCATCATATTATTGTATCATTTATTATTATCGTAACAAATACTCACTTTTGCAATTTTACTTGATCCACCTTCAATGGTACCCGTTAGTGAAAGCGGCCGGAATTAGCGGGTCCTGAAAAACCTTGAATTTAGCCAAAAGAAAACAAATTCAAACAAGGTTGTATTAAGCAGATGAAGAAGTACCTATGCATAGTCGTATAAGGAAAACATGTTATTAGAGTCATGTAAGAGACTGGCCATATTTCCCGGCAACAGCGAAGAACATTTACCATGAAATGGAAATATGAATAAAATGTTTGCCATAAAAACTTTTCTGAAAGATGCGCTAACTTTCGGCTTTACGGAAAGAAATCCATAACACATATTTCCTGATATAGTGAATAAATATGTCAAAAAGATAATGGTTTTTCGACTAACTCACAAGTTCAAAGCAATATTTTGAATTAAGGATGATCCTCGAATAAAAAAGTGCTGAATATTTTATTCTTTAGATTTCCCCAAAAAGGTTATCTTTCTTCTTAAAAGAAATATGGCCAGTTCTTTTATGTAAGTAGTGCGCAAGTATGCTTTTGATACATTGTTTCCAAAAAAATTACTGATCATGGATTATACTGATAAAGTAAAATGACGAGCATCAAGAAGGCGTATATATATTTTCATTTTATTCTGACAAAGGAATCATTGGTTTCGAAACATGTTGTTGATTTTGATTAAATAAGTAATGCACACAAAGTGATTCCTTTTCATTTAATAAAAAAAATCATGCTTTTATTTCATTATTCGATACTCGGTATTCGGTATTGTAACAGTTTAGATTAATATTAAGGTAAATTTTCTAATTCTTTATGAATTTTACCATAGCTTTCGAGAAATAAGAAAAGAAATGATATTATAAATTATGATTTACCACGGAAGAAATAAAAGGCTTTGGAAGCAATCTATGAAAGAAGTTCGTTTCTAAGTTTTATAAAATAGTTCAACAACACTGCTCTTATTTTGAAATTCAACTAAAATTTCGTAATGTCATCCAACAATATGGATAGGTTTTTAAAAAAAAATTTAACAATACATCAAATTTTTTAAGTTAATTTCTACGTTCTGTGAAAGTTCTATTCAAGTTCTGTGATTATCAGTTTTACGAAGTAACTGGCTTAAAATTATACATTAACAACACTTGAATACGTTAAATTTTTTTTAAATTTTGATGAATTGTTAAATTTTTTTTAAATAACCCGTCCTTAAATTTTATATTGATTTGTATCTGATGAAGTGGCGAAAGAAGTTTTTTTTAAAAAATATTAGGTACACCTGACAAAATGTATAATAAAGAAAAAAGTTCTCGAAAAAGGTGGAATTTTTGTTTTGAATTCAATTTACGTAAATAGTAAGTAGAAAATTTAAAATTGAATTTAATATCTTAAAATATTTTCGAAATCAAGATCAATCTTAGGCAGTATGTTCAAGTTATGAGGTCATCAGGATGTTGTATTGGCAGGATAAGAGACGTTTTAAATTTTCTTTCGATGGCTTAACGGATTTTAAGGTAACATGTTCAAAGTTCATAAAAATATATCAAATTTGTGGTGGAACGTTATCAAATTATGGCGGAACAACCTTACCATTATCAAAAACAAAATTTTATCGACTGGTACCACCGGGAGACGCTCACTGGCTTAGTGGATGAGATTGCAAAATGATTCCAATGCTCACGTTCTTCGGCTTCAGCTGTTTTATACGTTTCCTCCAGTGTGCTCTAGTCACGACAAATTTAATTTTGTACGAAGTTTTATTGTTAATAAATTTGACCGCAAAACGGGAATTATCATTTAACAAATTTCTCCTTACATACGATCGCAGCTACAGTGATAGGAAAGGCTGCTAGCTGTCAATCCATGGCAAGGTTAAATACACAATTCACCAATCCAAACACTTTTCCTAAATTGGTGAACCCGACGGGATTACTGGTGACCCATGGTTCGACAACCTTGCACAGCTATACTGGAGACACGGAGGGAAGAACGTGAGGAATGGAATCTGAACAGATCTTGTAAGTACCTACCATAAAAAATTTTAATCGTAACTTTGAGTCAGTAAATGTTCCATTAATTTTTGAGTCACAATATTAACTAACCAATTCAAACATCCCACTTCTGACACCAAATTTAGGAAAAGTGTTTGGATTGGAGAATTGTTTATTTAACCTTGCCTTGGATTGACAGCTGGCACCCTTTCACTAGAGCACACTGGAGGAAACGTATAAAACAGCTGAAGCCGAAAAACGTGAGCAATGGAATGATTTTGCAATCTCATCCACTCAGCCAGTGAGCGATTCCCGGTGATACCAGTCGATAAAATTTTGTTTTTAATAATTGCGAGGTTGTTCCGCCATAAATTAAACGTTTTTTTTAAACACCATGGAATTAAATATAATAAAAACACATCAAACAGTTTCGGTCCGACAAAGTAGCAGATTATCAAAAAAAGCCGAAACTGGTTGACGTGATCTTACAAAACCGAGGTAAATAGTGGGCGTAAACATAGAATAATGGCTGAAGAGTAGCTTAAGCCGATTAATAAATAGGGTTGATTGGAGTAGTTGTATTAGAGATGGTGATGGGGTAGATAAGGGTACATTCTGACGGGGCTGTACTCGCAATTGAGGGTAGCGCGGTTAACGGCGATGGCCGGGAAACTGGACGGCTGCGGGCTGGCGACTCCGCGGGGTTGTACAATTATACATGTCCAGCGCCTGTCAGACTTGGTGAAGAGAAGGGTATACTCACAAGTCGGCAGTGCACAATGATGGGCCGTCGTTGAGGGCAGCGCGGCTAACGGCGATGGTTGGGAAACTGGACGGCTGCGGGTTGGCGACTCCGCGGGGTTGTACAATTATACACGTCCAGCGCCTGTCAGAGTTGGTGAAGAGAAGGATGTACTCACAAGTCGCCAGTGCACGCTGATGGGCCATCGTTAAGGGGAGCGCGGCTAACGGCGATGGCCGGGAAACTGGACGGCTGCGAGCTGGCGGCTCCGCGGGCTGTACAATAGTATACGTCCAGCGCCAGGTCGGGAGAGCTCTACTAGAGGTAGTGATGGGGTAGAAGTGTATATTCATAGGCCGGCAGTGCACGGCAGCTGCGGGCTGGGGGCCTGTAAATATCCCTCAGCGGGGTGGTAAATGTCCAGGGCCGAGTCGGGAGAGCTTTGCGAGAGGTGATGAAGAGGTAAAAGGGTATACTCACAGGCCGGCAGTGCACGCTGACGAGGCTGTAGTTGAGGGGAGCGCGGCTGACGGCGATGGCCGGGAAGCCGGACGGCTGCGGGCTGGCGGCCTGCACGTAGCCCTTGGCGGGGCTGTACATGTCCAGTGCCGGGTCGGGAGAGCTTTATGAGAGGTGATGAAGAGGTAAAAGGGTATACTCACAGGCCGGCAGTGCACGCTGACGGGGCTGTAGTTGAGGGGAGCGCGGCTGACGGCGATGGCCGGGAAGCCGGACGGCTGCGGGCTGGCGGCCTGCACGTAGCCCTCGGCGGGGCTGTACATGTCCAGCGCCGGACCGGGAGAGCCCGCCGCCGCGCCGGCCCCGAACCCGCGGCCCACGGCGTGCGGCGAGGCCGGCGGACCGAAGCCCCCGGCCGCGGCGGCCGCCTGGTAGTTGTTCATCACTGCAACGTACGTACCACTTTGAGTAAGCTCTAAGGACACAAAACAACACCATAGTAAAGCAAGGTTCGCACGACGAGGTTAAGCACGGCGGGTCAACGTAACCCACTTACATACGCATAGTCCTACCGCTGATACCTCCAATGCATCCTCTTCTCCCACAGAGGGAGCTATCAGCAGCAGGATCATACATACTCAACAACTGTGGAATATACATAATTCAACATATACATTGAAGTCATCGTTTTGTTAGTGAGATAGAAATAATTTTAATTGTGCAGTAGATTGATGCAATAATTTTGAAAATTTTTACGTTTTTATTGAAATAGATGCGAAAATTAAACAAATTTCTGCAGAAATCTCAATAAAAGAAACGTTAATGGCATTTTTAATTAATTGGGTAGGTGCAATTGTCGATAATAAAATCAACCATACGGTTTGATAGAATAATTCCATTAATAAATTGAAGAAAAAGCCTCAGTTTAGATGATAAAAAAGTACGCGACATGCGATAGCGTCGATGACGGTAAATTTTAAAAGTCCCTTGTTTTATAATAGAGAAAATACTATAAGTTGATTTTCAGAGATTGAAACATTATTTTAATCCAGAAAAAAAAAATCATTTTCAAATTGAAAGGCAACCGCCAATATTTTTAGAAATTTAAATTTTGAATCAAAAGTTTTGAAAAGAGTGTACCGCAGGTGAATAAATAAATATGTAGATATCAAGCCACATTTGCATACAAAGTGAACAGGCGCCAAAATCGGTGAGTGGCATTTTTGGGGGAAATATGAATTGGTTGTGCAGCTTGAAGCGCAGAGAATAATGCATACAAATAGAACAATGAAGTCAATTTTTCATACAACGTTTTTCAAAGGCGAAATGATTGAATCGATTTTTCTAAAGCAAAGAAAATTATTGCGAATAACATTGTACAAAACCGTTCTTAAACGAAAATCACTGCAAAATAAAATGCGAATCATAGTAGTAGATAACATTGATAATAATGTAGTCGTTATATTGCTGATGTTTAAATGTCGATTATCGTATTAACCGAGGCTCTTAGCCAAAGCACGTCGTCGAATAATATTTCAAGGTACTGCAATGTATATTTAGGTGATTACTTGTCAGTTCAGTACCTAATTCTAAAGCTCTCTAACTACTAAATATATGTACAGTTATGCAATAGTAACTACAGTTAGGGTGCAACTCACGAGTCCTGGGAAACATGCGGGGGATGGATTCTATCGGGAGGAAGTCATGTTACCTGAGAGTGCTTGCGCCAGCAGCGGAGTGTTGTTGTTAGGCGTCAGTTGTCCGTTGCTGAGGTCCACTGCAACATACCAACAGGTCATTCCTCTGCCGCGGCTCTTAGTGAACCGCGGGCGTAACCACCAACATACCTGTCCTACCAATGCGTCACCCTGAGCCCGACAAACAAACTACCCTCTGACGTATTGCAGCGAGAGGTGCACACGAGGTTTTACCTCGGAGTCTCGTCTGGAAGGGCAAGGATGTTACTGATGCAAGTAACTTATCGTGCAGGAAGTGTTAAATCAAATTCATTCAAAATTAGAAACAAGGAATCGTTTTGTTACTTTTTCATTCCGATGCATGTTGAAAAATATGCATTTCTTGTATTATTTACAAAGTAATGTACCATGCTCTGTGTGTGCTCAATTATAAATATTAATGATAACAGCGCGCTAGTGGCTTTGCTTTACCAACTACTGATTTGAAAGGTATTGTTCGGCGATCAGACGGTAAATTGCATGATTAGAGATTATCTCTTCTTCTGAGCTACGGGCGCGGGTGCCAAAGAAGAGAAGAGAGGATGGGATGGCAGGGGGTGGGAGGGGGATAGGACGAGGGCTATTGGCTGCAGGGGGATGATTGATGGTCTGACGAGTGGATCATCATCCCTTGTCGGGGTCTGGTCTGCGTGATACATACACCCGGAATTCCATTTCATTATTATTAAAAAATACTATAATTCAACAGTGACCGGCGAAATCAATACATTAATCTGACTACGATTTTTCATTTATTTTGACCTTTGACTTGAGGATGTCAAATGTGATATGTTGCAGAACAGAGAGTGACACTGATTTATTCGTAATATTTTGGGTTAAGCCGGTATCTTTGTGGCTTGAAAATCAAGCAATTAATTTTTGTTTCAGCGATTCATTTGGCCAAAGATCAATAAGTAACCAACAAAAAAAAAAAATGTATTTATATTTATTTTAAGAAGGTCAAGAGCAAAGAGGGGCTCTTGTTATATTCGCAAAACCTTTTAGACGAAATATGATCATAACCCAAGGCCGAGTGTGCGAACTATGCCCGTGTTTCAGAAGCATCTCACAATCCACCACCAAGCGTGTTTTTTGTCGCTTTTATAAAAAAAAAAACTGTATTAGATACTGAATTCCCACCACTCTGCTCCAAGGAGAAAGGTACGCGATATGAAATATTTTCGGATGGGAGGGCGGTGGTGAAGGGCGGAGAGGACGGCGGGAGAAAAGACTCTGACCCGTGATATATTGACGTGCCATTTTCTAGCAAAACACGTGGCCAGAATCCATTAAGTGCTTAACGGTTTCCCGCCGCGTGGGAGAATCAAACGTGTTTTTAATACTAGCCATCAATAACTCACTGCCTGTGATTATTTCCATTACAAATTAAAGCCTGGGATCTTCCCGTTTGGCACAAAAAAAAACAAGCCGCATACTCAAAATCAGGCTGAGGAACTTGTACGTGCGCAGTACAACAGTTTGTAGTTAAGAAACAAAGTACAGTACAAAGTACAGAGTACGTAGTACATTACCTACGCAGGTTCTCCAGAACAGTGCAGGTACAAAGTACAGTACCCAGAGTACGCAGTAGATTACCTACGCAGTACAGTACGCAGGTTCTCCGGAACAGTGCAGGTACAAAGTACAGTACCCAGAGTACGCAGTAGATTACCTACGCAGTACATTACGCAGGTTCTCCGGAACAGTGCAGGTACAAAGTATAGTACCCAGAGTACGCAGTAGATTACCCACGCAGTACAGTACGCAGGTTCTCCGGAACAGTGCAGGTACAAAGTACAGTACCCAGAGTACGCAGTAGATCACCTGCGCAGTACGCAAGTTCTCCGGAACAGTACAGGTACAAAGTACAGTACCCAGAGTACGCAGTACATTACCTACGCAGTACAGTACGCAGGTTCTATGAAAGTAACAATTAATGCAAATTGATGTAGTTATGTCTCATCACAAAGTGAACAATGGAGGTTTTGTTTATATAGGATTGCGAAATGCTTCAATTGAAAAATCTCACGGATTTAACGTTTGAAAAAAAAAACCAAAAAGTTTGTCTTTCTAGGTACAAGATTAGAATAAATTTAACGACTTAAGCAAGAATATAAAACAGAAGATGGAGTTTGGCGAATTATGTAAATTTGAAAAGAATTTCAACGAAACGTACAGTACAAGAAATTTGAGGTGTAAAAAAAAGTGTTAAAGTAGCACGATGTTAAAATCCACAGGCATGGTAGAAAAGGGCACTCAATTTGGACACATTGATAAGTAAATATGCTGGTTGTTAGTTTAGAAGTCTAGAGTCAAATTTTTCACACGAAAAATAACACAAAATGGTCTAATTCCGATATTACTATAAATTATTATATTTTCTACGTAACCAATATTGACATTAATAATTTTCTACCTATTCTATAGATTGTATACCTAATATTGATAAAAATTTACAATAATTCTTCTTTCTACTGTTAAAAGATTATTATGAACTTTCAAAGTTCTGACATTTGCGACAAGCCTAAAAACTAAATAAGTATGTATTGAATAAATTAGATCTTTTATCTATTACTATGATTCGTATGTCTTAACAATGTTGTATTCATCTATTAAAACTATTAAATATTGTTAGATAATATATTAACACACTACAATTTAAAATAAAATACATCGTTTTCTTAAATCTATGTTCCTACATATTTTTTGTTTGTAAGAAGATATACAAGAATAAATTGAAAAAAAATATAAAGATATATTGTATGGAACTACATCTTCACACATATAATTTTTTTATGTACCTAAATAATTTTTTTTAAATATATTATATAAATAGACTAAAGCCAGTATACACCACCGATTGTTGAGTTCATAGTAAAACCAGATGAATGAAACAGCGATTTCAACATTTTCACCTTACGAATACGTATCGAATATTTAAAATAAAACGGTTAAAAATTTAGTTAAAACTAAAATCATCCATTTTAGCAAAACCAATTGATGATGCGTAAGATTTAAAATAATACTGTTGTGAAATAAGTATACATTTAAGACACATTCATACACAGCTAAGTCACTATTAATATTAAGTATTTAATAGCAACGTAAATAATTACTTTCGTATTCACCTTAGATGTTGGTGTTCGGAAAATATTTTTTTGTTCGTATTTATTATTCAGTTTAATTGATTTGTATAGATTTGATAATTAGGCATTATAATAAAAGGCGAAAAGTGATTTTTTGAGTAAAGATTACACTAATTTTTGATATAAAAATATCTATTTATAATAATTTTTAAGGTTCATACACAAATAAAAACATATATTTAATTTACTCGACTGTTATTACTTACAGTACAACATAATTTGATTCGATTTAATATCCAAAATTTACCGCAAATTTATATCGTTACACGATTAACATTATTTAATTTAGTCTACTAAGTATAATTCATTATAAAAAATAGCTTTCTAGGCTAATCAGACTAAAATTTGACTAATTTTATTCTATGTCTCTTTGACAAATAAACCGAGTAAGTTACTAATGTTTAGATATGGTAAATTTCTAGTAAACGCCATTGAATAAAAACTATGTTTTAAAACTGTACTAATCAAATGTTTTATAAACCAACAAGGCGTTTGTTCGAAATATCTTTAACAGATAATCCTACTAACAAAATACACGAAGACAAATAAATGATTGGTTTGTTTACTCGCCCTCCAGTTTGACGTCCAGAAGCGGAGTTTCATCCTGGTCTTCGTATGCGCACTATGGTTTACAACATGGCTGTTCCCCATGAACCGTTTCTTTAGCCTTAATAACTCAATCAAAGGAAACTTCATATCTTGGTATTTGCCAGGAAGTATTTACCAGGAAGTTTTCATAGGCTCATTCATTTTATCAATGAGTAGAATCTTAGTCACATTCGTAGTATCAAACTCAAGAACCTTTTACAATTTTGCAGTTTACACAATCCATAATGAATTCTTACAGCATTGAACCATTTGGAGTGGTAGGACGGTATGCATAATGGCATATCCTATGTAAGACGTAATTCAGTAGCGCCACAGGTTTTATATGTTAAATGCTCTACGGGTACCTAGTAAACCTACCGGGAAAGGGGAGGAACGGTATAAGAAATTGCTAGACTAACGAAGTACATACAACTTATATACAAGATTCTAAAGCAAAAACATCAAACATAATATCTGACCCATCCGAGCACCACCCCCATTGCCGCATCGTTTTCATTTCAAATTTGTTTCTAAAGTGTCGATAATGCAGAACTATGAAGTGTGTACAAAATGTTTGCTAGAAATCTATTCCTATACTTGGCCAAAATAAAATATGCTACAATTCAAAGGTATTCAACACCTTTCGCTAAGCATTACACAAGCACTAAATCTATGAAGTAGGTGTTGATGATTATGTACCTATACGATGTCTCAGACTCGACATACCAAAGGGCATTTGATCGAAATGCTCTGGCATTTAAAATATCGTGAGATAGATCGCTTTACGGATATAATACGTGAAATGTTAGCTACATTAAAAAATGCACATTAAAATTGGCTAAGGTGTGAATGCGTTGAGAGATTTAAGCAGCCAAAGCGTGTTGATGATATTATTTGTGTTGGAGCAGAGCGGTTATTAGCAGAGGAATAATTAGCAGTTAGCAGCGATTTGTGAGCAGCCAGCGCAAGCGGTGTTGACTGTAGCGCTGTCGTCTGCGTTAACGTAGCGGCCGTGGCTATACACTCTATACAGTATCAGTACATAGCGTGGCTGACTGCTGTTGTAGCGTAGCGGGTGCGCTCGGTCATTAGCTGCGGCGGCGATGCCACTAACGACACGCTAATCAGTCATCTCCGATCGGAAGCTGCAAATGACGCGAATCATCCGCGCCGGCTTAAATGCCTTTTTTCTATCCACCCGCCCGTATCACTGTGGATATATTTATTTTGTTACTGACAACATGAAACGCGGGCGCCGATATTCCTGGCTTCAAATTAGGCGAGCTGAAGTTCAGCGTCAAATATTCAGAGATGATTTAATGACTTGGATCGAATAAATCTTGCATACCTCTTTGTGCATTATTTAAGAGTACTTTTAAACGCTATTTTTCATTGAGCTTGTTAAAATTAATCAGAAACAATATATTTATTCGTGAAAGGCGGAAAAATTTATATTTAAAAAAGCACCTAAAAGTTTCGAAGCAAGCAATAAATTAAAATCAGAGTTGGGTTATTCCCATTAGCTTAAAGAACAGATTTATGCGTTTTTCTAAGTGACCTTTGAGGATGATTTAATTCAGGCATCGTGTCTGTTGCGTTACAAGCTGTAAGTGGGGGTTTATCGCACGTGTGCATACTGCACACTGCACGTGCACACTACACACTGCACGGTGCACGGTCTGGATGAGTCAGAATATGGTAAATTCGTTCGTCAAATCTATCAATTTCTTTTAACCGCGTAAGGAGTCGGTAGCTAAATAAACTTTTCAGAGTCGAATCAAAGGATCGACAAGGAAAATATTTCGTGTATATCCTTTCTCTCACTCTCTCATCCGTCCCATACAACTTCGCTTTAGTCATGACAAGGATATTTAGTTATGTTCTTTAAAAGCTTTATTCAACTTCGCCATAGTAAATTATTTATAAATATTATTATATGCATAAGACAGATATGTTGCAATGTAACATACAACCAACAACATTAAATCACATTATCCGTACAGTTTTTATATTACGTAGATTACGAATATTAACACCTGAATATTCCGCGTACACGTAAGTAAAAGCTTTAAAATAACCACCTAAAATTATTGATGACTTAATGAGATAAAAAAACGATGTTATTGTGTAGAGAAGTGGTTAGATCGATGCAACGGAACGCGACAAGACCGAATTCGGGGCCCGCTCCCACTCCCCCAGGAGCGCACCTGAACTGGTGACCTCGCCCCCGTACCAGGAATCACGCGACTTCAACCCCGAATCTCTCATCCCGAGTTCTTAGTCTTCCTTCAATACACCTGCACAGTTTCGTTTAAAATAAATTCCAAAGAGAAATTATAGATGAAAATGCATTAAGATTAGCAAGATGAATATGCAAACTTAAAGAGTATGCCCAATATATTAATATGGATGGAGGCGGGACGGCTGCAAGATAAATGTATACCGAAATTGGGAATTATTATTAATTACATTCTCAATATTCGAGCGCCTCCAAAAGTATACAAGGAAAATCCCTTAAATATATTTTTGTTTTCATCAGATCAATAACAATAACGCGCAACTAAAGCGTAACATTTTCATGAATCTTACAGCGAAATTATAGAATATCTTTGTAGAATATAATACCAAATAAGAAAATATTTTTCATGTTATTTCTTAATTTTCGATTCACAAAGATTGCGTAATTATTGCTGTATTCGAAACATGTATTTCAGATATTTTTAACACTTCAATAAATTACAAAAGACGAACGGATTTGTTTGATAATACTTAAATATCCGAATTCAAGTACCATAACTATAAATAATAATAGTCGGTAAGATATTGAAGGTAGAAAAAGAGATTTGATTAAAATACATCGTATTTTGTATTAAAAAAAGAATACAGATTATCAAACAAGTCCAGAACAACTTTCATATTATAAAGAACATTTTATTCAGTTTTCACCAAACGTGTAAATAAACCATTAATTTAATAATGAAATCGTACCGTAAACTTATATTATCAAAGCTCGTCTTGGTTTGTAAAGATATGTAAAATTTATTTAACAAGTTAACTAATTCGTCGAATAATCAAGAATAACATTTGCGCTAAGGTACCTAACCAATACAATTAGTATAAACAAGAGACGTTTGTCAATATAGGATTTCACTCTTGGAAAACCAAAAAGATGACTAAATAGATAAATGCCGAGCAGTTAACGCAACTATTATCTCTGAGGAAATAAACGAGATGTTATAAAAATTAGCAGACAATAATAACAGTAATCCATCTAGTGACGTTACGAGTAGAACTATGTTATATACGTGAATAAATGATGTTACATTCTTACGAGTCTTTATGTCAAAACATGGCACAATATTGTAACTGCCGCGGCAATAACACTATGTCATTTGTCGGAGGGCAGAGAAAACATATAAGTCGCTTAGGGACACAATGTAGCGAGGCGAGTACATCGTTATTGGAGGGATTTCCACAGAACGACCGTTCGCTTTTAATAGTGTACAAATGAGTTGCATTGATTTACGAGCGCGAGCGGTCAGCTCCGTGCACCATTCTCCGATAAGTCCGCCCGTATTCTGGGCTCTGAGCTCTTGGGCTACTCTGGGCTACTCCAACCCCATTCTCCACACTCTCATGTTGTCGGCAACTACGATGTAATTACTAAAATGACTAACTATTAAATGCGATAATTGAGACTTTCGCTGTTATTCGCTCTTGCTGGGACAAATTTAAGGCACCCCATCTCTCGCGCGCTGTGTTTGTTCAAATCATCAGAAAAGAGACTAAACGGTAAAGTTACCGGTTTCCGTACAAACGAAACACAATATCGATGTTGAATTCAGCCTTGGATGTTTTATCCTTTGTTAGAAGGTGTTTGTTATATCCCGGAGTGATTTATTGTTCGTTACGATGCATTATTCATTGTAAACAGATACGACAACAAACGCAATATTGGCATTTCAGAGGGTATGAAATAGACTGAATCTCTCATCTCGAACGGGGCTTTAGAAACTTGAGAAGAGAATTTGTTTTCTGCGTGAGTTTGGAGAACGCGGCAAGCCTAGGCCAGGAATATACCCGGGACGTGACGTTAACAAATGACCTGTTATTAATTATTATAGGGTGGCGATTGTATTATGTACACGCCGCATTACGTGGCCAGGGTGAAGGCTTATGTGAGATTTGTAGACAAGGAGGAGTGTTGACACTACCAAGGAAAGTGTCTGAAAATCGTGCCCCACACATTTTAAATTACCTCCTTTCATCTTGTAAATGAAAGGACAAATTTAAAGTGAATTTAAAAAGGAAAACTTTATGGTATTCTTTAAATTGATACACATTATTTGGCACGAAAAATACTTTAGATACGTATAGACTAAAAAAGCAGAACAATGGAAACTCTCTATTGAGTTGGTGAAAATAAACCAAATAATCTTTCTAAAGAAGTGTAAAAAGTTCACCAGTATTTTGTAGGACAGAAATGTAACTCTCTGTAACCATTTCCCCCTTTATTCCCTGATTTATGTAAGGAAATAAAACCTTCATTATAATCCTTTACGTATTGGGTTAGCCGAATAAAAACTTGCGCGACATATAAGAAAACGAAAATTGATTGAAGGTAATAGAAGTAAGTAGGTAGAGAGTAAAGCACTCGAGCACATAAAATGCCACCCGCCCTAATGCGTAGGGCTAATAATGAAACTACCTTTACCCTTCAGAAATATGCCTTATTATCGTTCATATTGTTCATAGAAGGCAAATGATTGGTTTCAGGAAATAGGAAATACGGTCAAATGTCTACACAAAGTACACTTCTTCTAATGGAAGAGATTGTCGAATATAATGGTGGTGAAGTATGGTGTAAGTTTAATCTGGATTTTTGCAATTGATTTAAAACGAAGAAATTAATTCTTCAGTGGCCTGAAGGTGATAGGAACCACCGGCTTCTGGATAAATCATGCGCCACCCAATTACTTCAGTGGGCGGAAAAGATGGTAGGCGTGAGGGTGGGAGAGGGGGGGTGGAGGCTTTCGCGCCGGAAGGGGTTGGGCGGTTGCGCCGGAAATCGCCTTCGTCGTTTCAAAAATCGAACGCCGAGAATGTCACTTTGTTGTACGCGTCGGTTGACAATATTTTGCCGAACGCGGGTAGGTATATTATTATTTTGGTTGAAGGTTTTCTAAAACTAAATTCCAACCGGTTTGCCTTTTGCTCGAACGAATAAAAATAACTTTTGAAAAGGTATTTCATTAACAATAGAAACTCTGGGAATAATAAATAGTTCGTTTCCTTCTTAATTAAGAAAACAAAGCGAGTTTTTTGGCAAGAGATTAGAAAATAAAGCAGTCATTATTGCGATAGAAGTTTTTTGATCCACTGAAGGATACTGGAGTGAAAGTGAGAGGCAAAGTTAAGTTAGGAGACATTACAATAGGCGGTGCCATGATTTGACAAAAGTACTTAACTTCTAATGACATTATGACTCGACAACTCCGTGTCTAATGAATAGTAATGTAACCCGTGAAAACTAAATCGTTCCCCGCCGTAGCTAACAGCTACCAGCTACCAGCTACCAGCTAACAGCTAACAGCTAACAGCTAACAGCTAATGGCCGCGAAGTGGGAACTCTAACTTACTGATAACACTCGTGGCGGAAAAGGAAATCTATGCGAACATTATTTTCTAGTTTATTAAGTATCCCTACAATAGTCTTCTAAGTGAAAACGCATTACATTTTGAATAAAGATGATTATATTTATTATTATGAACTACTTGAAGTACTTAGATATGTACCTATCTAACATTTTACGAGAACAGAGATTAAAATAGTTAATTGGCTGACAATAATACCTAAATTACGACTACAAACACCTAGAAATACTAAAATTGATAAAGTTATCAAGAAAAGATGTTGATTGATCGTTAATATTGAGTTATCTATGTTTTACTTCTCTACAAAGAGTACTTTTTCACTTCTTAGGTAAACCGATCTTAGGTAACTTTCCAAATTTAGAAAACTCGAAAAAGAGTATTTGGAGAAACAAGTATTCAAATGATACGATATTGGATAGTATAAAAGAAACGAAAGCTGACGTAAGTCATAAAACCTTTATTGAATAAAAGTTTGATTTAATCCGGCCATCAATCGAGATAAGGTGAGCAAGAAATGATCGTTGTTCCATCCAATATTCCGTGAAACTTTATCACCGACATGAAAAATGTCATCTAGCTTTAAAAGATTTTTGTTGGATAATTTCAACCCTCTTTTCGTAGAATGCCCGGCGGCATTCCAGGCCGCCCCTAACTTATGACGAAATACTGTAATCGCCTTTAATAAGCGAACATTAATATGGTTAAAAGTCGAAATGAAGCATGGCGCCAATCGACACCGACCCGAGACCTTCCCCTCAAGACAATTAACTGCTATTAAAAACGGTCACAAATGTTTCGATATCCTTACAATAAAGTTATTATGCTCGCATCTCAGTACTAACTTCGCTGGTGGAGAGAAGTAATTCCTTAAGTGTGAAGAATGATTCGAATTAAGTTCATTGATAACATTATATTCCTTACAACATTGGGTTGAATATTGGATCTTTATTTAGTACAAACATCATTATATAAAAATACAAGTATCGTGCGTGTTATGCCAAACGTGCGCTGTGAAAACGAAGTTATTTTATAATAAGAGATGCCAGGTTTTAGGATTTGTTAGTTTTAGCGAAATAAGTATAATGGACGAAGACAAAATTTCCGTTATAATTTATTATTGCTTCAATGGTATGTTTTGTTTACGAGTATTATATGCTATACCTATAGATATACATAATTAGCATTGCATTGTTTTAAAATATTTAGGCGTTATTTCTTTATTACTAAGTTACTTCACGATAGGTTTTTGTGATATGAATGTTAGGGTTAGGACGTTTTAGTTTTTGTGTATTAATTCATGCACGCGATTTGATTATTACCAGATTTGTTTGTTGCTTTAGGTAATATCGAAGCTTTCACAAAATGGTACCAACTTACGTTAATTCAACAACATTTGCCGCTGATGAAGGCTCATTGCTTGAAGTCATCAGTTAGTTCAAGGAAAGTTCTTTACGGAGTTTTTCCTACAAATATATGCAACGGAAATAGCTCATACTGCGATAGAAGTTCTCCTTCACCAACTTTATGGAAGGATCACACGCGCCACATACATTGTATTGCTTGCATTATAATATTCACGTTCGCTATAATACTATTTGTATGTTCATTATTTTTTCGAATCATTCATCAAATTCGAACATAGATTATGATTTCAATTCAATTGGACCGAAATAATGAAATAATTAATATCTCAGGGACGAGCCACTCTAAATTTTGGATGACGAGTGATTAACCAAAAAAAATTTAAGAACTTAATTAACATTCGTCAAAATATCGAGTACAGATTTAACTAAACTTGTATTGTGGTATAAAATTAAATATTCGGCCACGATTTAAATAATCTGACACTTAAACATGAGCTTGATTTAAAACAGACTGAGTATCGGTGTTAATTTGATCTCGCACCTCAGTGACAGATACTCCGACGGGGCACCTCGTTAAAACAATACTGCCCTTGTGCTTGTAGAGCGGCACTAGACGAGTTAAGTCGGCTGACGGAGTAGGAAAACTGTACCGAGTTGACCGTGTGACTCGGTATTGGAATAGTTGACTAGAATGGTGGGGTAGCGAGATTCGTGGTACGGGGGCGCGCGAGGGTGTTCACAGGTGCATGGCATGCATGTTTGCCGCGGCCGCATACACCCCCGTCAGGTGGTCTAGGGGGTGGTACGGCAGCAGTGTGGTCAACGGGTGGTGGTGAAGGCTGGCCAGACTGTTACCTGTGGGGTAGGGGAGGCCGAAACTGGGGTAGCCCGAATAGCCCCGGCCGGCGGCGTACGCGGCGTAAGCGGCCGCTGGGAAACCTGCAACAATAACAACACATTAGTCGGGACCCCGACCGGAAAACACACAAATTAGGAAACAAGTCTTGGAAGAAGCAATCCGCTACATGCACCAAAACCAGTTCAAATTACAAATGCTGATATCTACTATACAATTAAATTCGTTTTTCAGTTATGTTGAACTTAATTCACATGGTTGAATTGAGAAAAAAGAAAACCAGAGAGGCAGATCAAAACCTTCCAAAATAAATGTTAAACTAATAACATAGCAGCCAAACACGTAAATACAGAAAAAATAATTACGATTTGTAAATGTAGGAAAAAATTATAATAATCAAAATCCAAGTATGATTTGAACATGATGTGGTATAACCCAACTGCCAATGAAGTGGTGCTGTCAGTGTGAATCAATAATAATAAGGTTTTAATTAATACAACATATTATTCAAGTAGTAAATTGTGTATTCCATGGTTTGTGTAATGAAAAATAATACTTCAATTAAGGCGTAATCAGCACTCTTGAGGTGATTTTTCACAAAGACGGCGCTATGTAAATCTTCCAAACATTATAATTATTATTATTAAGTAACGAACTATATAAGTCGTTATGTTACCAGAATCAGTGTCGCTTGTTATATGAAGACATCACCTAGTAGTCAGAGACACCCTAATGACCCGTTCGCATTGATAGAGTATTTTAGTCGAGTGGAGAGTATAGTAGTAACTAAACGCGTCCGAACACCATAATTTTAGTACAGTGGGTTAGTCAGCTCTTTAGTCGATTCAATCCATTTCCTTCTAATTTTTCGGCGAGTAGCGCTCCCCTCCACGCGTCCCTGCGCGCACTAACATGCGCAAACCCGCGGCAGAGTTCATTTGTAGACGCGCGGAAATGTCGTGGCTTTGGAGTGAAGATGCGACTCTAAAATTATTTATTAATGCTCCTATGAATCTCTTTTCGTGTCTATAGTTTATTAATTTTCATTTTACTAATTTATTCTTCCACCTCTTCTAAGCATTACAATATGCTTTAATTAGTGTATTTACTTTGCTTTGTAGCAGCCCATCAACCGCCGTCATCTTGCAACGAGCGGCGGGGACAAATGTACTCTACTTGAAAGTAATGCGGACGATTTTCGGCGAGTCAAGTGGCAAGTTACTCGCCACTTGACTAAACTACTGGTTTAGTCTGAACAGGCCTTAAGAAGCATAATTCTTTGAAAGTAATATTTTATTCAATAGCAGCGGGTAATGAACATTTTCAGGGACGCTTTGGTAGTTTGATAATAGTAATTATAATTACAAAGGAAGGTTCACATGTTGCTCGGGCCATGATTTAGTGTGGGCCGTGCCGGGTGCAACGGGAGCGTAATCTCGGTCCCGTTATTACTCCAGGAGATTATGGTGAGTTAATAGCTAGCGCGGCCGCCATCAGTTAGCGCGGTGACGAGGTATTTGTATAATTAAAGCGATAACTGGCGGGAATATATGGATGCATAAAGGCGCGAATTTGCCGAATTTGCGAGGTGCGAGTTTTTGGGCCGTGAGAACTTATGCAGCACGAGTGCAGTTGCAGTAGCCTGCGGGAGGTTGTCACTTCCGTCGCGTGATCTGGTTCCCGGTGGGAGACGGTGGCACTGAACCCCCCTGGAACGGCGTCCAACTTGTTGAGGCTGGGAAATACCGCGGCATTTAGTGCACTGGAAGCTTTTGCTACTTCATTTACTAAACGTTAAAGTGAAGTAGTATTCGGGCATGATATTATGTAATGTTCGTGTTGTTTGTACGTGTATTATGTATGAATAAATAGAAAGATCACTTACCGTCTGGAAGAGCTCCCAATGACCACATGAAATCTAGAAATACAAAACAAAAAAGTTTTAATTTACTTTTAGCGGACCGGATTTTGTTTTGAAAACATTTAAATTTTGTGAAATTTTTAAAAAACGCAATAAATTGAAAATCTAAAAACTACAGTGAGAAAATTAATAAATCTGTCAAAATCTATCCAAAGCAAATACTAAGCGAACACCACACACACACATTCACAAGGAAAACATTGTTATCTCTGTAGAGAAAACAGGATATACGGAAATAAAGAATAATAATATCTGCTGTGGCTTAACAAAGTTCTTTCTAGTTTAAATACCTGACTGAAGTATTGTTTTCTTCAGAAGTCTAGAGATATTCTATTAATATTAGATATAGATATCTAGAACGTTATTAGTTGTTGTCTAGTGATTATCTACTTAAAATAATAACCACAAAGATTTATGATCCAAACAATTACACATTTATTTATTTTAATTATAATTTGGTAAGCATAATATATTTTTGGAATACATTGTAATATAATTTTACTAATGATTCTAAGTTATTTCCATTGAAATCGATAATAAGTATATTAATAAATAGGTAGTGTTAAATCAGGGGTACAGACACTTTAACAAAATTATTAAATTGTAATTAATAAAATGAAGATATTTAGACATAGCGCGGAGTAGCCGAGTAACCGAGTAGCTCAGTGGCTCACCAGCCGAGCGGGGACAGATAATGTGCACACACCAACGGTACAGCAGTGAGGTGATATTCAGCCCTCTTCAGCTACAAGTCGCAGTCGTAATGGCAAACGAAACATAAAAATAATGATCGTGAACATTATAATGTTTTGTGAAAATGTCTGCACCATTATGTTGTAACTGGCGTACCGTGAAATCGCCGAGGTAGACCACATATTTCCTTTTATTTATGTGCCATTATTTTAATGCCGTTAGTAATATCGTCCCCGTAAACGCTCTAGTCTTGCTTTTTGTCAGCGGCGCGTTGGACTTTTACAAGGATTTTTTTAAAGGTGGCCATAAAAGTATATGACGACTTTAAAGAATATTTATCGCGTTTTTACCTTCGGGACTTCGCCGTACGCCGATGTTGTACGCACTTTACATTGTATTTGAAGACTAGAGAATAAGTATTATTTAAATTCCAGGATACATAAACAAGAGGAGGGGAGAATGAGTGTAAGTGAAGCTACTTCAACTTTAGGTCGGTAGCTTCTTTGTACTTTCTTGTATTCCTCTCATCTTGTGTTCCTCTCGTCTTGTTTACGTTTAATCCGCGAAGAGTAAAAAGCTATTTTATGATATTTATCTTTTCTAAAAACTAGAGTTTGTCTAAGACAAACGCAGAATGTTTAAAATTGTAGGAGTATTTATGTTCTCCTTCTAAGTTTCAAAGACACCCATTAAAGATAAAGATATATGTTACATTTGAATTATACCTATACAAGAAGAATAAACAATGTTGCCAACGCTATACCTTCCATGACCCAAAAGTTGTTGATCTCCTAAAACTAGATGTTCTAGTGAAAATAAGGCAGTTTTAGTTATAATTCATTATGGAAATTACATAATATTGGTCAGTAGCTAGAAGTGATTAGTAAGTTAACGCAACTGCTCTAGAAACCATATTACTCTCACTGTAGTTGACTTTGACTAAACTAAATAAAAATTCTATCTGAAAATAAATTCTCTCTACTGGAGTTTGATCAAAAATATTAATGAAATATTCCCAACCGATTTCGCATAATCCATCAACTTTTTTCGTTTTGTTACTAGCTAACTGACATTCATTCAAAGTTTTTTGTAAACGAAAAGTTAACGGAATACACAAAGTCCCTAAGGGTATTCCAAATATATTTCATCCATTTAAACATCGGATGACCACGTCACTTTTTTTGAAGTAAACGATTTGCAACACGGATAATCAAATAATCTTTTTAAATGCTTTAAAGATTTGTTTTTAAGAAAAAGAAAAATGATATTCGAAGACAAATTTTCTTCATAAAGAACAAGGTAGGTATAGGAATTGATTATAATCTTAGTGATTAAAGTTATACTTAAAACAACATTTTAAAGAAATTTATATGATTATCTTAATTGTAACACTTTTAATGATATTGGAGTATTACAATGCAAACGCATGACTCCTGAAGCAATTAGAAATATTTTTGAAAATAAATAATTTCCCACCAATAAATAATTTGAAAGTTACTTGATATTTTTTTTGCTACATAAATCTGATATGTTTTTTGTGAGAAAATACCAAATATGCTCTTTTTCTAATCTTTCAACTAACAGTCTTTTTTTAACCAAAATTATACCGACATTTTTCAAAAAGCCTAATATTTTGTCCAATTATGTAATTGTTATTTTCTGATAACTATGCATGTTTCTTCCCTTGTGTTTTTAAAAATATTTAAGCATTGTTGAGAATTTGTACTCCACCTAGCATGAGAGAATATGCATAGAATAATATTTATTAGTAATATAAGGTATATTAGTGGAATGGTTTCACGGGCATATCGATTACGATTATTTTGAATCCGAATGTTTTCACCGCCAGCTGCACCCGAAATCTCATTTGATCGACCGTTTTTTCATTGAAAAATAAATAATATTATTTCTTCTGGAATGACAGACCGTCAGAAAAATACAACGGGGGAATGAATAATTAGGTATGAATGAGAAGATTATATTTCCGATAAAAATGGAAATCTAAGGAAAAAAGCGGAGATTTCCACAAATCAATAAGTAATGGTATTATTTAATTTGGTTAAAAAGCTTCGCGAGCCCCGAAATTAAAACCAATTATTAAGCTTTAGTACATTATAGTCTCTTATTAGATTTGACGAACGTGACTGGTAGAGTGTAGTTCTGCTTTGGTAAGAGTTGTTTCAGGCTGCAATCTGCAGGTAGAACAGTAGTTGTAAGGGAACCAGAAGAAGAAAAATAGAGCCAGACCCGATTAAGAATACGTGAAAGATTTCGGAAGGTGGAGAATATAACTGTTCCACTTGTACTGAAAGAATATTAAAGTCGATTATTTGAGTGGGAATTGGAATCGGTTGGCTTAGAGCTGATGCAGGTGCTGGGGCAGATAGAGCGCGGGTCATAGGAGCGGAGCCGAGAAGTGCGGCGCGAGGTGCGGGGTGAGGTGCGCGGCGAGGTGGGCGGGCAACTGAGGGGCTTGCAGCGGAGCGTAGAGCGCGGCGTGCGCGTCCAGCCCGTGCGCGCCCAGCAGCTCGGCCAGGCTGAGCGGGTGCGCGGCGTGCGGGAGCGGGGCGCGCGCGGGCGGCGGGCGGAGCGCGGCCAGGGCGGCCAGCGCGCGGCGGTAGGCGGCGTGCGCGCCCCCGTGCCCCGGCGGCGGGTAGGGGGCGTAGCGGAGGGAGGGGCCGGCTAGGGACTCACCGTAAGCGCCGCGGCCCGCGGCTCTCGTCTTGGCGAGATTGGCTGGCAGCATTACCTCTTTGGGCTGCGCCTTCTTGCATTCAACCTGAAAATAAAATAGCGTGTCAATACCCCATACATTTTTTAAACCTTAAAAATTCTTGAAGTTTCAGATTCATTTTATTTTATCTGGATTTAAACAAAGATTAAGAATAAAACAAAGGTTTCGAAATCACTGTTTTAACGAAATTAATTCTGTGAATAATAGTTCATAAAAGTCACCATGGCTCCTTCCTGGAGATGGAAGCTCACACTACTAGATTTTTTTACAGGAACTTCACAGGAGGCCCTGAGGAAAAAAACCCCAGGGCCTATGCTAACTTCGAGGATGATGAGAGAGGGTCTTTTAATAGACAGGATGGAGAAGTAGTTCTTGAGAGGAAAAAATGCGTGAGGAATGGGTAGGAGTTTGGGTGTCAATGTGTCCTGGAGTCACGGACGTATAAATTCATTCCTCCTACTACGGTGCAATGCGGTGGGACGAGAAAATCCGTCTAAAGAGGTCAAAGGGTCTTCCTTAACCAGACTCTCCCGATTCGGCCCGCCACGAAGGGTAAACGTCGCTAAGACCTTGACGAACCTCACCTCGTGAACCCGGGCACACCCGCTACGTCGCTAAAAGTAGCTAACTATTAGAACAACAAGTAAAAAAGGAACAGAAAGGTTAGAAAGTACTTGGAGATTTAAGTCAACGATTCCATAAACACTGTGATACGAAAAACGTATTTCACTTAGCAAAAATACCATTTTCTCTATGTATAACTAATAAATGTCAAAAAATCCATTTAATTAAAATAAAGACCCAAGAGAAAGGATTTATTGGTCCACCGGAGATCCCCTTGTATTTGATTTGAATTAAATCATTTGTAATGAGTCCACCAAAGCGCCTGGATTAGAGCGAAGCTCGGGCGTCGCTTAAGTTTCTTAACATCTACACGTTTCATTAAGTGTAAGACACATTGATAAATTGGTTGAATACCGCAAGTAGAGGCTGCTCCGAGCCCTACTGCTTTAGCCACGTAGTGTTGGTAGGATGGTACAGCAGGGAGTGTGGAGTAGGTACTGGGAACTAGGTGGTATGGTAAGGAGGAGAGAAGCGACAGCCGCCGCGAGATTTGCGGGATTTACCCGTCGCCCCACTAGTCTATTAGTCAAGTAACCTCTTACGCCGCTCTTCATAATGTAATGCGTAATACTGGAGATAAGCTAAAATACTGTATTAAAATTTATTCCCATCCTATTTCGACTCGCAGAATAATGTCTCTTTAAAAAAACGTTCTTGAAATAACATCGCTGAAAAAAATACAGTTCTTTTTGATACACCCAAGAGATAAAAGGCAGTATTCGTGTGTAGTAGGTACAAGGAATATGAAACAAACATCCATACAGAGAAAAATGGGTGCGAAAATGTGACGGCCCAAGCCTTTACACTTTACATTTCCCCGCCCGCGCCCCACTGTAAACTACCACCGTACGGGATACAAGGATACTTGGATACATGGATACGTGCACAGCACACCGCCACAGTTGTATTCCGCGAAGGTACTTTGATGTGTCTCTCGTAACATGCGAATTCATTTCTACGAACCTTTGAGTTAAAACTACTGCTGTGTATCAAAGCGTATCTTGGAGCGAGAAGAAGGCGCGTGTACCGCCTCCAATTTGTCAATGCCTATACTAAAAGCCTAACAAATGAAAGCTCCGCGCGAACAGTGCTGCGCCTAAATTGAAATGCTTTAAGCGCCTAAGTTCATAAAAGAACGGCCCTTACGACAGCGTAAGAAAGCCTTCCTGGCGCTTTTCAATTCATACCGGGGCTGTGCTCGCCTCGGGTACAGAACACAGAACGAGTACAAGTAAAGCAAAACAACGAACAAACGAGCGTATACTACATACTTTTTCTGCAGTGATACGTAAATACTATCTCTGTCGCTCGCGTACCTACCGTACCTACAGCCTACCGTGCTAGTATACTGGTGTGGGTGAGATGGAGGTACCTATAATGTGGGGGACGGGAAAACTTTCAACAAAAAATAAATAAAACGGAATCCTTGTCTACGCTTAAAAATTCAGCTTCTTTTCGAATGCTTTGAGAACAACCGTATTTTTCTCAATTTCTCTAATGTTTTTCCATTGTATTTGGAAGTATGGCGTGTTCGTTAACGAATTCGAGCAATAGAACACCTTAAGCCTTTTATGAACAAAATCAGGCCTTAATAGGCTCTTTTATTTTTATTGCCGGTAATTTAAATAAAACTTTTTATTTCCATTTAAAGAATGTGCTTTCAAAGGCCAGTGAAAAGAGTCTAAGGTTACGTTGGCATATTCGGCGATCGGGTAAAGGGGCTTTTGCAGAGCAAATTCGTACACATTTTGTCGGGTGACTTACCCCAGTATGATAATTTTTCGTTTAAGATACTGAGCCACAGGAATTAAAATAATACCTGATGTCCTTTTTCCATTATCTTTCGGTTTGATGCAGCCCGCGCTGACTGGTTGCTTTACATAAATCCCTTCACAGCTCAGTGTTACTCCCAGGCGACATTCCGTGAGATACGAAAAGTATTACAAAATATATCGCAAGGGAAAATATGTAATGACTTGTTCACCTCATTCGCGCATTTGCCGTGAAACTTCTACCCGACCGCCGTATCGCCAGCTACGGATACAGGTGGGAATTCTATGAGCCGGGAGCTACGTACATGCACAGTACGGTACAGTACAGCACAGCACAGTAAAGAAGAGTGCAGCTAGAGTACAGCTAAGGCAGTCATTATCCCGGCGAGGATGCTGACACTGCTAGCTCCGGCTCGTGTTCGCATCAAAAAATGCTAAAAGCAAATTCGTATGCATAGGCTGGCGGAACGCGCTGCACGCCTACTCAACCCAGGCGTCTCTCCACGCGCTTCACAAAAATGCTATCAACATTTCGGAACTTCACGAGACCATGAAGCATTGTTGCGAAATTGCTGCTAAATTGAAAAGTACCCCTTACAAAATTCATAAAATAAAATAATTATTCATGTTCCTCCGCGTTCACTGAATTAACAAATAAAAAAAAATCTTGACAATTAAAATACAATAAAATTATGACAATGTATATTTTTAGCGTTCCTTAGAATTAAACAACTACTATCTGACTAATTAATAATCACGCCGACGCCAAACAACTCAAAAACTTAAAAAATGTTAATAAAAATCATCTCAAAAAGGCCCAATTACTACCCAACAATATATGTTTTCTAAGATTTCCCGGTTCCTTAACTTACAAAAATTTATGAAAAAATTGCACTACTACAATTACGTAAAGATTTCTTTAATAAAAAATAATACACCACTGTTAAATATTAGCAAAAGAATTATTTCTGTTGGAGGACCTACCGTTATACTAGTACAAACCCCAACAGCACAACATCACTGTATAATGGTATAAAATTATTCAATAAATTACCACTAGATTTACGTTATAGTCTCAAGAAAACTATGACAAATATAAAAAAATAAATAAATAAAAACTCTGGTACCACCTCACAACTTTACTTATTGTTTCGATTTATGTTTAAGCTTTATCAATACTTTTTATAATGTATTAACTAACCTATATATTTATTACTTTTATCGTATTTTCTCATGAAACTACTAATAGTTTTTGTAATAATATTTTTAATTTAAATAGACGTAAAAATGTGGAAACAACCATGTTGTAAAATTGTAACTTTAATAAATGTTAAAAAAAAAACAAAAAAAAACTCCTCCTCTCATTCACATACCTACATCGTCTCATACATATTTTTTTTGTTATTCCGACTCTTGACAGGGCCCGAGTCAAGTATGCGGTTCACTTGATCGCGCCATGTTTTCCTTGGGCGTCCTGGATTTCATTTACCATTCACATTAGCATCATATTATATACTCCAAATTTAAATATACGTACAATAAACAGATGCAAAGTAATCTCTATTGACTGATTTTAAACCCATTTAGGAGGGAGTAGTCGATAATATAAATTAACTAAGAGACGGTGTATTAGTTGCTATTTTAATTAATATTGATAAATAATCAAATTTAAAAGTTAATTTTCAAGTTTTACAGAGACTATTTTCAAGTTCTGTTATTATATCACCATTGGCCAGTTGTTTTACATAACTAAAAGATTTGACCGGTCAGTGGCTGAGTGGGCACCGCATGGGTCCCTCCCAGGCGTCGCGTCGTGTGTTCGATTACTTGGCTGGTCAAGTTCTGCATCACGACACAAGCAACCTTTTCAGCTTACTGTGATGGTAGTACGAGATATTAAAATATTGTCAGGTTATTCGTAACCCAGAAATGTTTGTTTGTATTTTAAAAAATATACATAACAGAATTGGAATAGAAATTTTAAATTAACTTTGAAATTGGATGAATTGTTCTAATTATGTAAAATAACTGGCCTTTTTTCTTGGGCATACTGTAAAAAACGACAATAAAATCATTAGCTCTATTGGTTCGTAGGATGATACTTTCAGTGTTGCACTTCTAATTGGCAGGAAATTCACTAGTGATGATGTCAACGCGTGGCAAAGGAAACTAATTACGTAAGCATTATGATTGTACGCAGGAAAGTGAAAATAATGCCATTAGTATTCCTCATCGGCGGCACCGTTTCTGGCGGCATTTATTTGTATCAAAAACATTTCTCGTCCGATTCGAAAATGTTCCGGGACGTGCGGACGGCGCGCGGGCCGAGGGGCGCGTGAATCACGATGCCGAAGAATTTTCAACGAGAAATGTTTAAATTTAATATGAGTTGTGTAATTTGCTTCGGAGGGCGGCTCTTTGCGGGGCTTTGAGAGCTAAATTGCGAAGCGTGCCCCGTGCAAAAATCATAGCGCATTATTTATATGATAAACGAATTCGATTTACTTATATCTATTGAAGATGAAATGGTATGGGGTTGACATATTTAACGCATCAATCACTAAATACAACAGGTTTTACTAGAATTTATATCGAGAAGCACAATAGCTAATAGACACAACAACCAATAACAGAACAACTAATATAATTAAACAAACTGCCTAGCTCTGCTTCGATTGTTTATTGTACTGTTCCTCATCTACAGTTCCTAAAAACCAGCTTTGTGTTCAGAATGTAACAATAAACAACAAATTTTTAAATATTTACTGATCTCACTTATTAATAATCACGTTCCTACTAATTGGAGAATTTACCATTCATAACTAATAGTAGCGAATTTATATAATGATTATTTAAAAAAAAATCTTACAACATTTTCTTCTGATTTCCTTGTAATTGAAGATATTAAAAATCAATTAAAGTTCTGCCACATCGGAGTAGGTTGAGGTGGTTTATAGCAAAAAAAAATTGTACCTATGAAATTATGTATTTATAGTTAACAAATATATGTTTTAATTTCGCATGTTCGATTCCTGGGCTGGCCAAGTCCTCTTTCACGACACAAGCAACATTTTACGCTTACTGTGGTGGTAGTGGGAGATTTTCAAACATTGTTGGGTTATTTGTAACCCGGGAATGTTTATCTTTCTTTAAAAAAACAAAAAAAAAATCTCTGGACTAAATGTGTAAACTTGTGGTTAATGATTTGGGTGTATATTAGGGTGGGTCAAGACTGTATGGGGAAAAAAATCTTGTTTTGATTTGTCTAATAGTGGTAAAAGGACGTTAAATAGAGAAATAAAATCACGTAATTTTTAAAAACATATTTGGATATCATCTTCTTCCTCCGGATTGACTTTTAAATTTCACATAATAGAGAGAAACTCACCCTTGTTAAATCTTAAAAAAATGTTAGATAAACCATTAAAAATGAAGTTATTTTAATAAAACAAGAAATAAAGGAAATATTTTAATTTGTTTATTAAAAAATATAATTCAAATTATCTCAAGGCAAAATACCAGCAAAATCCTTCTTACTCTTAAATTTCGGCATTATTTTGTGAAACTCAATTGTGGGACTTTTTGTAAATGATTCCGTCAAAATTTACTTCATTTGCTATGTAAAATTACAAAAAACATGGTTTGGTAAAAAAAAAAAAAATTAAAATTTTCTTAACTTTGAAGTGAATCCGGAGGAAGAAGTTCGTATCAGAAAATTGAAAAATTTTAAACACGTCGTTTTGAACCCATTTGGCACCCTTTTATCGCTCTTAGAATTTAAAAAATGACATTTTTTGTTAAATGACCCACCTTAGTGCATATTTTGATCAAAAAATACATTCCATTGGGGTTATTTTATTGAAAATTCAAAATAAAACATATTCAAAAATATTCAAACCATAAAAATCGTATATGTCATTAGGTAGGACGGCCTCGTATGTATGCTTTTCACTCCCGATAGAAAGAATTTAAAATAAATTTTTAATATTCATTGACTTCAGAATGGGTATAATAAGGGAATGTGTTAATTATGATATTATCTGCTGGTAAATTTAATTTATTATAATTATCCGAACGTAGAAATAGTTAATTAATGACATAACTTAATCATACGTTCAAAAATTTAATAACTGACAACCCTGAACTTATATACAAAATTTCTATCCGTATACCTTGCAAACTAACATCAAAGTAATATCCACCAATGCGGAATGAAAAATACAATACAATACTCCCATTCGTCGAATACAGAACTTATGTAGTGATTATAAGGATGTAATTGACATATTTAACGCATCAATCACTAAATATAACAGGCCTTACTAGAATTTATATCGGGAAGCAGAACAACAAATATAATTGTACAAACTACCTAGCTCTGCTTCGACTTAATTTTTTAATTTATTGTACTGTCCTGTCGACTATTTTTCCATCTGGCATTGTGGAGTATTTGGAGTTCCCACACCCAGATTCACTCTTAAATTAAAACCAGTTTTGTGTTCAGAATGAAAAGATAAATAACAAGAAGTCATAGATTTATCGAAGGAAATCATCCTTATGCTTTGAGATAAGCTTTAAATTTGAGTAATGGATATGAATACTGCAAAATTCGAAGAAAAACCATTTGCTTGTTCTGTGTGCAACAATTTATAAGCTAGCTAACTCTTACGCAGAATCACTCCTTAGTTAAAACCAGTCTGTTATTCTTTTGTGATGTTATGCTGGTGTAGAAATTCTTTGTGTTGATAAAAAAACAAGTCCAGCTGGGCGGGAATTTAAAAATTCTTATTTGTAATAAAAAAGTTACTTGAATCCTGCTTTTCTCACAAAAAAGTTTTTTTTTTTTTTATTAAATAAGCCAAAAATGTAATTATTTAAGAACCTGCTCATAAATCTTATGATTTCAGAGGAAGTTTTGTTTTGTTTTATTAAATAAGAGAACTTCTTTAAAAATTGCAAATTCAATTTGAGGCGTTATTTTTAATTGAATGAAAATAAATCACATCAATTTTATCCTGACGAAGGAACCATTGGTTTCGCAACTTGTAGATAATTATGATTAGACGAGTGATGTACACAAAGTGATTTGTTTTCAGTTAATTTAATATGAGAAAATTAGAAACGTACTTTTTTGAACGAGAGGTCCGGCGAACTTTTCACGGAACTACTAGAAATTCTATCTAAGAACAACGTTAAATGGATGTCCAATTTGAAAACTACGAAAGGAACAGTATTATGTAAAACGCCGTAGCAAGCTTGTTGTACAGCTGAACCCTTTTACCCTGTACATACTCGTAGGAAGATAATCCCCTGTATTAATTAAACACATAAATAAGTCGTGTCATTTGAAATCGCTGTTAAATCTTCCGTGTCAGCTGTCTTTTTCTCATCTGCATTATTAATTAGCCGCAAATCCTTTCAGGAGGTGACACGCCAAAATGGCGGAGGAAGAAATGAGAACCTGAGAGGGGGAGTGGAGGTGGAACAGTACCCCGCTGAAGAAAAGCATTATTTTGATGTAAAGTTATTTGCAAAATTAAAAAGGCAAAGCGGGTTACAGTAACAAATTTTCCTCGTAATTAAAACGAAAAGCTTGGAGTTATTTTTCGTAACGAGTGAGACTTCTTCTCTACCAATACCGCTCTTGAAGAAAATCATAACAATTCCTTTTGTTTGCGGTTCGGTATGAAGGACGGCCAAATTAAAATGCATCTCACGTAACGTATTTTGTTTATTTTACCATTGAATCTGCAGCGAAAAGTAAAAAGAATAAAGTGTTATTTGTTACGGAGCTAGTTGTCGAGTACCCGAGCATGTTCCAGCAAAGTTGGTCAGTTGCTCTCAAAGGCCTGTTCTTATTATTCAAGTTGCTGTTCTGTTTTCTGCTATAAAGTTACAAAGGTATATTTTCGGCACTGTTTTCAGCAACGCGGCGTCTACACGCTGCTTTACTTTTAACAACGAGTCTTTTGTAAACTTCAAGAAACAAGAAAAATTGTCAAGGTTGATTGTTGTTCGTAGCATGCAGCGGGGGGAAGGAAGATAATACTGCGAACCCTAAATATGAAGAGTCACACATATTGCGGATGTTATGACATTCTACTCTTGGATAAAAGATCACGAAACGGTTAAATCAAAAGTACATTATGATGCTCCTATTGCCTCAGTTTAGGTTTTCAGATTTCGTTAAAAATATTACTGTAACATTTTACGTGCGAAGGAAAAATGTAACCCAAATATTGACGAAGATATATGTTAATATTTGATATTGGCAACCCTTCCCCTACCGAATAAGAAACGTGACACGGTCATCCCCTATTCTAGAAAATCTGCGACGTGAAGGTATTAATACCCGTCATCCCTTTGTCCCGATTAGAGTATTATTTTAAGGGCGCGATTGAGGGAACTTTTAGAAGTATTAAATCTCGCTGTCCTTGTTTCGGCGGACACGGCTAACAGCTAAACGAGGATGGGATTCCTGGCCAACGTAATTTAATACCTTCGAGGGAGGCTTTGTGATGACGGGAGTTTGTCACTCAGCTTACTGCGGTGGGTGGGCGGGCGGCCGGGATCATAGGCAGATGAATTATTAAAAGTTAACTTATATCCTTATTATATTTTAAGGAGAGCCAGCGCAAAGTGGCTCCAGGAAATGAGGTAAAGTGAGATAAAGAAGTACGATTAGAATTTACTCAACAAAGAAAATGTAAAGCGGGAATATTATACACAAAGTTTAATTATTTAACGACGGTCTGTTTTCTGTTGATAATCATTATGCGCTTCAATAATTACTAAACTCCTCTAATTCATCAGATTATCTTTCAAGCAAAACAAACGAAAATATTTAAATATTTACGGTGGAAAATAACAGGGTTGTAACACGTACGTACTTACAGAAGTAGCTTGGTGAATTTAAAAGAAATGTAGTTAAGAAAGATTGAGTTGAAAAAATTACGAAAATGTGGAAGAAAGAGGAGCTTAAAAAATGAGAAGAAGATACGTGACGTAGATGGATGTACCGATTAACTGGGGATATTCTGGGGTTGGAGCGGGGGAACGATGGAACGTTGGGGAGGTGGGGTGGGGGAGGAGACATATCAATATCCCGACGGGGGCGCTACTTCACGGGTACAACTACTCAACCAACTCCCTCGGGGTATTATTGTGACAAAATGCGCCAAATTTCAACTTATTCCAAATCTTATTTTGATTTCTCCCTTAAAACACTGTACACTGGGCTGGTGAGATCTAATTTAGAATATAATTCAACCATTTGGGCTCCATTATATAAGACACACCAACAAAAAATTGAAAGAGTACAGCATAAGTTCTTAAGATTTATTAATTATAAACTCGGAATACCTATCGAAGAACTAAATTATGTATATCTAATGGAATTACGCAATATAAGCGATTTAACGTCAAGGCGTGTAGTGAGCGATTTAGTTTACCTTTTTAATATAGCGAATGGCAGACTGGACGCCCTCGATTTAACTTGTTAAATTAATTTGAGAGTACCCACGCGTGATACCCGTTCTAATGCACTTTACTTTGTTACCAATTCTACTAATAATTATTTTGAAAACTCTCCAATACAAAGACTTCATATACTCGGAAATAAATATACTTCAATTGACGTTTATCGACATCAATCGATTTCTAAATTTAAACTCAGTATATCAGAACATTTAAAATAAAGCTATAAATATCATGCACTATATAGCACCTTTATCGATATATTATTGTAGCTATGTTTCGATAAACACTTACCAAATATGTATAACAAAGATTGCTAATTATAAACATAAATAATGACAATCTTATCTTATTTCTCTTTATAATTAAAATAACTATCTCACATTGATTTACGTGACCATATATTCTATTTTACCTGCTTTGTGTCATATCTAGTGTTATCTATGTTTTGTTTCTTATATCTTATGTTATCTTTATTTTTTTTTCTTACAGTTATATTATGTTTATATTATATTTTGT
Source organism: Glyphotaelius pellucidus (assembly GCA_936435175.1). Classification (NCBI taxonomy): domain Eukaryota; kingdom Metazoa; phylum Arthropoda; class Insecta; order Trichoptera; family Limnephilidae; genus Glyphotaelius; species Glyphotaelius pellucidus. The sequence goes on from OW386543.1 coordinate 31,457,971, forward strand.
TATTTCCTATACTTGTACTGCACTTTATGTAAAAGCCCTATGGGCGTTTAAATAAATAAATAAATAAATAAAAAAGGTAGTAGATACAAAAATTTAACCCTGTTAAAACAGATCCATTTCAATGTTTTCACTTAATTCGTTTACTCGTTTTTATTTTACATTTTTTTCATCTCAAGTATAACCTAACAAAAATCCTATAACCTTACAAAAAAAAGTATTTTACTAATCGATTTTTTTATTATTCGATATCAACTATAAAAAAGCATTTTTTCGTAAACGAAAAACAAAAAATATATTTTCGAATATAAAGTAACTTAGAAATCGTAACATGATATCAAACTTCTGAAAGGCTGGGGGCCGACGGAAAAAAACAAAAAAAAGATTTTAACGAAAAGTGCATAAAGTGGAGGAAGCTATTGAAGATATTAAAAATAAAACTTGATATTTTCATAAAGACATACCCACAGCATATATTTTGTCATCTCAGGAATATGTGGATTGTTGGCATAATGAAAGGAAAGGGAAAAAAATCCTCAAAAATGCTGTATTTTGTCTGAGAAATGTTCCACCCGGGACCCGGTTAAGCGGTAACTCCCTTAAGTGTAAGCAATTTAATGTAAATACAGAGACTATGGAACAATGTAAAAAGGCTTACCATTTTATTGTTTATTTCGTGGAAATGAATTTCACAGACTTTATCTACGATGTCTTCGCTTTGAAATGTGACGAAGCCAAATCCTGGAAAGAGAAAAGAAAACAATGAGCAAAGGTGACAGATTACAGACGGCTTATTTACCAATGGAAGGATGACTTACTAGACACACACAAGATGACATACATCTAACTACTAGATATTAGACAACTAGACCATACGACCAATAATGTTTCATTTTAAGTGAGGTAATAAATGCTTCATTTTCATTTCAAGTGAGGAAATAAATGCTTACTTTTCATTTCAAGTGAGGAAATAAATGCATCATTTTCATTTTAAGTGAGGAAATAAATGCTTCATTTTCATTTTAAGTGAGGAAATTAATGCTTCATTTTCAATGTGTGAACAAATTAAATAGGTCCATATCGAGGGTAGTTTTACCATGAACTTAAATGTAAAAAAATACAAGTTACAAAGCCATAGTTATTCGCGATGAACATTTTTAGAACAATGAAATGAGAAGATTAATATTGAAAAAAACTTTTAGTTCAAATCAGAATACCCCTTTTCAACAAAATACAATTTAAAAAGTTTGGTTTATAAGATAAATACTGCGTACGAACTTCGTAAACAATGAAAGCGTGCTTTGCGAAACTGCCGTCATAAACTTGTTGAAGTTGAAACCGAATACAAAAAAACATATTTTAGAATATTTTTTACTGTCGCTACTCTTAGCAAAGAATGGTAACAGGTGGACGAAATCAAGTCTTCGGTTACTTCATAGCTTGGCCAATAACTCCTTGCGAAGCATATCTCCCCGGTAGCCAAGCTTACTATAACTGCGATCTGCTTACTGCACACTCTGGAACCGGTGTGTCTGATCTTCCGTTGCAATATAAGATGCCCGTACAGTCCAGAGTGTTCATAGTGCTGGAGTAAAATACCCCTTTGTTTGTGATAACTAAAACAATATCCCCACCTGCTGTGTCCCTGTCACCTCACATGTACAAAGGGTTTACTTAAATGGAATATTGTTTCTTATGTATTACCGATAATTGCTAACGGCATCCAGGCGATCGATTATCTCCCCACCATTAAGGTTTTTAGCGATTAAAAATAGAACTTAATGCGATAATTCGTATGTATTAGTATTGGAGCCAGAAATATTAATTGTTAAGATGAAGTTATACGTGAAATCCTATTTAGAAACTATTTAGATTAATCTTTACGACGGATTTACATCATAAACATCAACAAATATGCTACGTATAAATTGAAGCTTTTACTAGCTTTTCTATGTATTGGAATTACAATAAAATTATTATTTACATAACAAAAAATATATGCGTAAACCAAAAAAAATGTTTTGCATGACTTAAATATGAAGTAATATAAGAAACAGATTAAAAAAATACCCCTTTATGGCTAAGACTATTTTTGAGGTTTTGTTTGTTCTAACTTTTTTCATTCTTATAAAATTATACACAAACAAATTAATCCACTTTTTCGCTTACTTGCCTCGTGCAAGTAAGACGCTTGATTTTAAATTTTGAAGGCATGAGAATCGAAATATTTCTAGCATTTATATTCCTCTTAAGTAAGAATTAGATAATCTGAATAATATATGGTTGGGCTTGTGTAGGTAAGGACGATAAAAGGCACGGAATGAAGTAACGGTTGCTTGATTTCACCCCACGAGGCCATCAATCCGGACCAAACGTTTGATGGGACACCTATAAATATTTATTTTATTAAGATTGTATCCTTGACGGCCGGGTAGCAAAATATTTTATAGCGCGGTTTTGCCCAATATTGTATTTTTCATACTCTACATAAAAATTGATATTGGAGTGGGCCGCGTTCGTGCAGGGAAGAACATGCGAGTATCGTAGTCCTTCGATATATTGTGATGTAATATACTCGAGTTTACTGGACAGTGGACAGCGCTCTGGGCTCGGGGCGCTTTTGTGAAATATTTCATTTTATTCGGCTTCGCGTGGTGACTTTAATATAACCGAGAACAGCCAGTGGCTGACATAAAGGACTCAGTGAATAGCAATATGCGCATTATAGCTGTCACGGAATGTGCCATAAAAGTAACTATTTTGCCAGATGCCGTAAAAAAGCAAAGAACGCCCTCATACATTGCAAACTTTATAGATTCAAGTGAATTTTTTACGCTTAATAAATCGACGAGTCTAAATCATAGCAATTTAGGTAGAGCCATAAATTGTTACTGTCAACTTCAAAACGTTTAATTTGTTACACAAATTCTCTCCCACCCTCCGCCAAAAGCGGTCCAAAGTGGCTCCATGGTTAATTTAAAGAGATTTCTCTGGATTAACGATGAGACCTTTTCATGACGACTACATTTTGTAAAATTTCAACAATCTCATTAAACAAGTTTCCCGAAAATTTAGGTCAAGAGCTTTTACGTGACATTTTTCCATAATAGTTCCCTTAGAGATTTTGTTCCACCTGCTAAGTGGAAATCGTAAATTACTGCTGACAAGACGGATTACACTTGTACTTGTAATATTATAACATACAAAATTCGTGAATATAAGTCATTTTGTAATATACATTACATATTATTATGAAGGGACGAGAGTTAGGGTGGTGCGTTAAGGTAAATTTAATTCCACGTCAAATAGTTTTCTGTTTATCATTATCACACTTCTTTATGCTCGGAGATAATAATAATTTTTTTCGAGTAGGATTATTCAAATGATAATATGTCAGCGGTCAGGGATCTAGGATCAGGATCCAGGGATCAGGAGCTCAGGATATCGACGGAGGTAGAGCAGTTAGCCGCTAGTGGTATGATGGCCTGTAATCCCATTAACGGTACGTGCCGTTCGACGGGCAGCAAGGATTTACACACGACCCGGCGGCGAACTATCTGCCCTCGCCGGCGGCCGCCTCGCCCGCCCGCCCCTCCCGCCCTTCGCCGCATGCAGGAAGGTATTTACATGCCAGACGGTGTCTGCTCTCCTCGGCTGATCAGCTTGCCTACTTGCCTGCCGCCGCCCTCCGCCAGCCGCCGACCGCCGACCGCCCTCACCTACTTCCACCACTGCCGTACCAGAGATAGCGATTCAAGTCCAAGAAAATTAATTCCGGTAGAACTTATTGGATTGTATGCAAATATTGCCATTTAATTTCACTACAGACTGGGTAACGCAAATTTATTTTCTCGATTAAATTCAGATTCCTAGCAGCAAACGCTTTAGTTATGAATCTAATAAATAACGAAATGTGGAATATATATTAAATAATGTTAAATAAGTTATTATGTTCATGCCGACATCCAACTTTATACTATCGCATTTCGACAAAAATATCTATCGGCTTTCGAAAAAGGGCAATAAAAATGTCACACAAGATATCGCTAGCTTTAAACATGTGCCAAGAGCAAATAGTCAGTTCCTTGAATCGTGCAAAGTCTTTTCTGCCTTTTGATACAGCCTTATTATAGAGGCTAGAGAGTCGAGGGTTGAGGGTTGAGGGTAGGGGGCGGTAGGGGCGCCACAGGATGTAAAGAGGGGAGCGTCTATGGCGGAAATCAGGACTGAAATTGAAATGGAAGGAAAGAATAGATATAACGCAAGATAGCGGAGACATGATGTTTTCTGTCCGTTAATTTGGTTAGAATTTAATTTCACCGCCAGTTCTCCTTTCTCCGGTAAAGTTAGCGGCGCGGCGGCCTCGTCTTATTTGATTCCAGCGTCGATTTTTGGTTCGCGGCGGTGATCCCTTAATTAGCCGCGCCGCTCGAGATGCTAAAAATTCAAGTAAACCTTTAAATATTCATGTATCTATGCGGCTGAGATTAGAATATACTTTGACGGAATACATTAACACTTCATTGGGCTATAATTGCCATAATTGATATGGCTAACGAGGTTCGCAATCTTTCAGCTTGATCTGGAAAACGCAAATTTACATTCTGCTTTAATAAAGTGGAGGAAATTTGCAAGAGAAATATTTAAGACTCGATTATAATTGTTCATCTTCTTGGAGAAGTATTTTAATTCAATATTCATTGTGACGGTGCTCGGTTGAAGCTTCAATAAAATGGATTGAAGGTACTCACCTAGGAGGACTTTTAATCAATGAAAAAAATGTAGGTTTGTGAGGAACGGCTGCGCTTTTGGAAAAATACTGAATGAATGGTATATCAAATGTCAAGTTAGGATACGTGCAACTTTATATAATTTTCTTTTAAATTATAAAATATATACCATTGAGGAAATCGAATTTTCATGATTTCCGAGGCAATTTTGATATTATTTGTAATTACCAATAAATATTAAAAATTACAAATTAACTTTATGTATTATGTAAGAATTTTGAAATGTAGAATAAAACATAAAGTGATTAAAAAACAATTTTTTGTGCATAATTCATAAGAATGAAAAAATGTTAGAACATACAAAACCTCAAAAATAGCAATACAGAGGTATTTAAAAAAAATATATTACTTCATAGTTAAGTCATGAAAAAACATTTTTTTAGTGGTTTACGCTTATATTTTTTGTTAGGTTAATAATAATTTTATTTCAATTCCAATACATAGAAAAGCTAGTAAAAGCTTCAATTTATCTGTAGCATATTTTTTAATTTTCATACTGTAAACCGATTCGTCGTAATAATGAACCTAAATATTATCTAAATAGGATTTCACTTATAACTTCATCTTAAACTAAAAAAACATTAAAAGATCGTAGAAAACAAAAGTATTAGAGTGAGGAAAAAAATAAGGAAAACGGCTGAAAAATATGTCAAAATGAAGAAAAACAGTTCTATGAAGTTTCGATTTTAACTTGATGTCCCTTAGTTCATGATTTGTGTTACATATTGAACCTCTTAAAAACTTAAACCTTTTTAGAGAAATACTTTCAGTTCTTTATTCCCCAGTTTTACTATAACCAAAACTCGAATAACTACGGTGACAGAATGAATTTCTTCGAATCGACAATACACTGAAATCTTAAGGACGTATGCGAAGAAGGCGTACACAAAAATTTTCGACGCACGAATCCGGTATATTTTATCTACGAATTTGTCTTAACTCTAAAACTCGAATTTACCTTAACTCTAAAATAAAGTGGGAATCTTAAAGATGCCATTAAAGAAGGCGTGTACCGAAATTTTGGCTCGCGGCCCGGCGTATTGGATGGACCTACGGTCGAATTCGCCCTAGCAGGTACAGAAAATTGATCTCACGTTTTTATTAATCTTAAATTTAAATAACTTACATCCGTGAGTATTAGGCTGAAAAAAATAAACAGTTGCGAATTAGTCGGAATTATAAAAAATATGTCTCGTTAGTAATTAACATTAGTCTTGTTTTGCCTAAGTATTGCCTAACGAAGCTTATGATGTACTCACTGCCTTTGAACGTAACAATTAAAATAATATCTTAGGGGCACATTTGCGGTTATAACAAGTCTCTTCAATTTAATTGGGTACTATCTGGGATAGACAATGTACCATTCTTAATATCATTTGGGATATTCTCCATAATTACATGTCTATGGGAAGGCGTACTTAACATTCAACTGTACTCCCAGTTCCAGAATTTCTATTATAAATACTAATCTATCGACATAAGACGCAATAAAATAACGTTTTTTATGTAAAGAAGGCATTTCATCTAAATTTTGGATAATAGTTTATTTGTGGTTTTTTTTATGTTACATCGAATATTTTTTATTAACTTCAACTTTTATAATATGTGTAAGATATTAGTAAACCCTATGGATTCTACTCGCAGTTCATTTAATGTTTTTGAACATAATTTCCGTTTAAATGACAAATTTACTATTTTATTAGTATAATTCAACAAAATTACTAATATCGGTGTTATTATTTACAGTTTTAGTCCTTTAAATAATGTTTTGTCGATGATTTAGTTTTGCTAACGGTAGGTTTTAGGTTATTTCTAAACCGTTATTTTTTTAAAGAATTTTCCGAGTGAGTTTAATAAAACTTCCAAGAAAGTAGTGTTATTTAATAATATAAATGCCTTATGCGTGTATAAATAAATACAAATTCGAGAAATCAATGTTTAAATACTTAACAAATACATAAAACAAAAAACAAAACAAAAAAACAAACACACACTACAAAATATGGAATAAAATCTCTGAACAAAATTGCCTACACACTATATAATTCGCTTCCAGATATGTGGAAGGAAATCCAGCAAAATAAAAAAAAACTTCAGAGTAATGCTTTAAAACAATATTACGTTTACGTACGTTTATAAGTATATAAGTACGTTTAAGGATGAAAATATGTAATTTTCTTGCCGTGTTTTATTCTGTTTTGTTTCTTTTTCTCTCCTTTTCTTTTCCATGGATCTGTAATCATCTTTATTTTTATAACCTTATTTTTTTCCTTATTTGTTTTCTGTGTTATTTGTTTTTACTTTACCAGTCTTTAATTTTTTATCTATACTGTGTGTGAACTTATATTTGTTAATGTCAAAATACCTTAGTAAAATTGTAACGATTTCCTCCCTAACTTACAATGAGTTACAGAACTTACTTACTTATTGTAAGTTCTGGGAATACCAAGAAATAAAGACGTTTTAATAAAATATGTTTAAGGTACGTTTTTTTTTTAACTTTTTTCATATTTGAAGCTTAAAATACTGCAATTTTTAAACACGAAAGTATATTTCAGATACAAAAATCTAAAAGGTAATTTTATCTTGTTTCTATAAAAAAATTTGGAATATACATAATATTTAAAATACGTTGGAAAAATTCCTTAATTCGTTCAGAAATTATAAATAAAACAAGCGTATTCAATAAATAAACAACCCCCTCTGGCTGTGTAAGCAATGTAGGAGTATATATCTTTCCATGAATAATTTTTTGTCATTTTTTAATTAGTAATGTTTTCACATCCACGGTCGTTTATCAATTGAATAAAAAATTTTCAGGAGGTTTTTTTCAGTAAGGCTTAAAATGTCATATTTTAAGAAGCACTTTGTTGGTTTTTTTGGATTTTACCATTTTACCTTCAATTTTAATAATTTACCTTTACAATTTCATAGGGAAAGACCGAATGGAAAATCATAGGTAACCTTACTTAAAGGGTGATAAATCAGAAGACTAATCGTCCTTCAGGACGCCCAAGTGAAACCAAAAGGGTCATGCTACATGGTATGTACAATAAAATTGTACAATCAATTAGTCTTGTGGATTTTCGAAACCATGGACCTGGAAGGTTTTCATCTGGAGGTGGATGCAATGAATACATTTTAATTGCCTATTGTATATTGCCGGGTGTGAGCCAGCGCACACGCTAAAATTTTCAATACTTTTTTTATTTTTAAATGCGATTTTGTTGTTTGATTCTTGTTCTTGACGTATGAGGTATCTTAAATACACCTAGCCTATAATTTTAATAAAAATTATCTATGACCCTTACCCTTACCCCTTACCCTATACCCTTCATTTTAGGCGCGATTTAAGCTGTCAAACTACAAGCGTCGTAAGTCGTGAAAAATATCGAAAAACCTATAAATTTATCAAATAAACGCAAGTAATGTTTTTTTGTTATTGTTTTTGGGGTGTTATGCCGTGTTTCGCTACCTCCTTCTTTAGCCAACGTTTCGGACAGCGTTACAGTGTCCATCATCAGGGCAGATGACCCTGATGATGGACACTGTAACGCTGTCCAAAACGTTGGCTAAAGAAGGAGGTAGCGAAACACGGCATAACACCCCAAAAACAATAACAAAAATACTTTTTGGCCGTGAAAACCTAAAAAGCAAGTAATGTTGTTTTTATGCAAAGTTTATTGTCCAAGGAATGTGTTTCGGTAAACATAATATGCGATAGCACAAAATAAACCCACAAAATATTACGTCAAAGTCAAATCTTTGCGAAATTTGCGTCGTTTCCTCCTTTGCGTTTGGGAGGTTAACAAAAATGTATACATGTCTTTCGTTTTACCTGAAACTAAGAAAATAAATGTACAATAAGGAACTCCAGTGAAAAATATTATGGCTTTAAAAAAATACGTTCATGTAGACCAATAAACGTTGATTCTGATATATAAGGTGTATTAAATAATATTTAATGTAGAGTTTTAAAAAAAATATTAAAGGTCCATTTTAAAACAGTTCATTAAAACACCCTGTCAAGTTGGTATTATTGAATTTGTGAGGCGTGACGTCCCCGCGTCCATAAAACGATCTAATGCTGAAATTCAAAATGGCCGGCGACAATCAGCTGATTCCAGTTGCCTACAAAATTCATACTTCGGTTGGTCATGATGACGTCACACTAGTTTCGGTGGTTTTCGGGGGATCTTGAAAAATTAAAACTTTGACATTTATTTTAACTATTAAAACTAACTTTAAAAATAAATATACAGTTATTTATGTTAGAAGGTCATTATTCATTTAAAAAAATTGGACTGGAGTTCCTTAGTATCAAGAAAATGTGAAAGTCAATTCAATAAATCGTGGCTTTCTATTTTATCCATAAAGACTGGCGTACTCTCTTGGCTATTTGTGGCAGTACATTTGTTCATGGTCATCTATTATTTCGCCGCAAATGTAGCTAAGTCCCTTCCGCTGAAATCATTTCCGCATCTGTTGGTTGCAATTTTTTCACGTCGGTATATTGGCCGCTCGGTCATTCCGTGAACAGCGTGCAACGAGCTTAGAATGAAGTTATCGAGTTGCAATATACTGGTAGCGGTCGGCCAGCAATATAGTGTTTTCGCGTGAGTAATGGTCATCCCGCAATCCGCATACACGGGAGATGTAGGTTGTAGGATGCTGGCGGCAGGATGCTCCCGATGTGGCTGCTGAAGTGAAATATTGCCACTTTAGCTTCGCATACCTGCTCCGAACACACTTTATTGAAACAAATGTTTTATTTCAAAGTAAATAAAAAATCTAAAGTTCATCGTAAACGTATCCACTTATAAGTAGTCATTTTCTTGCAATTTTCGTCACAATCATGACACGTGTTATTAAGCCGCCGCTACTCGAATTGCTACCGATTTCTTGCATATCTCCCATGAACATTTTAAGTTTTTAAGCTCTTAAAAAATATATGTTATTTTTGAAGATAATATCTATACATTCCCTACGCGCCGTAACGCAAATTATATGAAATTCCCTTGATAGAAAAAAAATCGAAAATTATGCTCCGAAAATTTTTATTTTCACGCCTGACTTATTCATACATTTAACAAGTTATATGTATGAAAAAAAAAATCACTTGTTTCTTTGACCATTGTTTTAGACAACCCTTACATGATTTTTGCGCTATCTAAACGAGTCGTGTTTAATTAATCATTTTCACAATTTTCGTTCCAATTTTATCGTTTTAAATATTAGCGCGCTCTCTCCAACATTCGTAATTACATATCTCTCCATTTTCTTCTTTTCGAGCGAGGATACAGTGCCTTAATAAAACATGACATTTTTTCAAATTTTCTATAAATTTTTATTTATTTATAAGTAAATAAACTTTTGAATAGAAGAGCTCATAAAACCTTGAGCAGTTATTTTAAAATTGTGTTTCCATCGAGGAAATCGTTCCACATAATCGTTTACTTCAGAATCAACGTTCCTTATTCGTGATCTTTTGTAAAAAAATAAAGTTAAACAAGAAATCTTTTGAAAGTGAAACAATAAAAGTGTACCTTGATTAAAGTTCTCAATACGAAATGGCGAAATTATTGGCCAGAGAACACGTTAGGATATATAAACCCGGCTCTATACTACGGGCAAAGACTAAAGACGGAGAAGGTAGGTACATTCAGGTATGGTGGAATGATATACCTAGGCATGTGTTTAACTAGTGCGCATTATGGGGAAGCTTTATGCCCCGTGAAAAGCGAGAACATTGTCCTTTTTCCGAGCAAAGGAACAAAGCGTATCGGATTGAACTGCGAGTCGAGGAAAGGTGAAAGCAATATATTATCCACTAGTGTTTTCACCTAGCTGCACGAAATCCTTTCTTTAAATGGGATAACCTTTTTTACTTTTTAAATTCGAGCATGTAAGAGCGTGCGTCTTTTGTTAATTATTTGCGTCGCTATTTGCATTGCATACCGAATAACAGTTCAAATATCAGTTAAGGCAGTATTCTAGTCTAGAAAACAAAAAGATATTTTTTTTTCTTCATATTTCCAATGTTTAAATATTCAAAATATCTTCTAAAAAGGATTTTTCGAAATTCGCATAATTGTAAAAGTTATAACCATTTTAAAGTCGCGGTTTAGACGGAATCTAACCAGAATCTAAATAGAGCAAAACTTTAAACGCGTGGTTCTCAAAACCCCTTTATTCGAGACGGTTGACACGATATTTCAAGTTTTACGGAACCAATTTGCTTGAAATTTGGTGTGAGTTTTATACCAGAATTATTACAAAATTTTAATTTTTACTATTTTTTAAAAATTCCGAAAAGTCAAAAAGGGGAAAAAAATGTCTTTTTATTTCAGACAGCCGCCATTTGCGAAAAAAATTTTTTTTTACTTCTCCGAGGTACGGGCCATAGCAACATTTGTATGGATTAAGAAAAAAAGATTTTTCTTCTAATTACTAGAAGGGTTGCAATCGTGTCAACCAGGGCGCGCCATTTTTTTTTGAGACCCCCACTTTAACACCCTGTAACTTTTTGAATTTCTAATTTTTTCGTTCGTTTTTTTTATGTATTCTATAATGTTTAATAAATATTTGGTAACGTAATGGCTGGTAAAAATATTATTGTTTTTTTTTATCGCACCTGAAAAAACACCTACAATTCATGCTTCTAGACTAGAATACCCCCTTAACAAAACAACAAAACATTCAACGGCATTTTAAAAAGAGCGTTTAAAGCGTCCCCTGGTTTCCGATAATGATTGCTTCCACATAACTAAAGCTCCTGGAAAAGCGTTTTAAACAAGTTAGAGTTTTAGTAATAATACCGCCACGGGGCGGAAAGAGGTAGAAGAGGCGAAATGAGGCAGGATGAAACACGAACTACTCCACCCACTAAGGTAGATAACAATATTAATGTCCCTTGTATCCCTTTTGTACCCGCTATAACCCCATTATGTGATCTCCCGATCGTCCCTAATGGGTTAAAATGATTATGCGTGGCCTCCGCGGGAGTAGCTCTGTCGTCGCCGAATATAATGACGCCATTATCATAAATGATAATGACGTCATCAATTATGAGCGCAGCATAATAAATCATTGCGGTGCCTCCATCTGCCGTGGAGCTGTGTACCCTGCACCTGCATCTAGATGCACCCATCCGCTGCACCTAGTCGCTGCAAACACACCGCTTTACCAATGTTGTAAGGCCGGGAGTGCATTACATACTTACGTAGAAGATTTTTTATAATTGAAATTGATCATCACTTACATTTCAATAAAACATCACCCAATACAATCATACGCCATTAAAATTCTATTTAATCTGTTGAAAGTAATGTACGTCTAAAATTGGTATAGACTTTTTTATGGCCACATTATGTTTAATTTTTTCTACTTTGAATGTGTTTTTATTTATTACAGTCCCTCGCCCTCCAGGCGATTTTTCACAAGAATGGCGTGATATAAATTATGCAATTATAATCAAAATACCTAGCTCTCTCATTCAAAATTTAGGCTTATTAGATTTGTCAAAGAATATTTACATAAAAATGCAAAAGTCGGTCATATTAAATACATGTACGATTACGAATGATTTTTTAAACATTTATATTGAGGGATCAGTAGGATTTATCGGTCCAGTTAGGAGTTCTATTGAGCCGAACCCTCTGATATGAAAATATCCGGAGTCGGTGAATTATTTTCCCATTTGGTCTCTGGTAGGTAGACATGTTGTTCTTGTATTGCTTTGTATTTATTATACTTATACAGTGCAATTGAATAGCGTGGATTGCATAGATGATATTTGTGGAAAAGTGTGTGGAAGGGTTAAGTTTTTCCTGTGGGGAAGATTTAACCCGGGCATAAAGTCTAGAGAAAAAAAGTAATGTTTAGGTTGACCGTAAGATAAGATAATATGCGATGACACAAACGATATGATGTATGATTTTTTGTGCGCTAGGAAGACATTTTGATTTTAATCGTAAGTTGGCAACAAAAACACAACGAATGTCAAACGGTATAAGAATGGCTTATTTTTGAAAAGTTATATGCATTGCAATACATAATTTATTTTCAAGTAATCATATTTTTCCCCTATTTAATTCCCCTGGGATTCTCTGTCCCATATCAGGCCATTGCAGGAATTATTCTGGCGACCCAGAAGGATTATACGGTCAGCAGTCACTTGTACTGACCTCATCCATATGCATGGTCGAGGTGAATCTTAATTAGTGGAAATTATTGCGTCAAACATCGCACTCAAAGGAGGTCCAGCGGGCAAAGGTTTGTAAAAGATTGACGTTCAGAGAGGTCGGTTATCGGGTCGATTTTTTAAGAGATTTTTATGTTGGGCATTAATGCTAATGCCCGGAAAAGAATACCATTGAAAATAGATCCCTCTCCATTATTCATATAAGAGAAGACCAGTCAGAGGTTGAGTGGGCATCGCGTTTGGGTCCCACCCGGGCATCGCGTGTTCGATTCCTCGGCTGGCTGAGTCCTCCATCACAACACAAGCAACATTTTCGGCTTTCTGTGGTGGTAGTAGGAGATTTTCAAACATTGTTGGGTTATTCGTAACCCGGGAATGTTTGTCTTTCTTTTTAAAGAAAAAAAAAATTGTTTAAGTATTTTTTCATGGCTTTTTCATTAAATGTTATTCCATCATTTATGATATTTTAAAGTTTGTTTTAAAATAAGCGGTTTGGTATAATTTGGTTTTGTTGATAAACTCTTGTATCATTAAATGAAAACAAATCACTTTGTATTTACCACTTATTTTAATTTTATCCTGACGAGAGAACCGCTGGTTTCGAAACATGATGATAATTTTGATAAAATAAATGGTGGACAAATGACGGTTTGTTTACATTTAATTAAAATGACGCCACAAAGTGAATATTGAAGAAGTAATTATATATTTTTTTATAATCACCCAGCCTACAGATTCAATATATTGAATTATTTTTGAGAGCCAAACCTTTGGGTTTCAACACTTGAAACATGATTCTATATTAGTGAAGCATGCAAATGCAGGTAGGTAATATATTTGTGCTGTTAGCGCTCCTCGATAGGGAAGCTGATCACTTACTTATCAAGCTTTCTGACAGATAACCAACGTAGTCGTGAAACAATTCCTGACTTATCCCAGAGGGGGAGGTGAGGCGGCTGAAACATCGAAATACTGCACTTCCCGCGAGACACGGTTCATACCTCGCTTCCTCCTCCGGCTCTGTCTCTGTAAGTGGGAGGAGAGAGGCGGGGGACTGCCACCCCACTCCCCCAGGGTCGGCTACATTCTGTCAAGTGCCCTCCCCCGCCACCGCCCACTCATACTTGAGTGCCGCGACTGCGACTGTACGAATATCCCGGCCCTAACTCTCCCAGCGCCACCAGCTCGGCTCCCAGCTATCTGCCTCTCTAGCTCTAGCTCTAGCTCTAGCTCTAGCTCCAGCTCCAGCCGTGCCGTAATGTATGCAAGCAGCAAGCAGCAAGCAGCAAGCAGCAGCAAGGGGACAAGGCGGCCGCGGCCGACTGATGCCACCGCGGCAACAATGAGCACCGACTTTTATCTCTCGCGACGCGAAGCGTTTTGTTACAGGTAATGTTTTAGAATTAAGTATGTGAATTTCCTAAAGCGATGCTCCTAAGCATTTTATGAAGGACATTCTTTATCCGACTGTGCATGGCACATTAAATGTCATACAGACACTTTCACATACGTTGTGCTTCGAATAGCATAATATTACACCTCAATCAAATATAATTCATTTGTTCGACGCGACACGGTGACATGTGGCGAGCAAAATGTGTGTTTTAACTATTTTTGTACTGTCAATAGCGGAGTGAGTGCAGATCCGCGACCGCGACAGGTTGCCGGCGGGACATCGCGCAGTGCCGTCATGAATATGCGGCCGTGATAAATAATAAATCCTACTCGAATGAGCCTTTGCGACGTTTTGCTCCCTGCTCCCCTCGCTCGCCCCTTGTCCTATATTACCCCACCCCTCCAACCTACAGCCCGGCACCCCTCTACACCGCGACCCCACCTGCCCCGACCAACTCGCTGCACACAAATATCAAATTTGCGGATTCCGGTTGAGCATGTGAAGTATCAAAGTGAATAATAATAGTACGGAGCACACAGAGGAATTAAATTCGCGTTGAAACGTGACGGAAATAAAGTGCTCGCTTCTAATTTTGTCAGACGTCAATCTTTGTGATAGTGATAAAACGTTTTCCATTGTTGGGGTTCGGCGGGGAGCACTTCTCCGTGAAATGTGTCTCCAATTTGTAAATAATGACAAACACCTGCTTATCCGACAAAAACTCGATCCGTCGGACTGTTTATCAACGATGGAGCGTTTAATCTGATTGATTCCAATAAAATAAAATAATTTACAACATAACCAACACAGAAAACTTCAAGGGGGTAAATTATTCATTAGTTAAATTAAATTCAACATAAATTTCTAAGACACATTCTTTTAAAACTCGGTATTCCAATTAAAAACATAAACTTTAATTACTCAATGAAAGAATTAAATTTATTAAGACTCTCAGATTGAAGAATTATATTCGACTTAATATTTAAGTTCAAAATTGTAAATAGTAGAATAGACAATCCTGATTTAACTAAGCTCATTGAATTTGATGTACCCACGAGAGCCACTCGTTCTAAAATCGTGTTTAAATGCTGCAATAACCGGACTGACTACGAAACACTCGCTTGTACCTAGATTACACGAAGTTACTAATAGATATGCTGATGTGGCAAATCTATTTAACTGCTCGGAAGGTAGACACAAGAGGGCTATACTATCAAAACTTTTCAATCAATATTAATTTTATTTGTACTATAGATTTTTGTATTTTATCGCATCTCCAGTGTCATTTCTCTTTCAAACGCCACAATTATCTGTTATATTCTTTATTTACTGTTTCTAATATGTTTCCTATGATTTTGTGACACGTGTGCCTATGGTATATTTATACCGTAAAATAAATTAGTTACTCGTAGGTACGAATACGAGTAGTTCTAACTTTGATAACTTTGAAATACAATTAAATTTTCGTTTAATGACATGTAAACACATTTGCACAAGGCAGCAAGAAACCAAGAAACGTTATTACACCCGAGGAGAGATGTTCCTACTTGAAAACAATCTTAATGCTGGCGCAAACATGCATGCTTTTGCGCTGCGGGGCTCCGTGGAGTGAACGGGAGAGCTGGGCGCAATGTTTAAATAAAGCGACGCTCGACGGTAGACAATCAGCGAGCCGAGATCGGTGATCACGGTCACGGACAGAGCCTGGTGTCTTGGAGTATCACCAACACCCATAAGCACACTATTGGAGTAACGGAAATAGCTTCAACTGATAGAAAGAAAAATGCATCAAAATTATTTTATTAAAAGAACAATTCTTTTTATTTACTGTCTGTACCATTTGAATGAACGATTAATACAGTAAACCCAAGTATTTGAGACATGAGGGGATCAATACATCACCATCACCGAAATGCACGTTTTATTTTATTTTATAAGTTCAAACGCAAATATTAAATGTTTTCTAGTCCAGACTTTCTATTACAAATAAAGCAATTCACCACATCACCCAACCTAAACAAATTAAAAAAATGGTTCGTAAGTAGAAGATTTTCCACTGCAATTTTTTTTAAAGGCAAGTGTACTTTGTTTATCCTAGGCTCATAAAAATATTGACCAAAATGCCCAGTTAAAGCAAAAGCTTAGATGTGTTCTCGCGGTGTTCAATTTAAGTACCAACAATATTTCTAAACAAAAATATGATTTTGCAACACTTTGCATTGCATCGCTTTAACGAGCTGGTAAATAACTTGTAAAAAATTTGACAAGATATGTAAATTTAAAATATGCTAATTTTACTAACTAGCACCGACACGTGAAATTTTTTCCCGATTGACAAGCTTTTTTTTTTTTTTTTATAGTTAATACCGCACAAGAGTCCCAACTGCTCCCGTCTGGAGCCAGTGAGACTATGGCATCCCCAATCGGGGTATGTTTGTGAGGCTGAAGGTAGTGGGGAGGGGAAGGAGATAGGGAAGAGAAAGGTGGGGAAGTACCTGGCTATTCAGATCTGGTCACTAAACACGGCGAAAGCCATTTCAAGCAACGTTTCAATTCTGAATGGTGGTCTTACACCAGGGCGATACTGATAGTATCTTCC
This sequence comes from Glyphotaelius pellucidus, assembly GCA_936435175.1. Classification (NCBI taxonomy): domain Eukaryota; kingdom Metazoa; phylum Arthropoda; class Insecta; order Trichoptera; family Limnephilidae; genus Glyphotaelius; species Glyphotaelius pellucidus. The sequence goes on from OW386543.1 coordinate 31,474,956, forward strand.
ACTCTGGAACGTGCCGCAAATATACTATATATTATTTTAAATGAATAAATTGTGAAATAACACAAATTAATCAAATAAAATTTATTTGCGCACGCCGGGTTCGAACCCGCGACCTTCGGATTGTGAGTCGAGAGTCTTGCCTCGGGACCACGGAGGCTGAAAGTATTTAAAAAAAATATTTTCCTCACAACCATTGCTTTCAAAAACAAAATTGACAATTTTAGAGACAACCCGAGAAAATTACTTTTCAAAGGAACACTGTAAGAAAACTTGAAATATATATTTCAAAAGTAGAATTATAAATTAATAAAATTATGTTGGTGCCCCCTGTATCGCTTTTCTCAATTGTTATCACAATTAGTTCTAATTTTTAAAATCAAAACACATAGTTACAGATAGAAACAGAGACACACCACAAAAAATATTTTTTTAAATTATAATTTGATGGCTATTTAAAAAAAGACAGTATCTAACTTTAAAAGTTCATGAAGTGAAAATCTTCCATGTAACGCAAAACGTAATGAAACGTTCAGAGCTAGTGAATAAAATGAAAACACGGAATTAAAAGTAGGTACTCCGGCACTAGCAGCCCCAACCTCCCCCATGCAAGCGCCCCGCTCCTATCTCTGCAACAATGTGGCCGTAACCGTTTTAAAGCACTTACTCCTTCATATCTGGCGCGCTTACATGCTTATTGCTCGGTGTATGCGAAATGTTTTCGCTGAAAGTTCGCTGCGTTTAATTGCAAGAAACGGAGTTTAAAAAGGTTATCTCGTCAGTTGGGGAAAAATCCGCAAAGCGAGGTTAATAATTACGATGCCTTAGCGAGGGAATATCTTAGCTATGCAAACTGGCTGCTTTCCTACTTTCCCGCTTCCCCGCGCTTACTGTCCCGTTCAGCCCCGCTCCTCCCACTGAAATGTGTGCTTCTTTTATGCCAAGTGTAAAGGTCTTATGACTTGACTATGAATTGCAGCTATTAAAGCTTTCAGAAGTTTGAAAGACGCGAACCACAGAACTTATTCACTATATATTAGTAAAGGTTAAAAACAGCGTTAAACGACGTGTGTGAAAAATAAGTTAAGGTGAAAGATAACCAATGCAGAGTGATGGCAAAATGATGCGAAGAAAAAATAATAATTAAAGTACATATTAAGCCGCCGCTACCCGAATTTCTACAGATTTCTTGCATATTTATCTCCGTTGAACATTAGAAGTTTTTAAGCGCTTATAAAAATATATGTTATTTTTTAAGATAATATTTATAAATTCGCCACGCCAAAGCGCAAATAATATGAAATTAAATTTTCACATCTAGCAAACACTTTGTGGGAATAAATAATTATAATAAACATAATAATATAACTTCGTTTCAATTCCACTTTATTTTTTCTTTATCCAACCGGTTTCAGTTCGACCTAAACCTTCATCAGGGATGATCAATTATTCATTCCATAAAGAAAAAATAAAGTGGAATCGAAACAAAGTGATGTGATTATTATTATATGAAATTCCCTCGATAGAAAAAAAATCGCAAAGTATGCTCCGAAAATGTTTATTTTCACGGCTGCCTTTATTATTTAACAAGTTTTACATAGCAAAAAATTCAGTGTTTATTTGAATGTTGTTTTAGACAACCCCCACAAATTATGAAAAAAAAATTGCAAATTATGCTCCGAAAATTATTTGAAACACGTTAATTTCACTTATTTCAGAAGTTATATGTTTTTAAAAAAAACATAGTGTTTCTTTAAATGCTGTTTTTGATGTGCCCCACAAGATTATTGCTCTATTCTAAACGAGTCGTGTTTTATTAAAAAATTTCTTCATTTTCGCTTCAATTTTATCGTTTTAAATATGAGCGCGCTCTCTCCAACTTCCGTTATTACATATCTCTCCATCTTCTTCTTTTCGAGCGAGGATACGGCGCCTTAATGATATTTGCAAATGGCGTCATAAGTATGTGTATAAATCACCAGGAAAAGAAAATAACAAATGTGTTAATAAGTCAGGTACGCTTCATACATACGTTTGGTAATGTTATATTATCGTAAAAACAAGCTTGTGGGTCCGAGTGGTTAATAAGTATCACATGGTTCGACTCAAGTACTTCTAAAGAAGCTGTGTAATTTAATGAGTGAAGAAAAAATGCTTTGTAGAAATCCGTTTTGCTAAGGCCCTAGATTATTTGTAACAAGTTGAAGTAATAATATCTTAACCGAGGAAATATGTAAATGAGGCCACGGGACCAAGAGAACGGAGTCGAGGCAAAGCAAAGCAGAACAGAGCAAAGCAGAGCGGAGCAGTGTGAGCAGCAAAGAGCGGGGCATAAAATCGGTTTGTAAACATGTTCGATATTTTGTTGTACGCATTCTCGGGGGAAATCTGTCCTAATAGTATGGCATGCTGAGTATTACTTTGGCGAAGCACATTTTATAACATTCACGAAATGAGACATGCTAATCCGGAGTCGTTTCATGAAAATGAAGAAACGCGAGCAAATCGCCGCTCCATATTAAAAACATTACTTTACTCCAAAAATGATCCCAATAATTTTTATTTTTTTATCGAAGAAAGCAAACACAATGTGGCTTGACATTTTACAGAATGCAATAATTTCTTTGTTTAAAATCACTTTATTTAAATTTATATTGGTCGACGGATATCTAAACTTCGGCCTTCTATACCAATAATAATTTAGCCAAACTCTTAACTAATTCTAAAGACAAAGAGGATAAACTTAGCCACTCTGGCATATATAAACTTAATTGTAACGATTGCTCAGCAACATATATAGGTAAAACAACACGTAACATAAATATTAGGGTCAAAGAATGCGTCAGGTGTCTAACAAGCACAGGTTTCTCAGAATTTGCCGACCACTTAATTGATACTGACCATACAATTAATAAAAATACAGGAGTCCAAAAAGTTCATATAAATAAAATAGGAATACGCCTTAATAATTTAGAAGTTTAGGAAATATTAGAATTAAAGAAAAATAATTGCCAAATTTTAAACAAACAATTGGAATTAACCAACAGTCCCATTTTAAAGTTATTCCCTTTTTCCCTCTGTAACCCCCACCCTCCCTTGACCCCTCCTCCTACCCCTCCCCCAACCATTATCTGATGTTCTCTCCCTCTTTTGTATGCTCTTCCTTTCTTTTGTGTTTACCTCATTATCTTAACTCTGTACTGTAATTTAGTTTATATGTTCATTGTCTTGAAGAAGGTAGAGTTTGACAGAAACCGGTCGACGAATATAAATTTAAATAAAGTGATTTTAAACAAAGAAATTGTTTCATTCTGTCTATTTTTTTAAACAACTTTTCAGAAACATGCAAATTTTTCCCACACATATCAATGAAATTAATCGGAGAATACTACCTACCACTTATTATGACACGGTATTATGCCACCGTATTATGACACGGAAATTAAACGTTAAAGGCCCTTGCATTTTTCAGTACTATGTAGGTAGGACCTACTTAATAATTGACAATTTAAGAATCTTAAGACTTTAACAGCTTAAAACGTCAGATAAAAATGTTATAAATTATGACTATCTTGATGCAGTTTTCTAATTATTCAAGGGAGGTGTGAACAACACGTTTTCCCCCGGTGCGGCAGAAACTTGACGATTAAGCGTGCGCTTCCGGATCGCATACAGAAAAGTGTGTTCTGCTTGTGCTATAAATAAAGTACTCCATCGCCGTGTATCAGATCATTAATCTGTACGGTGTACGCCGTCCACAGGTTCGTGATAGAAAGTCTCGGTAATGAGCCCGGGCCACATATCAAGCTCGTAAACAGGAATTATGAGGTGAGCGTGGAGCGCCAGAATACATTCGCTTTACAATCCAAGATGCGAATGACGTAGAAAATGTAATCATAAAAATAAAAGAGTAAAAATATGAAATCTTCGGTTTTAGCTACTGGGACTAATTTTGGGATTTGTTTACGGAACATCCCCCTCAATATTATGAGCGTATTTATTACAACAGTAAAGAATTTGCCGCTAGTATACATGTCTAAGGCACACTCACTTCCTGCTAAGATAAGCCTACTATCTACTGGATAATATTATGAGAGAGCTTTCAGCTTTAAGTTAACAATGATATCATAGCGCAACCCCCATAGGCTGTACGGGCTGTAGTAGCCCACAGCCTTCCTACCCCACCTGAGTGGAGTATAGTATTCACGGTGTATAAAGAAAGTTTGATCGCTCGCACTTGATCGCGAAATTGCTTTTCCATCGAGACGTAAATCGGTTTTTATATTTTATCTGGTTTCATTGAAATAAAAAGGATAAATCTGGATTTTTTTTTTTATTATCTCGATAAAATATAAATTGGCTTCGTTTATACTAAAAGACATAAAAGGAATTAGAGAAGAAAATTATGATGCGTATATTATTATATAAGGCGGGTCGGGTGTTGTTTACGCAAACCATAAACAAACATTTAACCCGTAATCCTTTTAGATAACTTTGTAAATACGTTATCGGTAAAGCTCCGTAGAAATTATAAGGAAAATTATCTTCGTTCTATCTGAATTTTCCGTTTGAAATGTTTCTCCGTTCGAAACGTTTAAATGTAAAATAATTTTGTTTCTTCGGTGGAGGCGGATAAGTGAGGAAGATAGTTTTGTCGATAATAACGAAGCAATCGTACATATTCCGCTCAAGCTGCTCCGCAAAAAGATATAAACTCCGTTAATTCCGTATCGATAAGCGGGGCGATAATGAAACGGAAAATTGCGTGCGTTCCTTCGACATCGCGTTGATACGGGTTAAGAGATAATCCTGGCCGGGGGTTCAGGAAATGGGGTAAGTTCACCCGGCGCGGCTGTGTGCGAGCCTACCTCATTATACCCCTAATGGCGGCATTACCTTTTAATTGCAAATCGAAATGTGCCGGCTTGACTGACAATCTGTTTACTAGGCCAGTGCATTAAAACATTACCGGGCACAAATGGATTGTTCAATTAGACGGGAACTTTAATCCCTGGTTCTGGGTTGGGGATATTGCGCGGATTTAGTGATTGTTTTAGTGCGCGCATCATCGGTTTCGGCTCCATGTGCCATGTGCCATGTGCCATGTGCCGTGTGCCATGTGCCATCTGGGCCGGCCTCCCCTATTTTCCGCTGTTTACTTTAATCGCTTTAATGATAATGCCCTCCGCAGCGAGCGGACCCACATTTAATTGTAGATGATCGGGAATATTGTACAATCGGTCTAACTCAATCACACCCGGTTGTTGGTGCAGCTCGCTGTACCTACTGTATCTGTGCACGTGCATCACATACAGGTGGGGAGTTGGGGAGGGTGGCAACTCCGCTCCACTCCACTCCATCCCACTCTACAGGATTGACGTTAATTGCTCTCAATCATGTCAAATATCAGCTTTTTTGTAATACCCGCGATTGTTTAATTGATTTGAATGTTGTACTGTAAAGAGATTAAAGCGATTCCGATAAACACAAAACTTTAATTCGATAGCAAAGCTAAAATGACCGAATAAATTCTGAAAAGGACAGCGGAATATTTTTGCGGTAGAAATATTCGTATTTAAATTAAAATGAGTTATCACGTAAATTTCAGATTCTCGATTATTTTTCAAATACATATCTGAGCGTGTTTAATAAAATGAGTAACGGTATAATAATTTCCACAAATCCTTTTTCGGAGTATCGGGCGATAACGAATTAATTTCCTCTAACCTCCTCAATTTGCTCGATCAAATATTGAAAATCCATTCCAAAAAGCGGTCGGCACAAATGCCGTCGCCTCGGCCATTTAATATTAGATCGTATTTCAAAAATAGAATAAGCCAGAAAACAAGATGGAGGCGGTCTCTTCATTAGTTCGGTGCGCCACAACGACCGCCCTCGCTCGCCACGACCTCTCGGACATATTTTATTCAGCCACTGCTTCAGGTGTTAGCTCTTCCTGATTGACGATCTCAATAAAGAATAGGCCTATGAGCTCTCTGGCACTGGAAGTACCTACTTTGTGGCGATCTATTCATCATTGTGGGTTCGATTCCAGACGAATACGCGGGAAAGCACGTCTACATTTGACAAAATATTGCTGTTTTTTTAGTTTTAGTGTTTACAATTTTACTTATCGTGGATAAAAACTTCTTCAAATAAAAAGGTTACTTGTAGGCACAAGGCTGGAATGTTTCGCTTCGTTAATTCTATAAGATGGTCTCGCCTGGCAAAATACATAATTTTCAGTCTAATAACAAAACGGAGCGAAGCTAAGGGGCCGGCTTGAGACGTGTGCGTCCATCTCCCTCACATTCTGTTCGAATTTGCGGTGTTAGAAGGGCTCCGCCCGATGTTCGTAATCTAATATGCGGGCTTTGATATAATTATTATATGAATGGTCGTCGGCCAAGCGAGAACTATAATCGCTGCACTGAACTGAGCAATGTTAAGGGTGGAGAGGGTGGATGTCGGGGGTGGAAAGAGGGAGGCGGGGCGGGCGGGTGAGGTCGGAAAAAAGATATGACCGCTTTCAACATGAAAAGGTTTGAAGGCTTACTCGATTGAAAGTAATGGCTACGCCACTGAAAAACACAATACGGACGTAATTCGGTTGGACATTTGGACTGGTAATTTATTTTTAAATACAAACGTTCCTGCTACGCAGATAATCTGCCCGAGAGCACAATGAAACATTTGGATAACAAAAATCAAACCGACTGAATATAATGAAAGCATCGCGATTTTGCGCTTTTGTCCCACGTATGCAAAATCATAAAAGAAATTTACAACTATGGTGAACATTTTACCACGTAAATATCAGTCGGTCGAAACCGAGTACCTACGGACCAAACACTCATCTACGTAAAAATAAAAGTTTCACAGGCGTTGACCCCTCGCAAAAGAAGGATATCAATTCGAATGTCACTCTTTATAGCCTCTGAAGCAGTATCTTAAGTTAGTTTATTTATCTCAGAGAAAATCTAGATAGCGACTACCTACATATAGTTAAATGCTGACACTCAAGGTTCGGCCATATTCACACGGGAGAAGAAAATGTGTTTTTCTTTAACAAGCGTTTATAGGAAAACTTTTCCCTGGTATAAAAAACGTAACAATTCGATTAAGTTTCCTCGGCTAAGGCCCACTACTGCCATCGGATAAGCGATGGCCGCCATAATGGGCCGTGTCTATGGGCCACTCTGTAGTCTGCATGGCGGGAACATGATAGCGGCAGGAACGGGAGGAGAGGGGGCGGGACATTGTCTCCGAGGAGATATCTAGTGGATGAAATAATCTACTTTAAAGACAGCAATAATGCCAAGTTACGCTAACGACTGACGACACTTTATATACCAACTTTATATCCGACTGAGCGTTTATAATAACTAATAACACTGCTCTGGAACTCGGAAAAATCTCCCGCGAGTAGCGCTCTAGTACCGTAGAACCACAGTACTCGTTCTTTCTCAGCGCGGAGGGAGGTGTTATCGTCGGATGTGAATTGCCTGTGCTTAGTTGCTGCCACTTTCATACTGCGATCTAACCTTCATATATTAAACATAAACCTTACGACGATACACTTGACAAGAATATAGAAGAAAGTGTTGTACATAGTAACTAAACGAAAAAAAAACAATTTTCTTTCAAAGAATCATAATAAGTGTTCTTTTATATCGCGTTTGTTAAGAGGGAATAACCAGACCAAACCGGATATATGTCAAATATTGTCATTATATGAACTTTTAGACGTTTTGACTCTTTTCTACAAAAAAAAAATACAAATTGATTTCGAAAAACTGTTCTTTTATATAGTGAAACTATTTTTAAAATTTTGAGAAAATTTGTTTATTTTTAGTACAATAAGGTTTGACCGTAGGTCGTTGGCAGATTTGTTAAATTTTCAAACAAAATTTTGTATTACACAACTCACGTTTCAAATTTTAAAACCATGCAGTAAAATAAATCAATAAATTATTTGAAAAAAAAAGATCCGCGCCCTTGTTTTTTGATGAAAATACTTAATTTATTTACGGTCTTACAAACTTATATATAAAAAAATTACTTATTTATTTTGCTAAGACATAATTGAAAAAATATAAATACTTATGATTAAACAATAATTACAAAAAGTACATAATTTTAATTGTTTTATCATCACGAGTTGGAGAATTTTTGAATGTGGGTATTTATCGAAGTAAATTTGGAATGAAATAAAATCGACATTGAGTCATTATGTTAAAATGCTGGTATGGAGAATAATTCATCCTTCTCATCGGAACCGCCCTGTACCGCTGCAAGGGTACAATTGCAAGATCATCGTTCGATAAAATTTAAATTTTCGGCCGCTGTTAATGGCTCTTAATATGATTAAAAATGTTAATGTCACAAAGAATATTTATTTAAAAAGATTTAAAAGTTGGATAAAAATAATACTTCCTTTCCCAGAATGAGCAACAACAAAAAAAGAAATGGTGGAATTATTATAATTAAGTTAATTTCAATTACAGTCATAAAAAAACGAATTAGATTTGAACTTTAATATCTACATAAAAAAAATACCTTAACATTATTAGATTGATGCCGATATTGATTTCATTCCACGATATTACTAATACCGAACTTTGTATTCCTATCGTGAAATGGCAAAACTTTTCAGCGTTATTCGGAATATGTCTAGTTTTATAACTTGAGTTTTTATTTCTTTCGAGATGGTATCTAAACGTTATTAGTTCTATTCCTGTGGGTTAATAAAATATGCGGGGCTAAGGGAAGTATTTAATGATCGAGGCAGCGGAGGTCGCCTTAAATCAAATGTGTAAATACTATTTGGGTTCCATAACATCTCAGCGAATGTGGAACTATAAATTCTATTATTATTTGTGTAATATTGGAGAACTCCTTCAAACTGAGAAGATAATTGTTTAATTATAAAATTGTGTCCTTTAAGCTTCTAGTAGGTACTATAGGCTCGCATGCTCTTTCTTTTGGGACCAAATTTATACTTACGAAATATAATAAATGTATAGATACCCTTTTCTGCCAGCAAAAGTTTGAACACGTAGATGTTTTTCGATATTAAATAATTTATTAACGAACAATTTATTAACGTATTGTGGTTTTATAATATTTTGGATTATTTTAATTTTGAATTTTTCTGGATACTCATGAAATTAATTTTCGAGATATTAATAAAAAAAAGTAATAATGTAAAATGCTAGATGTAGCCACCCAATAATTTGGGTGATTTTACTGAACTCTTAGTATAAATAAACATGAACACCTAAGTGTTAGCACGAGGAAAGCCTGAATAACAAAATCTCGAATTGAAAAGAACTGGAATCCTTTAGAGATACAGATAATAAAGGGTGCCGTAGGAGAGGCGGAGAGTCTTCCTGCTTCATTTTAGGTACCTACTTTGTGTTGCTGAAAAGTCAGGCTCGGCTCGAGAGGCCGACGACACTTTGTAGAAGATAACACCTTATGTAAAATAAAATAATATGACACGAAGCGTTTAAATGAAGCTTTCGACTCCAAGCCTCGCTAGTTCATAAGCGGCTTGAGACGTTGAGATCGGATTTAAGGAGGGTTTTCACAAAGTGATAAGTCGTCACGCACCGTGCGAATTTTTCTTCCCTTAAGGCGATTTGTCAGTCAGACAAAACGATACTTTTTTCGCATGGGAGCGTGACAGAGACGATAAGAGATTGAATGGTGAATATGACGTTAGGCACATTGTTGCCAGAGGGAAGATTCATCGGCGCACATTCATCTTTTTTTTTTATGTGACACCTCACAAGAGCGCTCCTGTCAATACGGTGTAAAAGCAGGGGAACTACGTCGCTACGGTTGGGCGGGTGAGGTGGGTTCGAGGCGGGTTCGTGGTAACCTTTACTAATGCTGCAGGCTTATGCAGAGATAAAGGTGATCAAATAAATGTCCCAGCCACGCGCAATCCATCAGAAATAGTCCAGCCTACAAATAACACGTATTACGCGATAAAGGAATTTTATCATCGCTCTGGCCTGAAATTGGCATTAATTGATTAACGGTGGCACTAACACGAATTGCACATGTTTCGTTACAAGGCTCGATAATTGGTTTATTTTCCTCGAATCTGCGTAATTCGCCGACAAGAGCCGGCGCATTACAAACAGCCAGGAGTGCGAGTTCCTAGTGTTAGTGTATAACATTAGCTTCATTCGTCTTGTCAGATTACATTCAGCGAGCGGCTTGTATAATATGTGTATTTCTCACATGTCCACGGAACTATCTTCCTGTGCCCATCAAACTCCTGCAGGATACGCGCTCATTTATTTCAGGCGCGCGCCCGGAAAATAAATCACCGCCGCAATCGCGCATTTTCTCATTTTTCATCATCATAATTGCATTTTAACTTGTGAAACCGCAATTTTATTTTATTTTTAAATAAATCACGCTCAAGCTTATGATTTATCGCCACTATCCGCGAAATGTGAATTGTGAAAGCTGTAATTTGTGATAAAGTGATAAACCATTTATCATAAAAGGAATACACGTTAAAATTCGTAAATAAAATTTATTTAGATACAAAAATACTAACACACAATACCTTGATGGATATGTTTTTTACGGAAGCTGTAATAGTAAAAGGGATTTTCAGGGAAGAATTGATTGGATAAAAGTCAGTGAAGATACGTTTTCCGTAGAATTACCCGGGTTTATGAACTCCATAATACGAGTACAAGCACACAAAAAGACAAAGAGGAAAGGGCTATGCAAATAATAATTTTAACTAATTAATTTGTGAATGAGGTGTGCGAAGTTAAAAGGACGTTTGGCCGATTACATTTCACATTAACACAATTAGCAAGGGAAATATTTGTCTCACGCGTCCTTGGTGTTGATAAGGATGTCCGCATAGAAACAGCAGCCTTGAAGATTCCAAGTAAGATGGGGTAACAGAGAAATATTCAAGACTTTAAAAGCCAACGTGAAAGTGGAAACACATTTATTAATTCCATTTCAAGAAGAAAATTATATTAAAAGCACGATTTTTTTCATTCCAAAAAATATTTTTTATGTCAGGGTGTGGAAACTCACCAAAAACAAGTAGCAGCGTGGTGAAGCTTTTAAGATCTCACACAGTAAATGTAAAAGTGAATACAACTAAATGAAACACTGCGATTAAATAGTTTTTGTGTGAATGAATATTTTATTTCTTCATTAACGTTAGAATATATTTCTACATTAAGGTTCTAAATGGGATCGTTTTCAAATAGTAATTAGTAACAAGAAAACTAGAAAGCTTCTTGAAGGTTTTCATTCAAAAAGAAAACAAAACATTGCACGTCACTGCTAAAAACCCATTTTCTTCAGTGCCCTTTTATCTGATGTGGTGATTTATGTTAGAGTATTATTTTCGATTTTTAGTAAAATATTTCTCTCAACTAGCACACGCAGCTATAATAGCTTAAATCATGTCGCTATCACGTCAGCTCCGAAATGTCTGCCTTGAAAAATGTCCAAAAGAAATTCGGTATAAATCGAGCCTTAATGAAAAATGTATATTTATTTCACGAAAAGAGCCGCAAACCTTTACGATGACACGGGGAAAGGAACCGAACCGTTCTACAAATTTTAGTACAAGGCTTTATTGTGGAAACCTAAATAAACATGGCCTTTTTATAGACGGGGGAGATTTGCATAAGAAATGCAGTCTGTAAATTTGAAAATACGAGACACTCTATCTGGAGAGTCTTCTACTACTCGTAATATGCAAATCCGTTAGCATTTAAGGTTATTACCGCGCAGTGCAATCATTTCCAATGCAGTTCCGTTCTCTGACAACAACCATAATTTGGCCAAATAATGTCCTTACATGGAAAACATTATAAGGTTGCATGATTACTGGATACATCCGTTCGTTTCTACGCGGCACGGGCACATATATTACATGTGCAGGATATTTTATAACAATGTTGTAAATTATTATTTTTATGCCATCATCATAAGCCGCTCAAAAATATGTTTGAATTTGCATGCACAAATTATTGGCTTCATTTGTATTTTGTATTATGCTATAGGGTTCATTAAATCCATTATGATGATTATTGTATCCATGTACTACATATTAATACTAACAAAAAATAATAATTTGGTCCGATTTATCTGTTTCATTGTACAGATATTTTTCATATTACATAAACGAAGTGACACTACTTCTTAAAATTATTCCGCTGCGTGAAATTTTCCGCTTCGTGAGACGTCGATTTAAATGCTTCCACGTATTTTTCAATAAGATTATTTATCGATGGGATTTTTTTATGAATTAGAAAGTTACATAGAGCCCCTGCAAGGATTCCATTAGGCGTAAATCCGATTTCGGATTCCATCTTCATCGGTATTTTTCATTAAAATTGTAACTCGGCCGAAAGTTCCGAATGCTTATTCAGACGTGCCTTATCAATACACAGGCGGGTTCTGATTTGGGTGGGGCCCATTGTGGATTTACGCACGCAAGAAATCCAGTCGTGTTTCTGACGTGGAATAGCGAGTAGCGACTTGGAACTTGCGCAAAAAGGATTCGCTGGCCTGTGACTTAATCCGGACCTCTGGCCTCGACGAAAAACATCCATCCACTGCATTAACTAGCCACTATCCATTAGCTACTAGGCACTGGGCACTAGTCCGATCAACAACCGGGACGAGGGTAGCTGATATGCCTTGATTTAGAGGTTGTCTTCACATCATACTTAAAAATCTAAACATATGTATACACTCATATAATTGTAATTCAAATTCATATCTATGTAAACCTGATTGCTCTGTACTCACTGTCAAAACCAATGTAAAAAACCTTGGTGTAATTAAAGATAGAAACATAAAGTTGTAAATACAAATCAGTACAATTTTCATTAGAAACCAAAACATTTTTAATTTTTCCTTAATCCAATCAGTGGTACAAAATGGATCTGTTGGTTGGGTGGTGCTTTCAAAACTTATCTTTTACCTTGGGAAATCATTCAAAAAATATTTTAAATAAAGCCATTTGATTAGCCCGCTTTCAAATTATTTCAAGAATTTAAAGTACATTCACTTCATAATATTTATAAAAAAAATTACAATTATACAAATACACAAAGATTGCTTCAATAATGAGAGCTCAGCACCCTTTTCAAACAGCAATAAATAGAACAAAAAAATATTCTGGGCTCTATGACTGTCTCACGCTTTTACACCACCATATCCCAACAATTCTACAAATATATTGGAGTTAAACGATACGTTTTTAGAAGTATGATGTGGAGTTAAATGGTTTAACCAATTACCAATTAAATTAAGATTGGAAATAAATTATAAAAAAATCAGTTAGAAAACTTATTACAATCTCTACATCTAATAATACTATATTTTACAACTCAATAAAAATATTAGATATCCTTTTTCTTTCTTCACTTTTCTTCTTTCTTTTTTATCTCCTCTTGAGTCTGTTTTATTTCTTATCTTTTATTTGTTTTATATACATGAAAAAATATATGTGTGTTTATACATATATGATAAACATATTTTTTTGTTTACTGTTAATTATCAAATTTTTATTTATTTTTCCTTCGTTAAATTGTGGTTTACATGCGTTTACCCGCCTTTTTAAGTCAAGCTTTGCTCTAAAAAAGGGTGTAAGACGTATTATTTCATGTATTTTAATAGAAAATTTTATTTAATGTGTAAAAACATGTAAATAATACCATTATATTAAACAAGTAAAAAACACTCATATTCTCAACACTTCGATAGTGCGTACAAAGTGCGTGCGATAGTAAGACAACATCAATTTAAGCTTCTACAGAAATTTATTGGATTATATATTAATTAAATTGATGAAAAACCCACGTTCTTAAGTAGAATGAAGTAAACGTCCACATAAAAGTTGGCTGATTTGATAATAAAAACGAACAAACGAATGAAAAGAATTAAGAAAAACGAATTCATAACATTTTCCGAAATTCATTTTTTAAAGTGACGGCTGACAAGTTTTTTGTACCGGTAGACATCACATGCAAATAAAAGACGATCTAAAAGGGCCGATCAAATTATATTTTATATGTTAAGTCTTTTAACGGAATGGTACCGGAATATTCGGGTTACTCTTTGTTCGGCGTCAGTAAAGTTTTTAACATTTTAATCGCTTTTGATGTTCCATTAAAACGAAATAAAAATTTTGAATTTTTTAACATGCATCGAATGGAAGCCATTATTACATTAAGACAGACCTTATCTAATAATACGAGAAAAGTTTAAATAATTCAGTACCCACTTGGTGAAAGTTTCCACCTAACAAAGCGGATTTTTTGGTAGAGTAATTTCGGAGATCGATAAGCCTCAAACTGAAATTCGAAACTGCCAGAGTTGTCAAAAGTTTTGGCATATTGTGAGTAGAGTATCAATTACTTCAGCATCAAGCGTCAAGCGTTCACGGAACCCAGTTTGCTGTCTGCCGCCTGCTTCTTGTACCACCTTATTTCGTGACAGTAGTTTCGGAAAACTAAATTATGTTAAGACGCTTTATTTTGGAAAACACCAAACCAAATAAAAGGAGTTGTGAATATCTATTCCCGATAGTCCTCTTCGAATAGACTGTCTGTCAGTTGCAATAAAACATCTTACTGAACCTTAGCGCCCTTGGGGTGATTTTTCACAAAAACGGCGCTCTACAAATTATCCAATTATTATTATGTAGAGAGAAGAAAGTGATAAATATGAATGAAAGTTGAAAAAAATTAATTAGATTATGAAATAGTTTTAAAAATAAACTTTTGAATAATTGGTTAAAATAATTTTTAAGACAAAGATTTGACATTCTAAGTCTGGGATAAAAACAGTATATTATCAAAGTTTTTGTGAGGTGTTTTTAGCAGATGTTATGGCATAACCGAAATAATTCCCATTACCGGTAATAGCTGGTGAAGTAATTGTAAAAATGGACAAATACACCTAATAAATGCAAGATATGAGGGAAGTTTCCCTGTAAATAAGTCTTCCCGCACTTCCAATTAATATCACAAAGGAGGAAGGCATAAACAGCGATGCTGCGATACGCACAAAGTCGGCATAATAAAAATATATAGACATGGGATATGCGGAAGCTGTTATATTTAATGTGTTATTAAGGGAAGCGAGATATTTAAAAGACGCCAAACAGTCTCTCTCCACTTATGATTGCCCCCAGTAAGGTTTATTTATGGCGCACGAAACGAAAACAATCCTGGAAGTAGGAAAAAATTGGATATAGCAGCGGGCGGGGCGGGGACAGGGGAAGAAGGGAATTAATTTGCTAATTGCGTTTTTTACAACCGGTGTGGAAATGTTTTTCATGTCCAAACTTGTAAGCCGGCCCCACGCCTCATCTTTAGTCCGCCATAAATATTTTAAGACCCGCTTTTCTTTTTCGTGAATAATTTCGCTCACTTGTCGTCGAGAGATTTATTTTATCTGTAGGTAACTTAACAACAACATTTCTCAGGAGTCGACTTGTGTTATTGCTTATTTCATTATCCACGTTTGAATTGAAATATATTCATAGATCAGAACTCTGTTTAAGAAAATAAATTCTTTAATCGTGTTTAAACCTAGGAAAATAAAGATTTATTTCATTTATTAAATTTAGTTTTTCAAGCGAACAACCAAACACGGAAGAGAAACGAATTTTGGGTTACTTATATATAAAATTATGTATTTTAGGTTTAATGCTAACTTAAGATTTGATTTACTTTTAATACTTTCTATTAGTTACGCTGCTTGTACTTGATGTCACTAGTCCGTGTACAGTTGTAAAAAGCGTTCATAAATAAATAATAATAACAAGACAGAAAAACAGGATTTCTTCGTGTAGAGAGTTTATGTATGAGAGAACATGCATCCATTTGGCGAAGAGAAAGATTAACCGGTTATCGGCAATGTTTATTTGTAAGGGCGGATAGTTTGTAGAGAGCAGAAGCCAGGAGCGGAGCGGGAATGGTGGGTGTAGAGGTGAGAGCGGTGGGAGTAGCGAGTAGCGAGTGTCGGGTAGCGGGTAGCGAGTAGCGAGGTGTGCCCGGGGCGACTGGCTGGCGGCGCCCCCGCCCGCTGTAGCGGCCGACCCATCAACATTCGTAGCCGTGGAACTTTACACATGCTTCTACGCGTAACTTGATTTGAGCCGGTGTTTTCGTCGGATAAATGGCTGGAAGGGAATAAATGTTATCACCGATAATATTGTTATCGTGATGATAGTTTTCTGGGAGTTTTAAAGGTAAAAAAATAACTTGGCGCGTAGAGCTAACGTCGAGTCGCCTTAGGCAACAAAATGCAGATGATGGCTACATATTTCTTATTAGTTTTCAAGTTCAAACCGTATTTCAAATATTCAAATTCTTTACAACTGTTTTTCCATCTTTATTTCTTTATCCTCTAACAATTCAATTTGATTTGCTTAATTTATGTTGGAAAGATCTACTTAATACTTCTGATAAATAACTTTCTGTAATAAAAATCAAAGGGGAGCAATCAAAGATAAATTAAAGAACATGTTCAATTTACTCTAATAAAATATTATTCTTCCTAAAAGAAAGAGAAAATTAATTCCGACTATTAATCTGGGATTCCATTTCCCGAATTGCTTTACAGAAAAACAATTTATCGAAAGCTCTGGATGTTTTGCCTCTAATATTCACTATTTGTTTATATTGTTTTATTACAGGAAGCTCCCTCCCAGAGGCCTCCTGCGAGGGATGTCAGGGAGGTGGAGGTGATTCACAAATATTCTGTGTTATCTATCGTCATCCTATGAGCAGAGCGCTGAAAAGAGCACTGAACACTGTAAGAAATATCGTCGTCATTTGGCTTATTTTTTAGAATTATCTTTACTTTTAATTTTGTGCCGTATTTAAAAAAAAAATCGATTAAAAATAAGTAAACCTCCTGATCTACAACATGATTTTTATCGGAATTACTCGATCAGAATCATTCAGCATTTCGAAAAAAATTATTTCAAAAACGAGTAACCCTTATGTTGCGGAAAAAAAAACTGCGACGAAGAAATATTTTTTTTTATAACGCATATCTACAAATTTTTAAAATACATAAAAAATTTTTCGAAACTTTTTAAAAGTTGGTTTGTTTGTGCCAGGGAGTGTTCAAATCTCACTTTATGGAAAGCTATACAAATAATGCTATACCAAGCTATACCAATAATGAATCACACATTTTATAACTCTTCGCAAAAAAATTTTTTTTGCTCTTGTTTATTATTTATTTCATTATTATATTTTCCTGGCCAACATGATTTTTTTAAAAATTGATAGTGATTGATATTTTTCTAATTATTTTTCTCGTCATAAATAAAAAAAAAAGTTTCTTCTAAAAAGTCGTGCATTTCAGAATTAATGATATTTCGGAGGTAGAATCAATAAAGGTTTCTTGCCAAAATGAAAATAATGCTATTTGATCACAGTACGGGTAGGCGAGTAGGTAGATAGGTAGGGAAACAATAAGTAAACTGGGTGGAAGCAACATGAACCGGAGCTGGCACGTGATCTCGCGAGCCACGTTCCAAACATTCAACATTATGATTGCTTAAGCGAGGGTTTGATTAGACCATTAAATTTAAGCGTCCATAAAGTGTTGCAAGATATAGCATTATAGCTCAAAACGCGTTGTCTGACTTTGATATCTTCCCCCTCTTCCCGAAACTTCGGCGGTGGATTCCGAGAAGCACTCGAGACACCCTGTCGATATTCCTGTCGATTAATGCACTGCGGGCTCTGCACAACACACAGCATAGAGCAAGCCCAGAGCCGTATCTGTGATTTACGATCTGCGTTTTACCGTTTATGTTGGTCTATACATTGCAGGCGCGAGTCTTGGAGCGCCTCGCGATTAGGTACGAGGATTGTTTCGATAACCCTAATTGCAAACTGACTGAAGAACTACCTTATCTTTAAGCAATGATTCTGATTCACAGTTACAGTTAATTAAAACATACAGAGCTCTCTTACTGCAACATGGAAAGTTTGCGCGGACCTTTTCGGCCCGTTTCATACAAATCTAAAATTTGGATTTGAGATCGAAATACCCAACCAAACTGAAATATTATTTTTGCAATCAAAATATATATCAAATATCTAGTACGGATGTGTTTAATATTTTTCATTTACTCACAAATAATTGCCCAATTTGCCTCTGAAATCACGAAACACTAAAATCTTTAATGGCCTATATCTTATAATTTAATGCAAATATAAATAAAATAGCTCACTTCCGTACTAGATATTTGATTACAAAAATAATTTATTACCTTTTGATAACAAAAATAAATTTTCAGTTTGGTTGGATATTTTGATCTCAAAAACGAATTTAAGATTTGTATACTGACTGAAATGGGCCGCGCGTACGTTCCTCTCAAGAAGGTAAATTTAATTATACAAATATTTAACGCAACTGAAGTTACAATTTTAGTGAGAATTACATATATGTACATAAATACTAAAATAATCCTAATTCAACAGTAATATTTTTCCATTGCTAAACAGATCAATTACGAACTTTTGGTTGGATCAAAAAGTTAGATAAAAAAAATCCACTTTTTTGGATATTTATTGAATTTGATTAAGTTTACCAACTTGAGAGTTGTTTTCCAGTCGATTTTTATTACAACTATTAGTTAGTTGCAATAAGAAGTATAATAACAATTTCTTTCATGAAAACGGCCTCAATATACCAGTTTAAGTATCAGGCAGTAAAAGCAGGATGTGAATCGCTATCAGTAAAGTTAGTTGCCACTGGATAAGGGAAGGTCAACGGATACGGCACCGAGTCTTAGCTACAACCGTTATTTATCTTAGGCGCTATCTCCCCGGACCCTAACGGTGCACTTATCTGCTTGAGGTATAAATTATACAACGTATTTCTGCCAATATTCAGGCGGTTCAGCCCTACTGCCTACTGCCTACACAGGTACTTATTCTACACGGTTTTCTCATTCTTGCACCCTCCTTCTAACTTATTGATTTAATTTATTCCGCTAAGTTTACTAATAAAATAAGTTGCGTTCCAGCAAACTTGTCATTATAAATGTTTCGTTTACGGCTTATTTTGTATGGTTCTTAAAACAGGTGCATAAAAATGATGAATTTCGCAGAAACAAAATATGGAAGTGGGTGGAATCATAATGAACCAAGTTATAAGGCGATGGCAAGTGTAAGAGTCTTTGATGTAAGAAAACCATAAATTAAAGTATGGCGGGATGAGCCGAAAGTAAAAATATTTAACACATTACAGGAGAATCGTTTTTCATCTAAGCTTAAACCCGGCGATTAACCCACCTAGCTCCCGAGAAAGTATAAACGACGTTAATAATTTCAGGCCTTAAGTGCGTAACTTGGAGGCAAGTTTATATATTAAAAAGAGCTTTAGTAAAACAATTACCGAGTTCCGTTTTATTGCGGCTCCGAGTTACAATTTAACAGCGGCTAATAATTAGCGGTATTGTCAATAATAATTAATGAGAGGAGTGTGCGGCGGTTGCCTCGCATTTTAATCGTAGGCAGGAAATTTATGGGCGGCAAAGGGACTTTATTACCGGCAACACCTGGGCAGCATATGGAACGGAATGCCTATTCAATATTATTCCTTTTCCCCGTGAAATAAGGAGGGTAAAATAGCAATTCCGGCGAATTATTTCACCAATGAAATTCCAGAGAAAACACTCTGCAGTCAGCAGCACAAGGGCAGATCAGGCAAGAAGGATATTATATATTTATCTGTTGAGTAGGTACAATGCTTGCGTGGAACAATGCATACTTTTCACTTACACTGAGACGATACTTTTTCTTTACCGAAGAACTAAATGCATCGCACTGATTTCACAATATCTGTCAAACCAAATAATAAGGTGAAAATAAAATAAATTCAAGAAATAAATTTTTCATATTTTGGAATAATAGTCAGATAAGTTTTTAGATTTTCACGGCCAAAAGTATTTTCGTTATTTGTTTTTGGGGTGTTATGCCGTGTTGGATAAAGAAGGAGGTAGCGCAACACGGCATAACACCCCCAAAACAAATAACGAAAATGGAATAATAGTGTTTAATAAATATAAAGAAATCTGCATTGGTAGCGGCAAACGTAACAAACTCGTCCGTGGAGGAAAAGTCCGGATATAAATTGCAAACATTACTGTGCCAGACATGCATGTACAACAATTAATCATTGAATCGGGTGGATAAATAATTTGTGGCCAAACCGCACTAAGCCGATGCAGTGTTCGTTTAAAGCCAGTTTAAACGTAGTTACTTCTTCCATTGCATTCTAATGAATGTATTTATTTGGATCACAGAACCGGAACATAAATCCTTTCACTTATCCCACACAAACCATATTCTCTTTGTTTAAAGGGAATACTTGGATTAAAACACCATTTTAATGCATGCTTCTTCGTGAAAACTTCTTTCAAAGTTATTAAATTGTGCCAGAGTCAAAATTATATAATCTGAGTTGGTTAGTATTCCTTAAACAAAATACATATTTTTGATAATAAATCTTAACACGTTAACGGTGACAAAAAGCCAGCATCAGCATTATAGCTTTCGATAAATTGAATTGATATTGTAAAAATAGATTAATTAAAATAGGAAGGTACATTAAAAGATGTATAAAAAGAGCGGCAAATAAAGACTGATATATCTGAAAGAAGTTTCAAAACACGTACGATGTAAGAGCTCCTGCTTTAAAGTCTTTATAATTGGATAGACGTTACGCTACAATATTCCGGTGAAATTGCAACCGTTACGTCAACTCGTTTCTGAGTAAGCACCGTGTAGCCATTGTACCTATTCCTGGATATCTGCCATCTAGGTTTGCTTATCTTTGGTTGGCCAGGCAAATATGGCGATTTGTCCGGCGGAGTTGTTAGTGTTATGTGGCCCTCATTAGCCCGGCGGTGAGCGGTGAGCGCACCATTAATCCGCTGTTTGGATGGCGCTTGTTACCGACGGACGGCGGACGACGGCGTCGTCAGGCGTCCCCGCCCATTGGACACGGGACATCACCGGGCAACGGCCTGGCCTTTAGACAACAGCAGCCTTGGGATATTGGATATCAGTGAACTCTTTTACTTCGACGAGCTTCGGACATTATGTATTAACCGTCTTGTGTGGTATTCTATATTCATGCTCGAAGGCTAATCAGAAACCGTGCCGAGTAAAAACAGAATGAAAGTACCGCGGAAGTGATGAAGATAATACCCTAAAATATCGCGATCTTTTGAAAGATTTACAGAAAATAATTTCCCTTTTCAATAATTTGAAATTTATGTGCTTTCAACGTTCATTTAATTTCGAAATTCAAATTGACAATGCCAATTTAAAATTGTTCAACTAGACGTTTAAAAGGGATTAAAAAGGGGCAATTCTTAAAATACTGAATTTCTATTACAATGAAATCCATTAGGTCATGAATGCCGTTCATTAACGAAGGATATTTTTTAAAAGTTTCTAAGTATTTTTTTGCAAAACGGATGTTGCCCGGATTGGGCGTTTTCGGCGAATTCCCTCGCACCTCCATCACGGTTCAATTCCACAGTGATTCGAGTTTCCTTTCCATCAAACAAAAGTGTTAATGTGATGAAGCGGAGGTCGGCAAATAAAAGTTTTCTCGCGGGGGCGAGACTTTCACGATTTGCGGAATGGCAAAAAAGAGCGACCCGCTCTATTAATTAGGTTAGAGCCTCCGGGAGGGGGAAACGGCATGGGAGAGAGGGTGGGGACTCGATAAGGACTCTGCTAATTCCCCGTGTTTGCCGGTAAAAGCACATACATCAACATGGCCTCGACGGCACCCAATTTGTTTATTTTCTCCCCGCAACTTGTTTTGTCTTCCCATCCAGAGGAGCTCGAGAGGTGCGGTGCGCGGTGGAGGGAGGAGGCGATGGGAATTAAGACAGCGTCGGTGTTGACCAATTACGAAGCTGCGATAATGAAAATACAAAGGAAGCGGGAAAGACTAGTTGAGAGGTGATAAAGGAATCAAACTCCAGGTGGAAAAGACGCGTTGTCAAAATATTAACCGGAGACGCGGCGTTCGAAATATTGGCTCGGTGGCCGCTACCCGGTTATTCTTTTAATAATGAAATTGGAATAATTATTGAAAGAAGCTCACAGTGAAATGAAATAATTTATGCCACCGCTAAAATATATTTAGATTTGTTCAAGAAGTTTTCAGAATGTCTTTCGTTTATTGGGTTAAAATTTTCGATTTTTAACACGATTAGGACCTTAATTGTATTACATTAAACGATTAAAAACTTAAAATCATTCGATCATTTCAATGAGAACACTATGTACTAAAAAAAATGGTAAACGGCAATTTAAAAAAAATGTTTACATACATACATATCGGATTCTATCTAATATTAGAGAATTCAGACTCAACCGTCTGATTACAGAGTTGTTTATTAAGCAGAGTGAGTCCACTAAAATAAAAACAGAGAGCGTGGCGAGGCTGGAGGTAGGTCTCAGGTCTAGGTCTCAAGTCTCAGGTCGCAGGTCTCGTGGCGGGTTGCGGAGGGCGAGTGGTGGGTGGCGGGTAGCGGGTAGCAGGTCGCCTGACACACATAGATCCGATTATGTCACCAAATTGGATCACCTGCAATGCCGTGGACCATGTAAGAGAAGAGCAGGAGATAAGGAGGGGCTCCTCGCAGAGACGGAGGTATCTTTTACGTTTGTTTCACCCACTTATAGCCGCACACGCGGCGCGAGGGGAAAAGGTCGTGATTTAAATTGGTCCGTTCAATGGAGCTTGAGGAAAATAAATTGAAGTCAACAATTCCATTTTGCCAGAATCGAATTTTACTCGACAGTTTCTCCGGCTCGGGCGATCTTTTCGGCCGATGTTGCTTTAAAGCGAGATTAACCAAATAAACAATAACTTGAGAGTAAATGGACTGAGCTATTCCCAGTATTCATTTACTGTACGTGAAATAACGTTATATGGATCTGAAAACTGTTTTTTTATTGCAGGTAAAATTCAATTCAATTAAATGTACTCGTATGGTGAAATTGAACAAACTTTAAGGGTCCACTATTCGAATTTCAACCGCTTTCTTACATGTCTCCCTTAAACATTTGAAGTTTTTAAGCTCTTAAAAAATAAATGTTTTTTTAAAGATAATATCTAAATACGTTCCACGCCGAAACGAAAATTATATGAAATTCCATCGATTGAAAAAAATCACAAAGCATGCTCCGAAAATTATTTAAAACAAGTCTATTTCTATTATTTTACAAGTTATATTTGTGAAAAATTACACAATGTTTCTTTAAATGATACTTAAGAAACGTTCCATGAAATTTTTGCTCTATTTTAAACGAGTCATGATTTATTAAGCTTTTTCGCCATTTTCGCTGCGATTTCATTACTTAAAATATTAGCGCGCTCTGTCCAACATTGGTAATTACACAGCTTTCCATCTTCTTCTTTTTCAGCCGAATAGCGCCGCCTTAAACATTTCTTCTTTAGAAAAACGTAGAAAGGACACTGATCTAATTTGCATATTCAAAATTTTCAGCAGTATCACTGACACACCATCCAGTTACAACTCATCCAGTTTAAAATCCCTTCCCGTAGACTCCGAAATAATGAATTGCTGTTCCTCAATCAACATTCTCCTAATTATGGTTATCATTCTCCTTTCTCCAGAATGTCGAGACTTGTTAACGCAAGTCAAAGCATTGAATTTTTTGGTGTCAGCCTAAATGACTTTCGGCAGTCGATACGAAATGTTTAATTTTTAAATGTGTAAGTCTTTTAAATCCATCTTCAAGCTTTGACTTGCAGTCTTATATATGTTCTTTATATTATAATTTGTCAATGCTCTTCATTTATATGTACTTTCATTCCATTGTCATCTCTTTTTTTTATTCGTGTTATTGTTATGTTATTAATGGATTATTTATCCGTAAATAAATAAAGTAAATTTCGTTTCAATGGAGTTGCAATGGATATTAAATATCTGTTGTGTGATTTAAAATAACACAAAGTAAATTGTTAGGAGTAAATTTCCAATATTTGCTAATCCTTAAATTAAAAGAAGAAAACTGATTACTGTATCTAAAACCACAAAACCACAGAGTTTAATTTAAAACCACACAGTAACTTTGTCCTCTTTATGGTACGAAGAATTATCCCCGGATTTTCTAAAATTTCGATAGAATTCTTATAATACCCGCGAACTTCCAACTTAAACAGCTGCCGCTTTTCTCACAAGAAAAAGTTTGGAAATTTTCTACTGATCCGACAGTCGACCGGAGGCAGAGGGGTGAGATCGTAAATGAATGGAAAAAAGAAGAAAAATGCGAATACAGCCCCGTGGGGCCGGTTTCACCGCACCGCGCGGTCACCGGAGACATTTCGGCCCGATATACGCCATACGCTACACGGACAGTTCATTCCCAAAAACAATTGGAAGGTTTATCGCCTTCAGCGGGATAATTGAACTATCTGAAAATAGATGGGTCACAAACCAGCCACGCAGGTACTCTCGACACTCCCTTGACCGCCCACCCACATACACACCCACCAACCCACCGACCCACCAACCCACCGGGAGGCCGGACAGAAACTATCGCCACGTAATACGTTTGTTAATCGAATTCTTAAGATTAAAGAGAAATTTACTTGCAAGTTGCCTTTATTGTAATCTTGTTATTTTTGGGTTCTAAATACAAAAGGCAATCTGAATTACAAATTTCTAGCTATAGTAAAGATGTACCTTAGACCAAGGGATATTTTTTTTCTTTGTAGAATTTGGTTGAGAGTACCCTTGTTAAGAAAGCAACATAATATTTGAAAATTTTGAAATCAACCAAAATCTGCCTATTATGGCGTTAGTCGCATTTTTTAGAGATAAAATATATATTTATTTGTATGCCGAAAATACTTATCCTAAAAATATGTAAAAAAAAACATAAATTTTCATGACGTCAGAGCTTAGGATTACCGCTAGAGTGCATTTTTTCTTAAGAGATATTTTGCTTTTTAATTAAATCATTCAGCGTTTTGAAATTATCGCTCAAATCAAAAAATAAAACAATTTGATCGTTAACGTTGTGAATTTGCGAATCGCACTAATTTCAACTTCAAATCAAAACGAAACAATGTTCTTTCGAATAAACAACTATAATTAAATATACTTGTACGAGTATGTGGTAATTATAAAAGGTATCCGACCACTTTGTCCACCAAAAAACCATGGAATCTCTAAAACGGATATTTGTAAAGTGAAGTTATTCCCAATATCCTTGAAATAACTAACAGTTCAGGCTTTCAGTCCTCGGCTCAAATGAGTCGTACGTACTTGAGCTCTTGATCCCGCATTTTCGGAACGATATAGGAAAAATGTATCGCAGAAGGGGTGTAATGGCGCAGCCTTAATTAAGCTAATGATTTATAACAAACTGGAGCTAAATCTCTGCAGAGATCGTTCATTACAGAAACGTTGGTTAATCGCCGGTCATTTTGAAAAATGTCGTTATATCGCACAAGAGTTTCAAATGCTCGGGGCCAGTGGAACTACGAGGTTTCTAAGGCTGAAGGAATTGCGAAGGGTACATTAGGGGTGTACAGGTAAATTAGCTAAAGCCATTACGAGTGATCGCAATGTTTCGACCCTGAACGTTGTCTTTCCAAGTCGTACGGAGAAATTCATATATTTATATTAAGAATAGAGAAAGAGAGAATAGTGAATGATGAATACTTGGAGCAGGTGAATGAGTTTGTGTATTTGGGAAGTATGTTTACAAGACATGGGAAGACGGATAGAGATATTGAAAGAAGGGTAAATGCCGGAAACTCAATTAATGGGGGACTGACCCCGTTGGCGCCAACAAAAAACTGTCAAAAAAAGCGAAGCTAGCCGTCCATAATGGAGTGCTGGTACCTACCTTGATGAACGGCAGTGAGGCATGGAACTGGCAGAGAAAGGATGAAAGTAGACGGAATGCTGTAGAAATGAAATCCCTGATGCGTATGTGTGGTAAAACCATCTATGATCGAGTGAGAAATGTGAAGATCCGCAAAGAATGCAAGGCTGATGTAAGCGTAATGAGTAAGATTAAGAAAGGGACGCTCAGATGGTTTGGGCACGTAGAGCGAATGAATGAGGAAAGGAGTGTAAGGAGAATATATGACGCAAATGTGAATGAAAGACGAAGTGGGGTACGCCCGAGGAAGCCATGGCACGAACAAGAGAATCAAATACTTGAGTCGGGCGATGTCAAGAGTCAGAATAATAGGAGAGCATGTATGACACGATGTATGAATGTGAACGAGGCAAGGTTAGTTAATAAGTTTGTTAGAGAAAGAGACGCAAATAACCATAATTTCAGTTATTATATAAAATGTAGGCATTACCGAAATAAAGTTTAACTTAATTCCATGGTAAACAGTCAAGGACCTTCCAACTCTGCCACGGTGGATCGAAATATTTGCAAAAAACAATTTTGCAAATATTGGAAACGAACGAAAAGATTCTAGCAAGAAATGTTTTTACAAAAAATTATACATATTTCGTTCGAGAAGTTACGGTGTAAAAACAACCCAAACAACATGCGAAGTGAAACACAAAAAATATGATTGATTTAATATGTCAAACCATCGAACAATACCGCGATAAGAATGACAAATGGAAAGTTTTTCCACCTCCGTCCTACTCCTAGTTGGAGCCGACGGCAGGTTAACGTTCAACCCACGCGGAGAATCTGATTAAGTTTCCCCTGCCTTCCCAGGGGTGGATCCAGGCGAGATGGTTTATTTGTTTGAGAAAGGATCAAGATAAGATAGCAAATATTTCAAAGTTTTCAACAATTAAATTAAAATTCCTTCTCGCGAGACTTTAGAAAAGAAGTTGAGCGTATTGATCGGCCGATATTTGAATAAATTTGAATCCGGCCGGATTAAAGGTTACTAAATTGGGTAACGATTTTTTATCACAACCGCGTTAGATTTTTATTTAATTTGCTTTATTAAATTGCATAGATTGGAATAAAATCTTTCAATAAGTTTCAGGAAATTCATAAAGAAGAATTAAAGAGAAATAAACGGACGCCAAAGAAAAAGAAAATTATTCGCTTAATATAATTGTGATGGTCTCAAAATATTTATTGTGTAATTACAATAAATTCATGTATTAAGTTATGTTTATAATAATATATGTGGGAGTAAATGGTAAAAGCATTCGATTTGATTATATCTTGTAAAATGACTGAAAGCCCTACGTCAAACATTAAAACTATGAAATTTCAAGAAAATGTAAAACACTTTTTAAATATTCAAATAAAGTTAAAAGCTTTGTTTCCCAAGTTGCCAAGACAAAAATAATATACAACGTAAAATAATTGTTTATTTGTGACAACGGAGAAGACTGGAACTCGGCTTATTTTTAATGTAACAGTTAAAAAGTGTCCTCTATTTACATAAATTAATTTATTTCTATAATGTGAATTACGTTGAGTTTTTTCATTTCTTATAAAGCGTTTAACAAACTAAGGGTTGAAGTGTATAATATCCTCTGGTTTAAGAACATTAATATATACGAATTGAAAAATATGTATTATTTACGGTCCGTTATCAAAATATAAAAAAAAACTGACTGACCCGATCGAGTGAATCATGTAAAACTTGCATGGGATAATGTCTATAGATCAGTGTTGATAATGTATAATAAATAGTATGATATAGTAAGATGTAAATAGGATTTGAAAGAAATAAATAGGAGTAAAGTGCGTGCCAAGAGAGAGTAGGGAAATGGCGTGATGATTCGTTAGCTAGTTAGATATGATGAAATGATCAAACCATTGAAAAGATTAATGGTCAGAATTTGAGAGACTAAAATTAATTTTTAATTAAGCAAATAAGAATGGGGCAAAATACCTCGAGAAAGTCTAGGAATAATGAACATTTTCGTGCAATGTTTTCGATCAGTTTTAATTAATATTGCTAGTAATTTGTCTTGAGGAACTGCCCGCTGAGGCTCCCCACCCTTCCCGAGAACCGACAGATACTAAACTATATTGCTGGCCAGAGTGATTGATGCTTTGACCTGTAAGCTTTGAATAATGACCAACGATGAGTTATATGATTTTCAGTCAATAATGCTTCCCGTCTGTAAACCTTGGCTGATGATTTTCTTTTCGTGAATATAACTATCTACCGTACGCTATCATGGAGGAGATTTTTGTTTAACAAAAAAAAAATTGTATCTACGTTAGGATGTATTTCAAAAATTAAAAAAAAAAAAATTTGAAGTTAAACTGATTGATGGAGGGGTGATGAAAAAATCGTAACCTTTTTCGTTGTTCTTCCTTTTTTATGACTCACCAAACTCCGATGCTTGGTTTCAATCTATTATTTTACGGTTATTTCTACCTGAAAATAAAGAATTGTTATTTTCTTCGTAGGTACCTGCTACAGTATTTTATTGGGACGTGAATTATCATCCCGGTGTAAACATTTATTCGTTTAGCTGACACAAGTCACGCTTATCATAGAAAAATGAAGATGGATGTTACAGAGAAAGTGAAGGAGATGGTTTGTTTTTGAAAATAATCTGAACACAATACATAGCAGTTATTGGTTAAACCATTAAGATCAATATCGTATTAGGATATTCTATTATCGGTATATTGTACCGAAAGTACTTTATTAAATGTGTGAAAATAATAATGCGAGATTAGATAGCTTCCCTTCCCGAGATTTATGATGTGAACTCGCTGGTTATCTCCAAAAGCGGGTTGTTTTATTTTCGCAACCAAAATAATGTTCCCAAAAGCTCGGATTTGAAATAAAACGAAAATCTTCCGGATCCGAATTATGTTCCTAAATGTCAGTTAAAAGGATGAAGGATTAGTTCTACAATCTTGATTCGAAAATCGTATTTTTCAGGACACTGTTTCAGGAAACTTTCCGTCGCTGAAGGCTTTTAATTTTACTTTCATGTTTATGATCCTTGGGAATATTCACGAAAACATTCATATTCTGTTTCACCTTTCCGGAGTAAAATAATGTTGGATATTTTTATTGCTGGGTTTATCCGGGATAAAAACAAGATAAACGCACGATCGGATAAGAGGGTTTTTTTTTTTGTTTTCAACAACAAAGCTGTTTGAACTGGAATAAACTATTAATTTGTATGGCGTGCCGCTCGTGAAAAGCTGCACGGCGTAAATTAAACTCACCGGAAGAAGTTTGGCGGCTATTAATGACACCTGTCTAGTGCGAACAAATGAATATCAAAGAAGGGGGGTTGACAAAGACGTACAACAATAAAACAGTCACTTCTATAAAACATCGACCAAAGACGAATGTTGACGTTTGATAAGTTATTCATATAAATCACCTCAGCGGATTGTTTTAACCTCTGTGCGTATACTGAAAATGATCGACCATGTTATGTTCATTTTTTTAATTCATAGTATAGTTTTGCGAAACGGAAACCTTGATTTCCATTATTTGGTATTTCCCTGACTCCATTAAAAAGCTTTCGGTAAAAAGCAAAAGGTAGATAGCACAAATGGAATCGAATTAACATTCTGAATACGACTCAGCAAACGGTACAGCCTGAGTAATCTCAACTTGAATTCGGGATTAAGAGTGAAAACAACTTCTCCCCTTACTTACTGGGTCACTTAATCCTTCCGTATATACGATACAGGAGAACCCTTCTTTAACCTTCAAGGACATTAAAACTTAAAGGTCGCACTTGACACTGCTCCGATTTCGGATTAACAACCACAAATTGCTTTTACTTAACTTTTTGGAACGAAAACCATTTTGGACTTCTAGGCACTTATTCAGGCGACGCTTCCCGGCTCAAAACGAAGAAGATGGAGACATATGTAATTACGAATGTTGGACAGAGCGCGCTAATATTTTAAGTGATGAAATCGCAGCGAAAATGGCGAAAAAGCTTAATAAAACATGACTCGTTTAAAATAGAGCAAAAATCTCGTGGAACGTATCTTAAGTATCATTTAAAGAAACATTGTGAATTTTTTCACAAATATAACTTGTAAAATAAAAGAAACAGACTTGTTTAAAATAATTTTCGGAGCGTACTTTGCGATTTTTTTCTATCGAGAGAATTTCATATTATTTGCGTTTCGGCGTGGATCGTATCTAGATATTATCTTAAAGAATAACACATATTTTTTTAAGAGCTTAAAAACTTCAAATGTTTAAGGGTATGTAAGAAATCGGTAGAAATTCGGATAGCGGCGGCTTAAGTCGACTAATAAATGTGCAATATTTCAAGAAATATTCAAGAAATATTCTCAAACAAGGTTTTTGAAATGTATCCTGCTAAAAAATTATCTCAAATTATATTCGTTTCCTAAAAGCCCGTTGAAAAGTTTCGTGCTGTGTGAAGATCTTAAGGTAAATATTTTATAAAGAAAAATAAAGCGGTTCATTCATCAGCGTCAACTAATGAATTAATAAAATATCGTCGGGAATTAAATGAGAGACAAAATGGATGTGATTTATTTACTCCGAGTTTCCGACATTCACGTGAAATGCTCGGCATTGACAACTAGAGCCTAACTTTTTTCGTGGTAGCTAATATCAAACTGGAAAACATTGGGGAAAATCACTTAAGCCGAGGGTAATTGATTACTTAACTTGATTATAAACGGCGTCCCATGAGGGACGTCGGATCGTCTCCTCTCTCCGCCCCCATCACCCCCGGCGATACGGGAGGACGATGGCTGACCGCTGATAAATCCTAGATTTTCCCTAAACATTCTTGATTGCCTACCAAATCCCCAACACAATGATTATTTGCAAACTAGTAAACATGAATAACGCTAAAAATATAATAACAATAAAGGTCCAAATAAAATAAAATCATTTTGTGAATACTTCAATATTAACAGATGTTAAAAGTTGTAAAAAAACAAAGATGAAATTATTCACTAGGCCATCTAACATAATCATGAAACTAGCCAAACCGAAGACCGCCCGTTCAAAACCTGTTGTTTATAATTTTATCTTTTCAATAAATCAAAGTCAAAATTTCTTCCGAAAGCATTAGATTTGCAAGTAGGTACTTAAATACTTACAAAATCATTAGATTTGTAAGTAGGTCTTCCGAAACATTAGATTTGTAAATAGGTACTTAAAAACTTACCTGCTTAATTATAAACCATATAATATTTTACATATTATTAAAAATAAATATAAAATAAGCAATTACTTATACCATTTGTCCAAAGAAACGTCACAATCTCAATTACAATATAATTTTTTCTTTTCCTTAGGTAGGTAGATAACATAATACAGAAAAGCTAAGTCAAATCTCAGACATAAATCGGCCAACTGTCTAGTCGCAGTTAGCCTTCGTCAATGATACCCACCTAGTCAAAGAAAGACTTGCTTGAATAATTAATTGGATTAAACAGATTTTCGAAACCGGAAAATATTATAGATGCAATGGCAAACGGTTGAGTTAAAAAAAACTTCTACGCTCACTCAACAAAATTTGACAGTTTATTTTTTTTTAATTTATTAAAAATTTTGTTGGTTTTAATACCATTAACTCGTAGTAATTGGATTTATTGATTAACCAGTTCTTAGCAAAAGAAAAGTAATAAATTGAATGACTTTAACAAAATATAAGTCTGGTTGTGTCGGGTGAAAAATGATGTCTCTCGTAAGTAAGTACGGTAGGTATTTTTATCGAGTTACTTTCGTTTGGTGGTTTGTTTCATCAGGCGGGATCAGTTTAATTCCCATTGTTTGCGTCCTTGCCCTGTCTTGTGTAAGATTTAATGTCCCGTACTTGGGTATATAATCTGTCCAGAGATCTGCGCCCGGGCCGTCAATGCCGGGCAATGGGCAATGGGCAACGGGCAACGGGCAACGGGCAACGGGCAACGGGCAACGGGCAACGGGCAACGGGGAACGGGCAACGGGTTAATCTTATCGAGCTCGATCGGGTAATGTGGCCCGCTATTTATTCTGGACGGTGACGGTCAAACTTGTGAGAGAAAGCTTTCTGACTTAGATTCAATACGAATTAAAAAAATAATGTACCTAAAACTACAACGCCTCAATTGCGGACTAGGTTTATGAATGGCTACGTTACTGTCACATCACTATTATTCAATTCAATTTAATTTATTCACTTTTCAAACATAATAAAATTAAAATTTCAAATCGTTTTTAAAATAGAGAAAATATTAAAATAAGCATATTTAAGCAATTTAAATAAAAAAAAATAAACAATTTAAACATCAATGAAGCACAATCAGACTAACAGCAATAAAGCTTGCTGTCTAAAGTGTGCTTCATTGATGCTAAACATGTTGATATTCAAAGTGATTCTATTTAACAACAAGACTGCTCTCCCGACTGGCATATCCATTGGTAAGCTAGTTCTGCAAGCCGGGAAATAAAACAGTCTATGCTGTCGGCGAAGGAGATAACCATCGGGAACATAGAAACTAATGCTCTCCATAATTGCCGAGTTTTCGAACCGTCCATTAATCAGTCTGAAGAAATGTGTTATAATGAGCACATTCCTTCTAACCCGTGGACGGTTCATACCGAGCATGCCCAAGAGAAAGTCGGTAGGGTAGAGCCACGGATAGTAGCCGTACTCCCTCAGGTAAAGAAATCTCAGGATTATGATGTCCCTCACACCACTACTAATTGTCTATGATCTCTATTCTAAAATGTCTGGTCTGTCAACAGTCGTGTCAAGAAAGTCTCAAATGTATAAATCAAGTGATTAGTGTTTTCCTCAAGTCATCCAAGCAAATCAAGTAATATTACAGTTACCAGTAATAGTTATTACCTATCTTAAAATACATAAAAACACTTGTAAAAACACTCTGGTAAAAGTCTAGTTCTACCTGGTTGTAAGCTGGAGAATAAACATTTTCAGCTGACCTTTCTTAAGAGTGAGAATGGTGTGAGTCTTTTCTAGACAGTCATATATTTATTTCAAAGCTGCGTGCGTACCTCATAGAATAAATTATGTTTCGAGCTGAAAATATTATACTTAACCTGTATAGTTCAGAAAAGAAAAGCTGTACAAATTTCATGACATCACAACTGACAATTTGCAAAATTTTAGCGAGTCACGCAGACATATTTTCTGCTTTTATTGTTAAGATTTAAAATCAGGCGGTTTTAGTAATAGAATTCGGTCAAATTACATAAAAAAGTCAGAATACAAAAAAATGACGAATGACAAAGCAAATCCTGAAAGAGTTATAATTGAACAGTAATTAATGTCAAAACAGATTTCCATGAAGACGGGTTGGTCTCCGCTGAAAGGTTTATTGAAATGGGGGCTTAATCCGCGGCCGGAGGCGCGTCCCGTCACGCGATCCCTGTCACTCTGCCGCACTACCGCACCGGGGGCGGGGCGCGGGCACTTACCCTCACTCGCGCACTATTACTCGATGATCAGTAGCAGAAATCATACCTGGATGCAATGAACATATTTTAACAGTGATTTAACGAAGCTGATTGATTTATATAATTAATTTTCCTCTCTTGTGTCAATCAATGAAATTTTCGTTATTGTTTTATTTTTTTAAATTTTTGGTTTTAAAGAAAGACGAACGTTTCCGGGATATAAATAATCTGACTAATTGAATATCTGCTTTTACCATAATTCAATTAACTGTACCTATTATTTTTATTTTACTTGAATGGCAACTTTCCACATCCTTCTCCTCCCTTTACCCGTCCAAACTCCAAAACCTGGTTTTTGTTGTACTACAATTTTTCTTTTTTGTTACTAAGTTCTGATTTTTATATTTTAGTTTACATTCATTAAACATTTAGTATTAAATTTCTGAATCAACCTATTTGCAAACTTTAATTGGTCTATTTTTGTCACCCTATTCTGCACTTTATGTAAGTATTAAGACTGTTTATGTTCATGTTCCAATGAATAAATAAATAAAGCAAAAGCGGAAGGTGTTGCTTCGCGATGACAAGTTGTTACATACTGCATCCTACAGGGTAAGGCTACCCGAATGCTAGGCAACCTCCGATGCGGGAAGGGCTCCAGATTGTAACGAGTTCGGTTCCGATGAGTTATTTCGTTAAAATTACACCAATGATTGCCAGCCTCCGATAAGAGATGACTCCGGGAAGAAGGTTATTTAGCATTGATTAAAAACACAAAATTAAGGAAGTGATGTAAATTTTATTTTCCCTTCCATTCACTTTCCCCGTAAAAAGCATTGTCTTTGATTTCATGTCACGCGATGGCCAGTAACGTTAGTGATTTAATTTTTTCATTTGGACGCAACATTACGGTCAATATACAGCTGACAAATGAAAATAACTCTTTTCAACGTTCATTATTATGAATGATTTACGGATTGTCTAATCAAGTTAAAAATGAGAAATAACGGTGGAGGCGCCTTTATTAATTTTTAATTTATAAATCGTGCAATAAAAACAGATTAAATTTAACAATTTAAAAATTACAAAATATCCGAGCGGAATTTTTCGTGATGTAGTTTAGGAAAAATAATAAGATGTCTAGAAATAAGAAACACATACGATGTAGGAGAGCGAACCGTCGCCATGCATAGTTGAATCGCGCCGTTGCATTCTCAGAAAAGTTTAAAAGTTGAAACGACCAGACACGAAAATTATAGAAAAACTTTACATCGGATTTTTACGACAAAGGAAGCATTTTTAAAAAGGTATCTATGATGTGAAAGCGGAATACCACCATAAGGCATTGAATGAACTGTCCACAATTATGCAAATGTAGAAATAGCTATTTATAAAAACTCAATAACCATGCTAAAAGATAGATTTTCAAACAATGTGTTTCTATTTTAAAAGCTTTAAATTATTCGATCACTTTCACAATATCACTGCTTAATTGAAAATAGCTCGAATGACGAATAACGAATAACGAAAGTACATTAATCAACCGGACAGCCGGCTCTTTCAATTGGAAATGGAAAAAGATTAGTTGCATACTAAAATATGCGATAAAACTTCGCCAGATAATTCGGTATATCCAATGGATGACAGCGCCGATCCGCGATAGCTGGAAGACATTTTTCCAATTCGAATTGAGCGAAATTGAAAAATGCAAGTTTAACACGATTAATTCACTTAATTTCCGATTCGATCCGCCGGCGTAAGACCGTCGATGATGCGTATCTCTCCTCACAGGCGCTGGCCACCCAACCCAACTTCCCACCACCCGCTTCCCTCTCCCGGCCAATTCCCCACCAGCTATCAGTTCCCGAGGAGGTGTGAGATAAAGCCAAATAAATTGAAAATTGTTCGGGATTGATTTGAATAGAAGGCTTGGTCATCAATCCTTCGAGCGACGGCCGCAGTAATTGGCTGGAAACTTTCAGATGTTCCTGGGATATAAAACTTCAAGGTGCGGATAGATTAACGTCACTATTCACCAGTCACTGGTGCCTGAAAAGTATCCCAAACTATACTACACGTAAATAGGGTTTTCCTATAAGGAAACTCCGTGTTTAAATGAGTCTCTTAGAATTGCGAAGCTATGAGTTCTGATTTCACAGACAAATGAAACGAGAGAACATTTATTACACTCTTTTTAGATTGTTGTAAGAGTTAAAATGAAGGGAAGGTAGTAAATGGATACTAGAATAAAGCGATAAGTAAAAGCTCCCCAAAACGAAGAATCCTAATGATTGTGTTGGTTCGGCCGCGGCGCACGATACGTAGCGGAAATGCGTGATACGGAGCCATCTGCTTTATCTTTTCACGGCTATCGGGTCATAGACTTGATGGAAATTTATAAAGTTCGAAATCATTAATTATACACTGGAGTAAAAGTGTGTAATTTTGTTCTACACAACTAACAGCAAAAGTAACTAACAGTAAATGAATAATACTTGCACACTTAATATTCTTTATTCATCGCTTTACTTCCACGGAGAGTGCATATTAGGGAGAGTTATTGATAATCAACCGTCTTTTTCCTACTTTGTGTACGTTGCACACTCAGGTGACTAAAGTTTGATTCAATAATAAACCGCTTAAAATACAACGACAAAGAGTTCCGTGAGAGGGCAACATGATTTTTATTTTATTTAAAGAAAGTTCTTTCTCCATGAAATAACTTCCTTCGAAAGCCTGAAAATAAAATCCAATTTCACCCTAGAAGAATCCAATCACTCGCACAAATAATTCGATTCCATTCCTCGTTCCATTCGCATTAAACGTTGTTTTCCGAGTTGCGTAAGAAGCAAGCACAATACTTCTATTCGCTAGGAATATTAAGTAAACATGCGTCGCTGAGCGGGCCGGGAGCGGGCTGGGAGCGGGCTGGGAGCGGGCCGAGAGCGGGACGGTAAGTTACCGACGGGCAACTATTTCACCCACGTCACACACACGATTTACCTGGGGTGAAAAACCGCCAGTGAATTGAAATAATTGCAGATGGGAGAGGAAGAAGACGCGTACTCTGAATATGAAATGAAGCATCCTGAGGAAGAGTTATCCCGTAGTGGATGTGATCACAATTAATATGACGCAGAATGGAGCACGGCACAAGGAGGAGAGTCGGTTAAAAGGTCTTAGATTACCCAGAGCGGGCAGAGGCCACCATACGGAGGGGCTGCCGACAAACGGTAGGCTATTTAGGATGACAGACCCAAACCACAGGGTTGTGTGTAACAAATAGCTGCACATCCGCCCCAACTGCCCCCGTAGTTTAGCTACAACAGACTACCCCTTCAACCGTTTCATGAATAATATAAGAGTGTATACAGAATCGCTTTGTGAGCTCCGTTTAGATTTCTCAAGCACAAAAAGGTGTTTTTTTAATATAATTTATTCTCGTCACGTGGTGTTTATGCGTTGAAAAATAATATCTTTGAGTAACTGAATATTTCCCGGCCCGAAAACGAAATGTACCCAAGTGGTTTTGGTGAATAGTTTTACTGCCGAACAAAATCTGATTTTTTCTGCTTCCGAAGTTGTCGATATGTCGAATCATTCTTAATTTACGAGACAGGTCGTAAACACACGGATGCCGAGTTAATGGAAGCGAAAAGTGAAAATAACATCCAAATAGAGAAGAAAAAAAACTGTTTTGAAAGAAAGGCCGTGTGACCTGATGTATTAAAGACTTAATTAGATTGATTCGGTCGTATAATGTCGGCTATAAAACTAACAATACTAGACTAAGATTTAATAAAGGAGATAGAAATAAATCGAATCGGGAAAATATTACACTCTCGTCTAGCGAATCTACGGAGCGGAGAGGGGAGGCTTCATCCATCAAGTGCCGAAATGAATTTTAATCAAAGCAGGAGATTGGAAATTACGTTTTCAAACGAAAGGCGCTTAAACGCATTAGTACCCACCGCGCGTCAGGTGGACGGAGCACGGAGCAGGGCCATGCTAATTATTATTTCTACTTTCGTTTTTACTAGCATACAGCAATACAGACTCAATCAAATGCTAATAGCTATATTAAATGTAAATAAAAAAAAATTACTTCAAAATAATTATAAAGAAAGGTAGGATTGAGGGATCAGTAGGATTTATCGGTCCAGTTAGGAGTTCTATTGAACCGAACCATCTGATATGAAAATATCTGGAGTCAGTGAATTATTTTCTCATTTGGTCTCTGGTAGGTTGACATGTTGTTCCTGTATTGTTTTGTATTTATTATACTTATATACTTATACTTATATTTATTATACTTATATATATATTCGACCACCACAACACGGGCATGTGCCTAGCATGGTGGTCGAAAAATTCTAAAATTTATGTAACCAACATTTCAATGAATAAAGAAAACTTAAAAAAAAAAAAAAAATTGCGTAGCGTTGATTGACAAGATGATCATTTGTGGAAAAGTGAGTGGAAGGGTTAAGTTTTTCCTGTGGGGAAGATTTAACCCGAACATAAAGTCAAAAGAACAATAAAAATGTAGATTTAAATAGAGCTGTTTTTATAAAAATCACCCCAAGGGCGCCATATATTTTTTTCCATGGCTCTATCATACTTCTAACTACAGTGATAATTTATCACAACAACGTAACTCAAGGCAAATAAGCAAACGGATTGAATCCAGCAACTCACCAGTCAGTAACAACATTAAAAGAACTATAAATACAATCAGCCAATGAGCGTAATGCTACATATTATTTATATTAGCTATGTACAGGTAGATATTAATAAAGGACTATATTTATCCGGCAGGTCAAATAAGTAATGTTAGCGAATTTCGTACATAGTTTTGCACGCAGGGGACATAATATTGGAAACATTGCGCATTGCATGTCATCGGAGATGCTATTTTTCAAATCTGGTATTGAATTATTTATTGTTCAATTTAAGGGAAAGAAAAGCAAATGTTAAATGGGTCTTTAAGTACAGGGATTTCATCAGACTTTATCTTGCTAAGTGTGATACTTTGTAGTAATCTTAAACTTTCGTATTGGTTTTTGAACTTATTAAAATCCAGAGCAATTTATATCCATAGCTGTATACAAGAGTAGAACTGTGCAGGAGCGAGACTGGATTTTAGTTACACGGCTCAAAAGGCAAATTTCCAATCAATTTCCAGAGCTGGATTTCAGTTTGGTCGTGGGTCGTGGCCCTGTTGAGGAATTATTTCCGCTTGTAGCCCGACAGCGACTTGAGTGGGATCTGGCGGTAGTTATCGGAAGTTATTATCTTAGGAGCGCATCGCGGTTCGGCATGCGTAAATTATTTCGTGACTAAATTTGTGAAAATTGGATTCTTAGGGGCCATAGGTCACACGTGAATTAGTACTTCATCATAAAGGTTGGGCGAATATATTTCCAATAGATTGGGAAAGTTCTGCAGTGTTGAATATAAGATTCTTAGTAAAGTTTCAAGTTTATGTTTCATATTGGAACCGATGTCGATAACATTAATTTATATGAACCATAATTGAATAATAATATTATTCGTTGGTATTTATTTATTTATTTACTCCTTTTTTAGAGGCTTTTACATATTTTATGAATAATAAAAAAAATGTATTTATTGTACATAAT
Source organism: Glyphotaelius pellucidus (assembly GCA_936435175.1). Lineage (NCBI taxonomy): Eukaryota > Metazoa > Arthropoda > Insecta > Trichoptera > Limnephilidae > Glyphotaelius > Glyphotaelius pellucidus. Next base: position 31,514,027 of record OW386543.1, read on the forward strand.
TGAATAGGCTCAGTAACAATGTTTTATATTTGTTTAAAAATATATTGAAGATGTCCACTGACTTGGTACAGTTATTTCCTTCCATTAGTATTCTGGGCAAAGAGGAATACATATGGTAGTTAGTACCAGAATTTCTGCACTGAAATAAATCCTGACTTCTGGTATTACGTTGTGGTATCCGGAAGCTTATCAGTTCAAGCAATACCGGACTATCAATTAAATTGTTTAGAATTTTGTATAAAAATACCAAGACAGTGAAAATTCTTCTGTCTGACAATTTGAGCATATTAATATCATTTAACAAAGTGTTATATTTCAACATAATAATTGCTGGAATACCCAATTTAAAATTAAGAAAACGTAAGAATTTGTTTTGTATTCTTTCAAAAGCATGAGTATTATAATATGAATTCCAGACGAGAGAATTGTACTCCAGCTGACTTCTAACATAACCAAAATATAAGATTTAAATACACTTTATATTGTTAAAATTTCTGGTTAGCCTAGTTATAAATCCCAACATTTTTAAGCCCTTATTACAGATTTCTCTTATGTAGTTAGCAAATTAAAGATTTGATTGAAAAGCGATGCCTAGGTCTTTAATTTGTTTTAATGTCTCAAGAGCATTGTTATCAGTGTTATCATTAAAGATCACTGGATTTTTTATTCGAGAAAATCTAACTATTTGACATTTGGAGATATTTAAGTGAAGTCTATTGTCATTACACCAAATTAATAATTTGTTGATATTATCTTGAAGAATGTTGCAGTGGTATGAATGATATATGAAGTATGAACGATATGAAGTATAAATTTATATATAAAAAAATGCTCGTCGAATAAACGATGCTGGTTAAAATATAAATTCAAATGATTCATTTCAATCTCGTTTTCAATATGCGATCAATTGATTTTTGCCCATAGTTTTGATTGCATCGCCTCCTGCCCACCCACCGTGTATGGGTTGGTGCAATTCCACACCCCCGCTATAACTAAGCGGGCACACGACAAGTTGATTATGTCAATAAATTCAAATTGTGTTACCGGTGACGCCGAATTTGACAGTAAAATGCGTTTGTAATCGAATAGGCCTCGGCAAATATTGGCAGTTGCAGTTAGAATCAGTGTACGTGCGTAGCACTGTACTGCCGGGCTACCCACGTTTAATTGGCATTAACGGTTGCACTTTTCATGAATAAAGTTTGTGCGCATCCAAACGATGTGCTATTTAATGATATGCAAATAAGTATTCCACCATTAATCAGATTAGTTTGAGGGACCAATTTTGATGCGAAATATTTGATAGTCCGGCGTTTATTGGGATGCTAATAAATAATGCTTGTAAATTAATGAAGTCCGCACTGCCTCTATTCCAAAAAAAATAATTATCTAATTTCAAATTTTCATCAAAACTATAAATTCGATTAAAAATACACAGCTCGGAATTAGAATTACCGAATGATTCAAAGAAGTAATTACAACCCGGTTGTGAAAACAGAATGATTCCATTGAAAGTAAAGTAAAGTACTAGCTTTTATAAAAAAAAAAAATAAGCAGAAGGCTACGCTTTCTAAGCGCTATTAAAGAACATAAAGTAGCCAGGAGTCAGAACCTCTGTATTACAACGTAGACGGCAGACATTGTTATTTCTAAAAATGTTTTATATGCAATCAACTGTTAGAGAAGATATTTATATTTGGTTATTACAAGGCTAAGTGCGAAACTTTCTCATTTATTGCCGTAACTTTGTGAGAGTCTTTGAACCCAGTCTTCCATTAGTAGGAATTTATAGCAGTGAAAATTATGCATTTGTCATGATTTTTTCTGTGCCGAATCAGAATCAGAAGATAATAAATAATTTTATTGGAATACTTTTGTTGTCGCTTTTTTAATAAAGTTGCGAGTATCTAAATTAAACACAGCGCATAAAATATTGCGTCATGGTTTTGTCAGACCGGAAGGCTCAGACATAAATCATGACCGGCGGTGGTACGGTTCTGCTACGGCCCCGCTACGACCCTCTACGCCCTCTACACACTCTATCCTGCTACGGCAGGAAGAGTGGAAGCCATGAAATGAGGGGATAAGCAGAGATAACTGGAACATTAAATGAGTAGTGGAAAAACAAAAGCTCAAACCAATGAATTCTACATGGATTTGTTTGTTTTGTTTGTGTTCCAGAGTTGGGAATCTTGTAAATCTGGCACGGTTGTAGTTTATTTTTTCGTTGTGTTTTGTCGTGAGTTTATCGTCTACAATTATTCTCCTTTTCCTTATTTACTATTTGAGTATTGTATTGTGATCAGTTTTCGGTGTTAAAATGTTTTCCACCGATATGCGTGGCGTTATCATTCCTGATGTCAACTTTTTCGTCAAATGATTAGTGCCACAGTTTATATGCAAATAAAGCCGGCATGTCATGCTTGAAAACCATTTTGTTTGCAATTGAAGAAACATAAATAAAAAGTTGCGTGTTTTGTAGAGCTTCAAATGCATTTTTTAAACGAAAAAATATAGAGAAGGAGGGTAGATTAAACAAAAAATCATTTGATGACACAAGATTAAAATATGTAATTTTACTTAAGTATATATTTATCCTTTCTAAGAAAATATTTTTAGTAAGAGACAAGATAATTTATTTGAGGTTTCTGCAGAAAAACATTTGTCATAAACATCTCTATGCATAAAATGATTGCGACTCAATTTAATGACGACTTATCATTATTGCTACTTTTTAAATCACATGCCCGCATTGACTGGTAACAAACGTTGAGAGCATGAATACATTAGTCAGGAAAACAGCTTGCACAGTATTATGGTTGTCTTCGGAAACAACTAACAACCAGCAATATTAACAAGAACAGTGAAACAGGTCGCGAATTAATGGAACATCACCAACGATTCCATTCGATGAATCCACATTCTGATCGCAATCCCATTTGTCTACCAGGAAATGAGCTCGGAATAAAGTTAGACGAGCGCTGAACATTTCATCGGCTATCGCGATGAATAACCTCAAATTGTGAAATGGACGGATTTCGAATGCACAATCCCAGGCCTTATTGAAAAAACAATTTGATTTTCAGCTCGATTTCGCGATGGGAATGAAACATCGTTACTGTCAGGAGATTTATTTTGCATGTCGTGTTACTATAAACGCGTGCTTTTGTGAAATGTTTCTAACAGAAAGAAGTTCATCTAAAATTGTTAAGAACCCGGCGTTTAGGTCAGCCGGTTGACAATGCACGACTAAATCAAAAAATCTTGATATAAATGCAAACGAGCTATAATAATGCCTTCAAGTGAAGCTTTAATCTAATACACTTTCGGTGGACGCGCTGTTTGACAAACCCAACCGTAAAAATCACAAAAAGCTCTGAGATAAAACAACAAACCGAGCTTTAATGTTTAATCAAGTGAGATTACATTACCTGTTAAAAAATTACAGATTTTCCGGCATCCCCATCCGTACGGGGAGATAGCATTTATAAAAAATATTCGGTTTGAGAGGTCTTTTGTACCGGAATGTATATTTTTTGTCACGGATATCAGATGGGGACAGGAGATATGAGGTACGTTCTCTCTTGGCTCGTTTGACAGCTGTTACTGCGCAGTATATAGAGGCTATTGTGACTCTATTTGCATAATTAAACGACCAACGGGAGCGCAGCGCGGAAGCGTTATCGTATTCAGTTATCGGATTTGAACATTTTCCGTCTTTTCAAGTGCTCGCCAATTGCGAAGGCTGCTCCGGGGGCATAAAAGTAGTCGCAATTATGATTGCCTTTATTTGCTCCGCCGGTGAATGGAGAACTATGAAATTATAAAATTTACTACATTAAAGCACAATTAAATTATTGCAAATACAAGCCAATCGTTGGTACGTTACATAATGCATTGCGCATGCCATTGTTAAATTATATTAAAACCGGTACAATTTTGTTCGCCAGAATAAAACATTTATAGCTTAGATAAGATTTGAAAGTTTCGCGGCCAAAAGAATCAACGGGATTTATTTTCGGGGTGTTATGCCGTGTTGCTCTACCTCCCATTTTCGGACAGCGTTAAGTGTCCATCATCAGTGTAGATGAAAAACATTGGCTAAAGATGGTGGTAGCGCAACACGGCGTATTACCCAAAAAATATATCACAAAATTTACAGCTCCGTTTATATTGTTTTAAAGGAGCAATTGATTGGTGAATTAGTTGCAATTGATCACATATTTTTAGAAAAGGGTTTACCTTGGAGGATAAGAAAAAAGTTTTATATCTTGGGAAGAATAGATAATAAATTGTCAAACTGTGTTAATAAATTTAGTAAAAACGAAAAATGGTTAATTTGAAGAACCAAATGGATTACGTGTATGAACTAAGAAAAGTTGTTTGTTTGGTTTACGGGGCATTCATAAACGTGTGGACTGTGTACTTTATTACATGTAGGTAGTTGTGTTGGAGCCCGACTCGTCTAGTAGTTAATAACAGGCGCGCAAAAGAAGATGAGGGAATAATAAAGTGGAGAAACAATCGCAGCAGGATGACGGCCGTAATACATCACCGACTTGTCTGCTCGAAGGGAGTACGAGTATTCTATGGGACACGACTGGGTCTGTTAGCAACTAACAATACCTCGGCATCTGTGCTCCTGTCACCGGCGCGGTGGAACTGCTAGCAAAATGCAATGCTAACAATGTGTAAAAATGAAAATATTACAGCCGCGGAAAACACAATTTTGAGCTGCTTATCCATCCAACTTAACAAGAGATGTTACGCCGACCCACATTTCCTGTTTTGTTTTTAAATGGCATTGTTACTAGAGTAATTGGAGCGGAGCATTTTCATTATTGTGGATAAAACAGAATATCACTTCGTCGAAGTTAATAAATTATTATGAAAATATCATTTGGGTGAAATATGCACAAAAACATTTTGCACAACGAACAAAATGTGACCCATAGCAAGAAATATAAATAGGTTTTTACCACAATCTAATGAAAAGTTTTTTTCTTATCCCCTGAAGCGACAGCGCAATTTCAAACTTTTTTCTCCGATTGCTCGACATTTTTTTGTGATCATTTTGAAGATTTTCCGCCCAAATAAAAAATCATACCTCCGAATTTTAATATGAGGGACATACACTGATTATAGTTCTATATAGCTGATGAATTCACCTATCTTTTGTCGATTATCACATATTCGTAGGATTTATAAAAAAAATATTATAAAGTAGTAAACTTCTACTTATTACTTACAAATGAGGGGAAATTTGCTAAAATTGGCAGCATAACAATCCAAGGTATTTTAAATAGTGCCATCCTGTGGCAAAAAGCGCTCCAGTGGTGATATTCAGAGGAAAAAATAGTAATTTGATGAGAAAGCGATTGTTGACGTAAGAGGCGTACCTAACTTATTAAAGGGAATAAAGGCACACATTTCGATCGCCGCAGACAAAATTTGAAAAAAAAACAGATGCAGAAGCAGCGACATTAATTCTTGAGCCGAGATAATTAATTTATCAACCGCGGGACAAGCGAAGCCTGTAAAAATTTTAATTGAACCAATCTAAACTGAAAAAATCGCGTTACGGATATAATAAAATCAAATTAAACAGGCGAGTAAATCCGCTGTAAAGGCGTAACGAGAATTATGCTAATTCATTAAAAACACCCATACAAGAGATTTGACGCGAAGCCTTTGCGCATGTACTTAATGTAAACAAAGGTAGGTACGAGCGAATATTCGCAGTCATAGCGAGCTTGTTCGTCGCACGCCACAACGCTTATTAAATTATTATCGCATGTTTTTCAGTCGCTTCCGATTACGTCAAAGTTTTCATTTATAATAATCAAGAACAACCGGCGCACCGGGCCCACCTACTTTATATTCGTACTCCCACTTCCACGCTGAGCGGATTTGTGTTCCGAAGAACAACAAACTTCGATTTCCAAAACCATTTCTGGGAGGACGAACACTTTCTACTGAAACGTTAATATGGAATAATTTCACGTCATTATAATCCAACCCTTCAAAATGTTAATGGTTTTGATATCATTTGTTAAAAATACTATAATTAATAAATCATTACCCTTTTCAAATTGCCGAGAGAATTAAAAGAAATAATTTCCAAACAAATCTAAGGTTTGGTAATCAGAAAGAAAGTAAAGAGAAACATTAATCCAAGAGGGTGGTGGCGAAAAAGAAAATAAACTTTCGGAATAAATCAAAACTTGTTGTGTTCGTAATTTTTTAAGCTGCCGCGCTTGCTCTCGCCGTATAAACAAATCGTGTAAAAGTGCGACAAACGTAGGCAAGACCCGAGACTCCTCACTGCTCTGTTAGACGCGCGCCAACGAAAACAGTCTGCTTTTTCTTAACTTTATCTCATTAAAAATTAATTAAGTATTACGGAGGAATTAAAATACGGTGTCGTAAATTATGTTTTTAGCGGAATAATAAATTAAGACTTCCAAAGTGAGATGAGGGCGTACCTACTCGTACATAGTTTCGATGAAAAAAGTTTTCAGAAATTTTGCTAATATTCTCAAGCTGGGTGATAGAAATTATGAAATAATGTGCAGTCACTTTCAGGTAAAAAGCTTTTTTTAAATTAAGGAGGCATTCGATGAGGAACTACAGTCCAATTTTTCAATTTTTTTAAATGAATAATGACCTTCTAACTTGTATAACTGCCTATTTATTTTTATAGTTAGTTTTAATAGTTAAAATAAATGTCAAAGTTTTAATTTTTCAAGATCCCCGAAAATCACCGTATCTAGTGTGACATCACCATGATCAAAGTTTTTGTTATTTTCAACAGATGTTGTTATTTTGTATGAAAGAAGCTATAAAACTATTCAATAAGTAAAACGTTATTTAGGTAGAATTATTTATTTTTTATATTATGTTTATTATATTATTATATTTTCCAATATTATTACGGGAGAGTGGTATAAAAATTTTTTGAAATTATTATTTTTTTAGCTTTATGAATCGAAATCAATATTGTGGAATGCGAAGCATCAATTTTGTAGGCAACTGGAATCAGCTGTTCGACGCCCGCCATTTTCAAATTCAGAATTGGAGCGTTGCGACAGGTATTACAGGATGCTTTTAGACAGTTAAAGTTTTTGAATATTTTAAATAATAGAGATACTCTATTTTTGATACTAAATTATTTAAGCCTAAATAATGTTTCAATTAAAACAAAAACTATTATATGTCTAAATCTCTATAAACCAGTAACACGGAGTTTTGAATGGCTTGTCAAAATTTTCAATACAAATATACCAGGTGACTGGAGAATTATGGACGCGGTGACGTCACGCCTCACGAATTCAATAATACCAACTTGACAGGGTTTTTTAATGACGCATTTTAAAATGGACCTTTTAATATATATATATATATATATATATATATATTTAAACTCTACGTCGGAAATGTATACGTTCGTATACATTCGGAATCAGCGTTTATTGGTCTATACGAACATATTTTTTCAAAGCCATAATATTTTTCACTGGAGTTCCTTATTTAGATAAACAAGATATATCAACAAAACATTTTTGAAAATTCAAAGATTTCCTCAGAACGTAATTTCGAGGAGAAACACTCAGCCAATTGTGTTTTCTTTAAGGTTGAAGTTCACGAATTCTCACTAAGAATTTATGTTCGTAAACCTTGTTTGTATTGTTTTTTCGACATCAAGCCAATTTGTTATCATTCGACAGTAGTATATTACAGCAATAAAATGAGAAAGATTTGTAGCATTTGAGATACGTGAAACATGGCTAGTATTATGTAAAGCATGATGTTGGCGTTGTTTGCCGAATGTTTAAGCACGTTTTAAAGTTGTTGTCATATGCGATAAGGAGTGCTCGGAGAGATTATGATTGATACCATCGATGGAGCGGCGGATTAGTTTCGGGAAATCCTTGCATTGCACGCCCTGGCACGGCACCGCCCCGTGCCCCGCTTCGTGCCTGTGTCCGAGCCCCATGCTCGTGCCCGTGCCCGCCCAGGACCAGCGAGTAAGCCTGACTAATGAGCTCCGGATATGACAGAACTTCCCCGCTCCATCAGTCAACAAGCCTTGGTTGAAGGGAGCGCTGGCTCTAACAAACCAGATACCTGTGCGGTGGTACGAGCTAATAAAAGTTGGTATGCATGATGTCCGGAAACTAAGTTACAAGCAGAAAACTGATAAATCTACCTCTTGGAATCGATTTTGAAGTATAATTTTTCAATTTAATCTTTGAGCTTTCGTTTTCAAAGGAAGCCGAGTCCGAAGTTTGAATTTTTAGGTCTAATTTGAAAGAAATCGGTTGCTACGTGGTTCGATAAGATAGTTTTATTTATTAACGCCCTTTTTAAATAATAACAAATAAAAAGTATTTATTGTACGTAATTGAATTGCCTCAGTAACAAAATTTTATATTTGATTAAAGATAAATTGAAGAGTTCCACTGACTTGGTATAATTATTTCCCTCCATTAGTATTCTGGGCAAAGAGGAATACATATGGTAGTTAGTCAATCAATTAAATCATTTAGATTTTTTTATAAAAATACCAAGTCAGTGAAAATTCTTCTCTCTGACAATTTGAGCATATTCATATAATTTAACAGGGTGTTGTAGTTCAACATAATTGTTGGAATACCCATTTAAAATTTAGAAAACGTAAGAATTTGTTTTGTATTCTTTCAACAGCTTGTACATGAGTATTATAATGTGGATTCCAGACGGGAGAATTATACTCCAGCTGACTTCAAGCAATATAAGCAAATTATAACAGTTTAAAACACTTTATATTGTTAAAATTTTTAGTTAGCCTTGTTAAAAATCCCAACATTTTAAAGCCCTCATTACAGATTTCGGTTATGTGGTTAACAAATGAAAGATTTGATTGAAAATGCTTAGGTCTATAATTTGTATTAATGTTTCTCTCTTTTTGGTGCTCTATTGTCTATATTCACTAGTTTTCCCCTTATTCCACTAGTTTCTAATGAGGCACGATGTAAAGGTTGAAAATTAAGGGAAATTTTTTTCTGAACTTCAGATTTTAAAAAAAGGATAAAACATTGTTCAAATAAAATAACAACAACGAGTTTCCTAATTATTCACATCGTAATCATATACAATGAATTACTAATTACCCTGTTCATCGATAAGCACTATTGAGATTAAATCTGGTAGTACCTCTCTAATTAAACCCTGTTGCGAATTCAATTTTCAAACCGTGTCGATGTTTTTCTGGGCCAATTTATTATGGCCTGTACATATCATCCCATAGCGCCGTGGAATTGAAATGGCCATCGCAATTTATAGCCTACAGGATGGTTCAAAATGAGTATTAGCGAAATTCTATCCCTGTTCACGGACTAATGCGGCTCGTTCTGCTCCGAAAGTACACACGCTCATTCTGGGAACTGCATCTGAGTGAGAAATTTATTATGGTTGCCCCCGTTCAGCGACAACCTGGGCGTAAGTTCCTTGGAATAATGGAACCTCTGCTTTACACGAGGTACCACTGTTAGCTAGCCGCCTAAACTGGAAACAAAAGGATTTTACAGCTGTTATAACAATGACTAGCCACAATTTCAAATATTTTGGCATAAATTCAGCGGTATAAATATTTCTTTTTACGTAAAATAAACTGATGCAGTAGCGAATCAATCAATTTAAGCGGAAAGAGTAAACAGGGCTTAAAAGGTTTATTGAATATTCCAATTAAAATTTACCGTTCAATTAATCACGCTTAAAACAAAATACTGATGTGGCAGCGCAACATTGCCTGTGCTCCCGAAAATGAGGTTTACCAGAAAAAAAATACAATATTCATAAAGCCCAAAGACCTGCAGACAAACTTTGACAGGTAACAATAAAATATACCTACGTACAACTTTTTTTACTGGAGTTGGAATTCAGAGCGAATAATAAAAACTTCCAGTAAGGGAATATTTTAAAATAACAAGATTTATTGTGTCACACGAAATACAGTTAAAAACGTAAATGGAAAAAATGATGCAATTGCACGAAGCAATTGTGATGGCTGAAATTGTTTTCGTGTGCTTTATTCTTTTTCAGTTGCAATGAAACACAAAACTCAACATGTTTGCAGGCAAGGGTGATCCGACTGAACGAAACATTGTTTGGAGATAATGTTCGTAGTCCGCTGAAGGTTGGATAATCAAAAGGGATGGAATATTTCCGCCACAAAATTTAACGGACACATCGAATAATAATAGTAACATCTGTTACGGCACTGTCTCCGCCAGCAGTTAAATTAAACGGACCGAGCAATGGGGCGCTCTAAAAGGAAAGCGTGAATTTTCAACGCTACTAAAAATGGTAACGACGTAAAAAAGGACCGTCATACTCAGGTTGTGTGTCGTGTTACTTTATTGGGCCAATCATGGGTCATCCAAAGAGCTTTTCCCAATTATGCCAGTGGATGTACGAACTTTAGTAGATGGCGCTTACAAACTAGCGAATGCGCGCAAAGCAATAACATTTCACGGACGAGCAAGTTGTCCCACACGCGGCGGTACGTGATCTCCCCGCCCGTATCCCTCCCGCCCCGTGACCACAGCTCCCCAACTAACTGCTCTCGGCTCCAGACCGCCACTTCTTTCTTTATTACGCGACCCTCCGAGTGACTCCAGGTTCCAGCGCTCCAGTGCTCCCACGTGAGAAGCGTCCCACCGCGGCTGACCTCAATCTTCCCTGAGATCTATCCACGGAGGAATCTCACGCAACGTATTTCAGTCATTTATGAAGACAGTTCAAACAAACAAACTTCTATGCAGGTTTATTTACGCACCACTGAGGAAATATTTCAACTTTACTATTTTCGATCCTTTATTATTTATTATTAAATTATTTTCTGAACCTCTGACGTAGGTACATTAGACATGGATACAATCAAACATTATAGCCTTAAATTCTAAAAAAATGGAGAGACATTGCGGATACGACTTACTTACTTATAGAAAGTCCTGAATGATAATAATGACTGTCCAGGTTTTTTTAGGAAATTAATATTAGGGTCCCAAGTAAGAAAAATACACGTAATTCTTTGTTTTATTTCCAATTTGACTTCAATCTTTCTTACTTTACTTAAAATCTTTATAATACTTTAAATAATTTACTGATATTCTGTCGCGCACTTTAGGACCCTTTATACATGTTGTAAATAAAGCCTCGTAATAATTTTGGTAGCTTATTAAACACGTTGGCTTCATTGATTATGAAATTATTTGTTGATATACAAATTTAAAAACAAATTAGCTAAAATATCATTGAAGAAGAAGATGACAATAATAATCTAAACGAAAATACGAAAGACACAGAAAAATAGAAAAAGACGCAACTGGGACTCTAACCCAGACCTCTCGTCTAATCTTTAATGATATATTACATTGATGGGAATAACCTTCAAAAGTTATAAAAGAGAGTTTTTCTCAAAAAAAATAAATTGAATTTTGTAAAAATTTATGTTTTATTAAAGGGCAAATACTAGAGTCTCTTCTTTTTAATTACTTTAATGTTATTCTTTTAATAAAAATGGTATGATTTCTTTCAAATTATAAATAATCATATTTCAAAGTTTTTATTTTAATTTTTTTCTCGTAGTCATACAACTAGCACGCTGTTTAATGCATGTTTATATTTTATTTGTTAGCTGAAAAAATTATAACCTTACTGGATTAAATATTGTTATGCAAGCAAATAATGTTTGCACGATATAAATATGTGTTTTTATTAGGCTGTAACTTAAACAGTATTTTTAAGCCAAAATAAAAAAGAAACTTAGTTGCACAAGGTAAATGGTCTTTGATTGATATTTTTTCCCCACCTAGGTAAGGGCATATGATAAGGATTGTAGGTATACCACATTTATCATAACAGTATCATTAGGATTAAATGTTGCCATTATAATAACCCCCTTAAAGCGCGTGCAAATAGGGCAATAAAAGCGAAATGAGATAATGTTTGAGAATCTAGCGTATGCATGTAGTACGTGAGCAGTGTACACACACACGTGACAGATAGGACATGCATTCACACATGTAACGGTCACGTCCCACCTAGTAGCTGAAGCCCATACATGTTGCATGACGTAGTATGTAGTAGATAACCCAGTACAGATCTGTGGCAGTGGCTGTACTCTGTACTGTATCTATACCCTGTACAGCTAGAGCTACAGGGCCGTAGCACCCCGAAGTGGCGGACATGTTTGCCCGCACTTGTGCATGTTCCCAAATTGGCTTTAAAAATTAGAATGTTTCGGAATTGCCCAGCGCGCGAAAACGCTTTCCGCGGGAAAATAACCGCGGGATATTTAAATATTTTTTTCCAATTTGTTGCATTTTGAAATAACAATGTGCTATTGGACAACGAACAGAAACACTTTTGTGTATAAATTTATTGATTACATCCTGAATTTTATAAACAATTTAGTTATATAAAACTAAATATCGCTTATTATGGTAATACTTCTTTCGTATTTATAAATAAAAACACAAAAAATCCTCCAATAAGCAATTGAAATAGAGTAGAATTTTCCATGAAAGGATTTTAAATGAAATATTTGTCGCTGCGAAAAGTGACAATAGTTGGCCGTATCAGTGACACGGGGTGTTTTTTGGAAGTCGGCTTATGATATTGGCACGGGCACTATATTATCTCTGCTAGATAGACTCGGAATACAATATGGCAGAACGAGTTTATTGTAGCTTTTACCCTATTGTTTTTGCTAAGGCGTGAATGTGCCTGTTTGGATTCATTGTTCACCGTGGCATTTGTATAGCGTCCGGTCGAGAGATTATTATTATTCTGGGGACGTGAAAAAACAACCCCTGCCATTGGGAAATGGGATGGAGCGCGGAAAAAAGGGGTTGGATCCGATAATGGCAAATTTTCAAAGCGTAACTCAGGATGAATGTCAGTCGAAAACCCAACGGTGTACTACATTCCGGTGGATAGTTTATTTTACCAACTATTTATCAAGCAACGATTTGTGTGAAACGGTGCTGTTAATTAGACTGCGATCTACCTATTTTAATATTCGTATTACGAATTAGTAAATTACAGAAACATCAAGTTTAAAACGTATACAACAACTTTGCATGGAAATAATAATTCCACAAAAATAAACATTTTAGTTAATATTACACGTTAAAAAGATGCAATGCCAACCGGAGCCAACTGCATTATGGGGGAGAGGGACGTAGCGAGCACAAAGCGATCCCTGTATCCCTGTACAAACAGTATAAAGTGGCACTAATTTAAAAAGGGGTTGAAAATTTAACATGCATTTTGGGTAATTCTATTAAAGTTAATGTTTACGGGCGGCGCGGGGATTGCGCACCCCTGCGCCGGCGGTCAGCAGCGGCCGGCCAGGGCTGCCACACGCCGCACTCGCAGACTCGCAATGGCACGGGCTAATTTGGATTAAAATTTCAAAAAGGATGAAATGGCGGACCTTGATGGATGCCGTGGCTCGCTGCTTCCGAAAAGATTTGATGCGGAAAATGTGGTACAGTTATTTCTCGAGAATTTATACGAGAGATGTTTTTATCCCAATCACAAACAGTGGGTGAGTTACTAACAAATTCTTAAATACAACAAAAAATACTCTAGAACTGGCACCACGAAATTTAAAAAGCCGTCACACATTCTAAGTTCAGCTCATACTGCTCGTTGTGGTCTACATTAACTTCACTCAGGAGGCCTGATCTGGGATATATAGGGATAGGCTATCTGGGATACTGTATGGAGGATCTTTTTGAGGAGAGGAAGGAATTAAAATTGGTCTTGAAGAGACCCATGTTGTAGGAGGGAGGAAACACAGAGGCCGGCAAATCGTTCCACAGCCGAGCTGTTGAACTCAAGGACGAGTCGACAAAACGACCCGTTCTCATGTGACAAATGTCAACCATGTACACATGTTGGGCGCGTGTTTGGCGTGTCTCCCGACTATGCACCGGTGCCGAAGGGATCAATGACGCTAAATCCTCAGAGCATCTTCCATTGAAATACCGGTAGAACAGATATAGCATTCCCACCCGACGCCTGTGCTCAAAAGATTGCAATCCGTTCGTTAAGGTGGGAGAATCTATCAAACGGAACGCCCGTTTCTGCACAGAGTCGAGGGTATTTTTCTAGGATTTTGGAGCTCCAGACCAGAGGTGGCTGCCGAATTCAACCGTAGGGCGCACTTGCAATTTGTACAGGGTTAGCAGTTGTAATTGTTTTGGCCCTGTACAGTACGCTCAGTTTTGATACGCTAAATTTACTATATGTACCTTTCAAATGTTCATTAATGTAGAAAATAACACACGACTTAAATTATTATTTTTTTTGACTAAGTTGGAAAAAGGGTTTTAAAGCTCAGTCTAAGTCGAGTAATAAAAAATGGTTTTTGTTTAAAATAAAGATTTTAAGGTTTTGGCAATCAATCAAAATTTGATTGCAAAATCGATACGGTTAAATATTTCCATTAAACACGAACGTGAATAATATTCGTCGTGGATGTCAAGTAATATGGACTTTATCACCGCGAGGCGTTCACATATATCATCGTTAACGTCTGAGATAATGGCGTTTATTAATTCCTCATAAATGTCAAAACAGTCGCTTCGTCTAAAGTTCTCATTTGTGTCAAAACTTAAATTTCCAATCCCAATCCACTCTCCGTCGCGGGAATAATTCCTGCTCTTATCGCCGCCCCCACGCCTCCCGCCTGACGTAGTCCAATCAGCCATTGTTAGGCGAAATTTCAAATATCTTTGATATTATTATACAGGTATGTCAAATATTTTGGAATCAAGATTATTGAGAATATTATGTAGGTTAAGTATAAAGATGAACCAATTTTATTCTTACATAAACACTAATGACATGAGTTTCAATAGTCTTTTATTAACAATATAAAATGTATTAAACTGTAATATTTTGCTAATGTTAGAAGTCAGCTTGAGTACAATTCTCTCGTCTGGAATCCACATTATAATACTTACGTACAAGCTGTTGAAAGAATAAAAAACAAATTCTTACGTTTTCTAAATTTAAAAATGGGTATTCCAGCAATTATGTTGAACTGAAACACTCTGTTAAATGATTGAATATGCTCAAATTGTCAAACAGAAGAATTTTCACTGACTTCGTATTTTTACATAAAATTCTAAATGATTTCGTTGATAGTCCGGTATTGCTTGAATTGATACGCTTACGGATACTAATAGAGGGAAATAATAATACCAAGTCAGTGGACACCTTCAATTTATCTTTAAACGAATATAAAATATAATTACTGAGTCAATTCAATTATGTACAATAAATACTGTGTATTTCTTATTATTCATGTGTAAAAGCCCAGAAAAAGGGCGTTAATAAATACATATACAAAAATTAACCTAAAAAAAAATAAAAAAAACATAATGTGGATTTTGGTTTTAATTTAGTGTGGTTAAACGGATGGAAAAATGAATACATATATTATCTGTATATATACATTTGAAAAAAAATTGTATGATTTTCATGATGCCAGGGGTTCATCGTTTGAGAGCTGCGATATTATAAGGTTATGCATGCACACGATGGTGTGGTAACATATGTGAAAATCTCCAAATGTAACCAGAATAAAATATTAGAACTGCGTGAAGAAATGTTTTTCCAGCAAAGCATGTAATGAACTAACTTGTTACTGTTATCGGAATGAAAATACAGTTTCTTTCAATCTACCGAACAGGCCGTCCATTGATGTGCTTGGTGTAACTCTAAGTGACCAGCTCAGGTATGAGGGCTCCTCGAATGTATGGCACAAAAATACTTTAATAATAGTACGTAACTACTAACCCTGTACAAATCGCAAGTGTGTCCCATGGTTGAATTTGGCTGCCACCTTTGGTCTGGAGCCCCAAAATACCTGAAAAACTCTCGACTCTTCTCCACACTCCTCAGTCCGTTTGATAAATTCTCCCATTTTAACAAATTAATCGAAATATTTAGAGCACAGGCGTCAAGTGGGAATGCTGTCCTTGTTGTAACGGTATTTCAATGGACGATGCTCCGAGAATTTAGCGTCATTGATTACTTCGGCATCGGTGCACAGTCGTGAAGTACGTCAAACGCATGCCCAAAATTTATATACAGACATTTGTCACATGAGAACGGGTCGTTTACACAACTCGTTCTTGAGTTTAACAGCTTGGCTGTGGAAGGATTTGCCGGCCTCTGTATTTTTTCCCTCTTACAATAAGGGTCTCTTCAAAACCCGGGTTTACGCCTTACTTTCCACAAAAATACCCTCCACACAGCATCCCCAAAGACGAAAGGGAAATTAATTTCCCCCGGGCCTCGTCTGTGGAGTTAATGTAATTAAAGAATAAAATAATATATTTATTTTTGTATGTCAGGCTAATCTTTGATACCTAGTGGTCAATATCGTGAAGTATTTTTTAAAGGCGTTATTTTATAAGCTGATTTGTCGTTAAACTGCTGATTTTCCAAAAATAAAATAAATATATTACAAAGCTTGGGAATGAAACGTTGAATAATAAATCAAAGTCAAACAGAACTGAAGTAATTTCTTGAGTGAGCGTATTTAGCCGCATTACCAGTGTGCACGTGGCGCGACGCGTATGATCTACATACCGCGAATTAATAAAGATAACTGCGGTAGCGTACCGCTGCTGTATGATAATAATTACAATCCACCCCCCTCGGGGGCTGTGCCACCCCTGGAACAGTCCCAAGGCTGTGGAGATGCAGGGGTGCCAACGAGGCGTAAAGTCGCTCCTGATTAAAGTCGAAGTTCTCGAATGGACTTTAACAAAATGACATAATGTTTTTTTTTTAATTAAATAAAATATTTTCAATTGAATTTTATATCTTTTCACTTTGCATTCTTAACTATTGCCTGTTTGCTGAAGAAATCTGCTCATATATCTCGAACGGTAGGTTCTGGCGCCATTAAATTCGTACAGCATTTTATTATTACAGCTCCAAGAAGAACGCAACGATTTTTAGCTAGCTTACTTATTTATATCACAGGATACGGAGCTTTGAAATGTCCATGGTAAAAAAATAAAACAAGATATAATTATGTTTGTTCTATAATATGTAACGACACGCCACTTAAATAATAAGAGCCATTCGCAGCACAATCTTGAATCTTCGATATTTCTAGTACGCGCTTTTTGCATCGCAACCTAGTAGCTTTGAGGCTGGTCTGGCGGCTTCTGAAATTTTCCGGGTTCTACAAGGCACCGTGCGTCTATATAAACGCCGCCACTGCGCTCACAAGTTCTCAAATTTATGTAGTACTCAACAACACACCGCGACTTGCGATGCTTCTTTGCGTCCGCCGTCTGAGACCTTATGTCTCCGGCCTAAACCTTAGGTCTGACGTCTTGTGTCTCCGGCCTAGCGCGCCGTCCAGCCTTCGCCCAAACAGTCGAGGACCCTATGGCAAGAGCCCACCACCGTTTTTCTCCTACCCAGGTGTTGAGCATTGGCCTGGAAGATTCGCCACCGTTAATCTAAACCACCACAGCGTCGAGATCGGCCTGGAGGGTTCACCACTGTTTATCTCCAACACCATGGTGTCGACCACTTCTCCACCAACATCAAGTCTCCGCACGCCGCGCGTCGAGCACCGATCCACATCCCACAATGATACACACAACTGCCACGTAATTAAGACACAGAAAAATCATGAAATCTTTCATTGTCTCTTCCCATCATTACATACAAAAACTTTTTATTTGTGCAATAGTAAAAAAAGGTGTTGAAACCCAGGCGTGAAATAAACTGATTCATAAAAGCCTACGTTACAAAAAAAAGAAACGGTTGTTTCATCAGACATACTTTATTTTTTGTTATAACCAATTAAATCAAAATAAACATGATTTGTACGATTTAAAGTACGCCTTGTGACATGTTTCCATAATAAGAAAAAAAATATTTATATTTTTAAACAACCTAATTTGCATCTTACAATATGGTACGGCTTACGACACATTTCCATAAAAAGAACAGTTGCTCAAATTGTATGTAAGGTTACATCAATTTACCGCAGAAGGCATAAGGTAGGTATGTAACCTAGGCATTATTTATAGAACATAAAACATGTAAGCTTTGGTCGAAGGGGTTAAGCCCGTAGCTTGAATTGATTGCCGTATTTAATTTGCATAGTTAAGGGCTAATTAAGTAGGCTGTGGATTTAAATGAAATCTGATTAAGGAACCTTGATATTGTTTTGCTTCCTTGTAAAAATAATGGAGGTTACAATTCGCCACAATTTTCAATAAGAAGCTTAAGCTATTCTCGTTATTATTAATAAATAATTTTTATAATAAATCGCAGGGAAACAGTTTATTTGAAAATTTGTTTATTTTTTGATAATTGAGATGGTTGAATTAATTTTTTAAAATTGCATTAAAAGATAACACATTTCTATATTCTTTTTCTCGATTTTTTTTACTTAAACTTAAAAAAATTAAATAAATAATAAACAAACAAATAAATTTAAATAAACAAATAAACTAAAAAAAATAAACAAACAATTTTTGCAGATGAATGGATATATCAATGCTCCATAGGTCGTGATGAAAAACGAAGAAGAACACTGTAGCATTAAATCGTTCGTTGTGGACATGGCACACCGCCGCCACGGGAACCATTTATTGGATAACCAACACCTCTGCCGTAGGTTATCGCAAGTGTTTCGCTGCGTTGGGCGACATAGCAGGGGTGAGGTTTGTCAGGATCTTGGCGGCATTTGAATCGGGCAGGTCGGATCGGGAGAGACTGGCTGAGGAAGATCTTTTGACCTCTCCAGCAGGACTTTGTCGATACATTGCCTTGCAACGTAGTGGTAGGGATAGATTCATACGTCCATCATTCCTGGACACAGTTACCCCCAGATTTTTACACACATCTCATTTCTTTTTTCCTTCCCAGAACTTCCTCTTCTTCCTTTCTCTAAAAAGACTCTCCACACAGCCTTCCCAAATGCGACACAGGTCCTGAGGGAAATTATTTTCATCAGGGTCCCCTATATGAAACTAATGTAAAAAAATAGCAAAATTCGCAGATTTTATTACGAGCGTATCGTTCAAATGTTCATATTTATTAATTAAGGATTTTATTATAATAAAGAGGGTAGCGAATGAGGTGGTATTATAAATGTTGAACAAGGATTAAGTTTGCCACCATTAAATGGCGGTTTATATTAAAGGTAATTTAAAAGCGTGCTCAATGTCTTCGATATCCCCACGGGCAATACACAATGTAAAATCAGATTGCCTTAATAAACATTATTGTTATTCCACACAGTCACGTACGTAAAAGTGGTACGCTCTATTCGGAGTTCAACTATTTTATCAAATTACCCGGTCGGTTAGTACAATGTTAACACATTAGTAATGATGAATTTAAACAGACACTGAATATTAATAATATAGAACGGTTACAGTTCAAAAATCCCTGGAGTGCGAATTTAACGTGTCCATCAAACGCATAATTAATTCCGCGACTGTGACACAAATTCGTGACAAAGTAATTAAATCGAGGACTAATTTTGCTTTCGTAATTATATAAAACTAATAAAAGTGTAACTGTAAGCATTGGGAAATCTAGCTTTGCGTCATGCTTATGCGCAACGCAGTGCATTAAAGTAATAAATCTGTACCCATTTCATCATATTGTATTTACAGTAGGTATTTTGCTTTAATAATAATATTGTATGAATACAAGTATAAGTGTCATTCAATAATAAGATTTTACAGAATAAATCAACCAATTATTCATCCGTTTATACTAAATAACTCTACCCTTACCTTTGTCGAAGAAATTAATGACCTGTGCATAACTTCTGACTCTAAATTATTTTTTTATCCCATTTAAAAACATTTATTAATAAAGGAATGAAAATACTAAGCTTCATTCTTCGAAATTCCAGAGGTTTTAGGAATATTCCAACTTCAAAAAATTTGTATACATCCTTAGTACGTAGTCAAGTCGAATATAACTCCTTGATCTGGTCCCCCCATTTCAAAATACATTCAGATTCAATCGAAAAAAATCAACATAAATTTCTAAGACACATTAATTTTAAACTCGGCATTCCCATTGAAAACATAAACTATAATTACTGATGAAAACTAAATTAAATTTATGAAGACTCTCAGATCAAAGAATTATATCCAACTTTATATTTATGTTCAGAATTGAAATTGGTAGAATAGACAGTCTTGATTTAACTAAGCTCATTGAATTTCATATACCCACGAGAGCCACTCGTTCTAAAACCCTGTTTAAATGCTATAATAACCGGACTGAGTATGCGAAACACTCGCTTGTACCTAGATTACATGAAGTTACTGATAGATATGCTGTTGTGGCAGAACTATTTAAATGCACGGAAGCTAGGTACAAAAAGGCTATATATATACTATCAAATATTTTCAATCAGTATTAACTTTTTTGCACTATAGAATTTTATATGTAATTGTATCTCTGTTGTTATTTCTTAATCAAAAGCCACAATTAACTGTTGT
Source organism: Glyphotaelius pellucidus (assembly GCA_936435175.1). NCBI lineage: Eukaryota > Metazoa > Arthropoda > Insecta > Trichoptera > Limnephilidae > Glyphotaelius > Glyphotaelius pellucidus. The sequence continues at coordinate 31,534,591 of OW386543.1, forward strand.
TCTCTTTTTTATTATTTCTTATTTAACTATGATTTTGTGGTAGGTAGTCCGAGTTTATGGTATGTATATACCGTTTATATTAAATAAATAAATCTAAATATTTATTTTTAGCACTTGTAATTCTTTTAGGCCCCTCTCTGCTATGCTACATAAAAGTCGCTCATTTTTGCTTCTCGTGTATTGTGATACCATTAAGGATATTAAAATGCCCATTAACTGACTCCGTTTCTAAATATTAAAATATTACGTCAAACTTCTTATGGAATTTATTGGTTTGTGGCATAAAACTCCGATCATAAAACTGATGAATTTCCAATGTTCAACGTAAAAACTGTATCGCAATCGACTACTATCACGCAATTTACTATTTTTCTATTAACTTTTTATTATCGTGTAAGGGTTGTTGGTTTAATATTCAGTTAAATGGTGGGTTAAAAAACCAACTCAAATATAACGTTTTGTTTTTAATCCTATTTAGGCAGCGGCGTCACAAGAAATATCGGAGATGTTAGCTACAAAACGCAACATCCACTTGATTTTAATAATTCTGAGGTGAAAAAGAAATGTTTTACTTTTTATTCGCTTGTTCGGAGAAGCAGTGGAGACGGGTAGGAAAAGGGGGTGCGTGGTGTGTAGTTGCTTGTTACGGTCGGGGAACATCATTGAATCACTTTTTTTATTGCGGCCGCCATGGAAATGTTACATCTCTGGCATTTTGAAAAATTCAAATACGCAATAAAGGCTCGCAAGGAACAACAGGTGTGTATAATAATATTCGTAATGATAAATACGGTACACTTTTTGGCGGAAAGATTGGGGTCGAGCGCCAGTTCGCGAGGAGGGGGAGGGAGATTGGCACACCCCTGAAGGGACTATTGTAAACTAAAAGTCAGCATTTCCTAATTAATCTTATTGAAAGCAGGGCCGCGCCAAGCCTAATGAGCGACTTCGTGCAAATAGGCATCGAGTCTAGGGTTCACCGCAGGAGGTCCAGGGGACAGGCACTCCCTCGGGTCATATAATGATTTTTAAACAAATGTAAAGCGAAGCGCTCTCCTGACATTTTATTCAAACTTATGAAGCCATCATAGAATAAAAGGTTTTTTTATAAGTAAAGGCCAGTGATTTATAGACCAGGTAGATTTTTTATTGAATTTCCAAATAAACATTTTCCAACTAAAGGTCCTTGATTTTAACCTTATTAGCGACGACTCCGACTAAAATGAAATGACGATTATTATGAAGGAATAACTGAAACGCCTTTTCTGTTTTGCAAATACTTGATTAGATTCACCTGACGGAGACCAACATCGATACCTAAATAACCGAACGGGAATAGTGCCAGCTTAGCTAAGTAACGTGTATAGTCAACAGTCGACCGCAGTGTACCACCATCCCATGTACCGTGTACAGTTGTACAGTTGGGGTGACAATTATACCGCCTACATTATCCGGTATTAATCCCTCAAAATGGCGTTGCCTGTTAATGCAAAACATGTCCCGCGGGTCCCGGGAATGGGGGCACCGCACAAACACTGTGGTCGAAAATGGCTTCGAAACAAATACACGCGGTCCAAATATTTACACAAACAATAAAAAAGCCTTTTTGTATGGAATTTAAAATTTCTCGAATGAAAAGAGTCGTAATTCGTTAATTAAACACACCGATAAAATTTTTCCATCTAATGGACAGATAGCATGATCGTTTGTTTTCTCTTAAACTGTAGCTTTTTATTCGATGTTTATTTGATGAGGAAATATTGATCATGTCTGTGTTTAATTGAGTGGCTTTTCGCGCTTTAAATTATTAATATTATTAGCTGGCGTTATTTTTTTTCAAACCCCTAATAAGGGGGTAAATCAACAAGCTGCGCTCGAATTTATTCGGCACTTTTAACTGACTCCGTTTTGGTATTTTTAAGGCATTTGGATAATAAATTATTTTCATGAAACTAGTAAAAAGTACTTTTATCCGAATATGCCTGAATTAAGCCATTTTTTTGGTAATCGAACAATTGGAAAAAACGAACAAATAATTAAGCATCTTGTGTTTTTTAGCTTTTCAAATTTTTAGATGTTTTCAGTTTTTACATGTTCAAAACTAACCATAAAAATTACTCTGCGATCTCAATGTGGTTACGTTTATCTTAAATTCTTAGATAATTAAATAGGATATCCAAAGAAATACTTGTTTTATAAATAAATTATCGGCATCAATTTTAAGTTTGTTTACTAGAAATTAAGTTGATAAATAAATATTTGGCGATAAAGCTAGATTTTTTTAAAAACTTTTCGATGTACGAAAAATATTAAATGAGCCACTGAATTACCAAACTAGCGGCCTAGCCACGTGCCACAGCACAACAGCTGGGAGACAATGTAAATTAAAAGTGCCTATTGGTGCCAAAGTGATGAAATCAGCCGTGAAATAGCAAAAGAGATTGATGCGACGCCGACGTATTCAGGCGGTCGCGGTGGCACCGCGACGCGCGACGCTCCGGGCACCGGACGCAGGCGTGATGTGTGAGGCGACGCTAATGATGATAATCCTAATGGCCGCAATTAGAATGTACCAAGTGTCAATTATTCACGCGGCAATTGATTGCTAATAGGCGCTACCTTCTTGTTGATTACAAATCAACGGATAACACATTGCAGTCAAATTGCGACTCAAATTGTCATAGCCGAGATTGTTTCCTAAGTTCAATCGCTAGTTAAATAATATTTAAATAAGTTTTAAAGCTAATCAAAATCTAATTATGCTTTATTTGCAGATAACTAATAATATCAGCTAAAAATGTTGAGCTATAACCTTAATTTTAGTCCCACATCTGACGTAGAGTTTCAACGGTAGATTGTGATAAAGTTGGTATTAAATATTTCAAATCAAAGTAGATAGATAGTCGACAGTTATTTCATACGAAAAAGCTGTTAAGCAATCTTCAATTAAGCCGACTGTCGCACTTGTTGGCCAAACCAACTTTACTTGCTGTTCGGGTAAGAAACTATTTATCAGTCAGATTAGTATCTCGAGACGTTCCCGCCTCAGTCGCAGCCGCCGCGCCATCTCACCGTAACACGGATATAACTCAGCAGTGACACACAACTAACTTCTCCCTTTCCAAACTCCCCAGGAATAATGCCGGACAGGATAGTGCTCGACACCGGCCCGCACCACAAGCGGTCGGTTAATCTACGGAATAATCGCGGGCTCCAAGTTTAAATCTAATTCGGTGGTATCGGACTGGCCATGTTCGCTCTTCTCTGCTCCTGTGATGCCAGTTGCTGCTACTTTCCATTCGTTCCCGACACTGCCCTTTGACCGGGAACAGATCGTCAACTTTAATTCTGTGGATTGGCTTTTATGGTGAAGGGAGACACCGCAATTAAGTTATCAACTCTGTACGTTTATGCAAACTCTAGAGATACTTTAGCTGTTGTTAATCTTAAGAACTTGAGTTTGTATGAACATTTAAGTTTACTTTAGTAGGTGGGAGATATTCCTGTGGGTAAACGTAGAACTGTTTAACATTCCACCTGCGCTAATTATCACACCAAACCTAGAAATCATGAAAAAATCACGTTTTGTAATGCAAGTTAGGGGAAGGATATTAAAAATTAATTTTTTTAACAATAACTTCAACTGAGGCCCTGAGAAAAATAATTCCCTTATGTTTTCTTTGGGAAGGCTGTTTGAAAGGTCTTTTGGGGAAGGGAGGACAGGAAGTTCTGGGAAGGAAAAAGGTATGAGGGGTGGGTAGGAATCTGGGTGACAGATTTATGAAACCAAGGTGCAACTATGTAACCATTGCGGTGCTATGCGATGTTAAAAGGTCTCCCTCAACCAATCTCTCCCGATCCGGCCTGCCATACAGCTGGTGGGCAGATACATCCACCACCGAGACCCGGATAAATCTCACCTCAAGAACCCTGGCACCCTGCTAAGTCACTATGCAGCGAATCTCTTGGGATGGTGAGTTATGGCAGAGGTGTCGTCCGCCTACCCAAACTAAAGATTACTGTTTAGGTAAGTAAGCTGCACCGGAAACTTGGTGCGGAAGGAAGGTAATTGATTAAAGGAGGTGGGTGCATATCCGCAATTATCAGTGCACGGTCCAGTAGAAGTGTCGGCGCAGCGTTAATGGGATTTTGATTACTTGGCACATAACATGCGGGAACGTTAGTTTGTGGAGTTAACCATTATGTGTGCAGATTTCCGGAATAAGTTTGCGCTCGTAAAACGCCCCTGAAAATGAGTTTATCTCGAGAAGACCCGGATGGAATGCAGCCAGCGACCAGCTACCGGCTACCAGCTATCGGAGCTACTTGGGATGCAGGGATAGCGAAGCTACTAACGTTTTAGAATGATAATTTTTCTAAATTAGACATTCCGGAACCTGTGTGTGCCTCTTTTGCCACTCGCCTCCCCGAATAACATTTTAAAACTCGTTTAACTTTTGTGTATAAAAAATACTATAAGAGAGAGAAAAAGTAATGCGAGACGCGAATGGTTTGCGGCAGATGGTGGGAATGCGAAATGTTTGTTTTTTTGACGGCAATTAAAGAAAACTTTTGACTTAAATTTAAGAAAATTCTTAAACGGGCAGCACTTTTTGCAAGGTTTTCCTCGCAAAGTGAACGGCTTGAAAGCCACACTAAAGAAAACACAACGTGTAAAAGTTTATGCACCAAACGTTTTTCTTAAATTAACTGAGCTTTTAATATTCCAGAAAAAAATAACAATACATAAAGTGGAGCTAACTTTTGCAAAATCTCTCTTTACGCTTTACTTACTAATCTTCATATTAGATGAATGTTTATGTCAAATAAACTTCACAAATCATATAACAAGCTGCGGAGATTCTCGTTATTCCGCAGATTCCGCAGGATACTGCAAACACGCTCAGTAAATTATGCACACTTCTGGGAATTTAGAAATCTCAATCTCTGGCGCTGATTTCTAGGAGGGATAATGCCTCTGGAGAACAGTCATCTTGTTTGAGACAGTTAAAAACAGTCGACTGCGAGTCACTCAGCAAAGTTGGCGCATGATCCAAAACTTTATAGTTAGACCGTAGTGTATTTCATACAAAGTGTTTTCTTGATTTTAGCAATGAAAGTTATTGGTTTTGGTCTTCCATTATAACCGTACCATTTTTCAACTAAAGTTTTCTAAATTTTAAAATGGGTATTCAAGCAATTATGTTGAACTATAATACTCTGTTAAATGATATGAATATGCTCAAATTGTCAAACAGAAGAATTTTCACTGATATTGAATTTATATAAAATTCTAAATAATTTAATTAATTTAATTTAATGATAGTCCGGTATTGCATGAACTGATAAGCTTCCCGATACCACAACGTAATACCAGAAGTCAGGATTTATTTCAGTGCAGAAATTCTGTGACTAACTACCATATGTATTCCTCTTTGCCCAGAATAATAATGGAGAGAAATAATTATACCAAGTCAGTGGATATTTTCAATTTATCCTTAAACAAATATAAAATATTGCTACCGAGGCAATTCTATAATGTATAATAAATACTGTATATTTCTTATTATTCATATGTAAAAGCCATCATAAAGTGCGTTAATAAATAAATAAATAAACAAATAAATAATAGGCACAAGTCTGTGAAACACCTTGATTTTGTGGGATAAGGTTTAAATGATCTGAATAATCATTAAACCTCACTACAGTAAGTTCGTTAAATTCAATCCACGTAAAAATCTAACGTATAAAAAAACGTAAACGCTCATCGAGGTGAGAAGACATCTCGCCAATTTAAGTTTATCAAAGTATACGTGGATCATTTTTAAGGGCTTGTTAGAGAAACAGTTTAGGCGAAAATGAAAGAGATGCGTACCAAGCTTCAGAAACAACATTTCGAAAGGTCCCCCTTGCTACTTTCACATTATTTTGCGGTCAAGAAACAAAAGGAACATTTTGACGAGTGGGCTCCAAACTGGGAAGCGGGGTGAGCAGTGTGTGGAATGTATGCACCGGGCCATTCAGACATTAAGGCGATAAGAGGAACTTTGCGAATATTGGAATGAAACATTTAATATTTATAAAGTTGTGAATAAGTAAGACGTCACGGAGCGCTTATGTGTTCTATATTGAAACGTTATTTGCATGCAAATGTATTTTTTGTTCTCCCCCCTTTTGTGTGCGGTGAGGGAGGTATCTTTAACGCGAGAAGAATGCGGGGAGATGTGGCTGTAATGGCTCCACCAGATATGGCCCTACATATGTTCCGCTTGTCACAGAGAATGATTTCTGGCGGTTTTATTACTCGTATAAAAAATATTTACTCGTTAAATAAGAACGAAATTTTTGAAATTCAGGGTAGAACTTGCAAATAAAATGTAAAAAAAAAAAAAAAAATTATAATGATGCCACTCTTATCCATTATTATTATATTATTCTTATTATTATAATATTATTCCATGCGAAACTGCTCGATTTGTTCGTTACGCTTTCACGCATAAAACAATAAAACGATTTTAAAAATTCTTTCACAATTAGAAAGCTAAATTATATGCGAGGACTAAAGGCTGTATATAATGGTAAGCTCTGGCGTTAAGAAATTATAAATATTAATATATTATATTTGTTATATGTTTTCTGTCGCTAACAAAAGCGAGATATTGCTAACGTCAGAAAACAAATCGTTGCCGTGGAAACGATGCTGATATATTTTTATTTAAGACGTCGTTGTTAATATCTATCTATCCATTTAAAAATGAATCTTCGAAATGTTGATATGCGCATAACTTCCGAACGACTGCACTAAATTGGATAATTTTTTTTTTAATATTGGTGAGCTCTGGCATTATGAAATTTAGTGGGACTTATGGTAATCTGACGTTACGGTAATTTGGTGGCACGCGAGCTGGTTGAAAACTGAATGTACCGAGAATGAGTGTATGGAATGCATGAGAGCGGTGAGGGGGGAGGGTGGAGGTGGCGGGGTAATTAATAAGTGCAAGCGCTACAGTTATTCCCCCCTAACACTATGCGAGCGAAGCCGCGGGTAAAAAAGCTAGTTACTTGTATATTTATTTATTTATTTATAAATAAATGCCCTTTTTCGGGGCTTTTACATATATAGCATAGAAAAAACATTTTATTGTACATAACTGAACTGCCTCAATAACAATATTTTATATTTATTCAAAGATAAATTGAAGATGTCCACTGACTTGGTATAATTGTTTCCCTCCATTAGTATTCTGGGCAAAGAGGAAAACATATGGTAGTTAGTCCCAGAATTTCTGCACTGAAATAAATCCTGACTTCTAGTATTACGAAGTGGAATTCGGAAGCTTATCAATTCAAGTAATACCGGACTATCAACTAAATCATTTAGAATTTTATATAAAAATACCAAGTCAGTGAAAATTCTTCTGTCTGACAATTTTATTATACGAAAACTCTTATAAGTTATAACTATTTAAAGAAGTTGGCACTTTATAAAATTATGTAAAAACAATAAAAAAATTTCCAAAACAATTTTGAAGTTGAATGCGCAACAATGCAATATGGCGGAACACTTTTCGAACCGGTCATAACGACGACGATTCCGAGATTTCCATCTTTTCCCAAGTTTGAAGGACTAAAGTTTCGGCCATAACCGTTTGAATGAAATAAGGTTCCGATGCACTTGTCTGCACGCATTTGGAACATAAGTGCAGGACCGGAATCCAGAAAATGCACAAATGGCTAATGCTTGCATTACTAAAACAGAATTCATCTTGCGGCGACTTTTAAGATAAGTATTTTAATAATAATTCGATGATTGTACTATAAATTCGCCAGATATCTTCCCGTTGAAATGTGTGGAGATGTAGTGGTCGATTGCACAAAGCGGTAGAAGCGTTCATTTGTGAAATCCAGAAATGATTTGCATATCTTCAGGCGATATTACGGTGAACCGGTAACGATAACAGATTGGCGGCTCCTATCTGAAGTCTAGAGTCAAGAGAGCTTCCCTTCAGCGCCGCGGCCGTCGCTAGAAATATGTACGAAATTCGACGAAATTGCACAAACTTTTATAAACATATCGAAAGGCTCTTCGGTTTTCCTTATTAATAGATACGTAGTTCGAGATATTAGTAGGTATCTACTTACTTAAATTATACCAAAGAATGAAATATATTATATTTCTCTCAAACCAAGATTAACTTCAAAGATAAAATACCTGGAAATGTTAAATTTATGAAAACCGTGGAATGGCGATGCCACAAAAAAACTTTGAACGGAAAGCTATAATTTTATAAAATACTTTTTGGTGGTCAGCCTTGAAAAAACCCGCGATGATTAAATCAAGAACTTTAGCAATTTAGCAGGTAAACCAAAAATGTATCAACAGTTTTATTTGAAAAAAAAAACGATGTATTAATAATTCATGTAGAGAGTTATCATAGGCGGGAAAAGCCTCGGCTGAAATTTGTGAAAGTGTTTACATCATTAGGGCATTAAGGCAAGTGCCAAAGTTTATCCATCAAATTTCTAGTTTCTTTCGCGCTCGCTCGTCGCCGTCTTACGGATGGAAGTGGCGAGGGTGGGAAAAGGAAGGGGGAGTGAAGTAGGGGGAACAAGCGGAAAGGGGAGTCAATAAAAAAGGGGAATGTGTAAATATGGCAGCGATGGTTTTTTGGTCGAGTTAAAATCAGACGGAGTCTCAAAGCGACGATTAGAGGCGGCTGCATTGACTAAATTCAAATCTCAATTGCTAATATTCTGTTCCTTTTAGCATGAAAGGAACAAGCGACCATGTCGGAACAATTCAGTTCATATTCGTGGACTGAAGCAATAAAATGAATTGAATCGGATACGCGGACTAAGATGGTCTATGAATATTTGAAGTCACGGGGTCGCACATTGCTGTATAAAAATGTGTCGGGAGATGCATCGAAATTTTTTCCACTGCCGACACTTCCAGAAAGTTGTGGTAGAGCCGAAAAGTATACGTACAAAGATTAATGTTGAAATTGTGATTTTAGCTGATTTTTTCCTGTTAGTATTATTCCTAAACAGACGAGCATCCGGCTATCTTTAAAATCATAAACGGCGGTGAGCCAAGGTGTTTATGTATTTAGTCGATTACTGACCGGATTTATCGCAAAATGCGATTAGTGTGTCTGTGTTGCGGCTTCCGAACGATGTTTTTTAATCTTCCTTCAGCCGTCAGTTCGGTGACGCGCCCCGTGTTGTGGGGCTGTGGGGCTGTGGGGCCGCCGGGCCCGGGCTGTGCGTGCGCCGAAGAGCAGAAAGTGTCCGAGTAATTGATGGGTGACATTTATGATGTTGATAAAGATGGCGGGCGAGGAGACGTCATTTCCTTCGGCCGTCTCCCCTCACACCTCCTACCTGAAACGCTGCCCCTTCCGGCATCATTCCAGGCATCTTGATATCGCTTGATGGAGCATAAACAAGACGATAACACGATAATGCGAATTCGATAAATAGCCACAGAGCGATTAAATCTCTATTACAGTGAAGAAGCATTCAATCATATAAAAATATTACTTTACTAGCTGAACTTTAATATATTTTTTGAAACACGAAAATGAAGTCCCACGCAAATTATTTATTGATGTATTGAATGATACCCTGGAGATGTGATGTCTTTATTTTACCCGTATCAATACTTTAGTTGGAGAAAAAGACGAATACGAGAACATAATATCAAAGCACTTACCTCTGTGTCGGTTGGTCTGTTTATCAAACATGAGCATAGCGTCCTCAATCTGGAATTAAAATAAACATTATCGTTATTTTTAGGTTTTTTTATAAACTTAGTGAAGTTAAAGCTTATTTAATCTTGGAATGAAAATAATTTTATTGTTTTGTATGAATTAATTATTCGTAAAGAAACTTGTAAGCAATAACATGCGGCATAATTGAAAAGACACGCCGGTACCAGTTATAATATTGAGGTGAACGACGAAAATACACATTCATAGTATCCATTTGCTAATATTATATTCACAATTTTCTCCCAATAATAATGCCAATATATCCCTTTTTAAAGGTAAAAAATAAATGATTTGAAATAAAATTAAACATTGCAGAAAAAATATGTTCTGAGAAACCTTTCCGATGTTTGTTATTTGTCGCAAGTGTCCCCCAGGCTGACTTCCGCAGAGTTTGTTTCATGTACCGAAACTCGAAGCTTTTTCATGTCAGGGGCTGTAAGTAATATTGAGGCAACAGCGGTTACTGAAGAAAGTGTACGAATAAAATATCGGACACGGTTTTTTCTATTTTCTCCGAAAAAGCCTCAAGTGAAAATAAAAACACCCACTTCTGCAACGTGGGCGGTTGCGCAGGTATTATTTATTTTTTGAAAGGAATAAGGAAATAAGTAACAATGAATTTTCACGAATATAATAATATACAATTTCGTACATTAATGTTTCCTTTTTACTTTTCCATGATATGGTCTACATTAAAAGGCAGCCGTAATTACAACTTTGCGTGTCGGATGTGGGAGAATGTATATATTATATTCGAATGCTGGGGAAGTAGTAACCTAACCATTTGGGCGATGACGCGGTCTGAGCTGAGATTTGGAGGAAGGAATCTAATGCGATTCTCCGCATTCCGTAAACATTCGTAAAAAGCAACGCCGGGCGGGAGGCGAAAAGCGATAACCGCTAAATGCGTCACTTACCGGATTTCAAGGGTATCATCATTCCAAGCTTCCAGCAACAACCTCAACCACGTAGGTACGTACCTAGCGGACGCGTTCAATTTTATAGATAACGTTCAAATGCGTAGTCTTTAGATGTATATTACGTTTGATATTTATATTTGTAAACTGAAGAACCTAAAAATCAATCAAGTGATTACAGAATTTGATTAAAAAGTGTTTTACAGAACCGATTTAGGAAATTTGGAAAGTGGATAGCAAATAGAAATACGCTTCACTTAATTCAAAGAATAACCCACTTCATTCTTGATTCAGGTGTAACAAAAGAATCACAAGCCAGAAACGGTAAATTCCGATATTGATACCGATGCGATACGGTTAAGTCCGTAGAGGCCAGTTCGTTCTATCCGTGGAAGGAGAGCGCAGGCTGGTGTGGTGGGAGGGGGCGGGGGCGGGGGCGGGGGCGGGGATAACGGCTCCCAAGGGCGGCCTTCCACTTCTAACTTACCAATTCAACTTTTTGTTACATTTACAACCGTGACTACGCATGTTAGCCGCGCGTGGAAATTTGCTCCACAACCCTGTCGATTGTGTGTTCAGTTGGAGTTGATGTCTTGAGGTGATATGGATTGCTAGGAAAAGTAGGGGAAAATTTATTTGAAAATATTACGTTAATAATCCATCGCTTGCGTAAGACAATTTGCTGACGAGCCAAAAAAATCAATACAGAAAATGCGTTGGATTTATTTGAAAAGGATAATAAACTACCTACCCGAAAAATAAGGAATTCTTATCGCTCGAAAAAGAAATAATTTTAAATCGTTTTATGTGGAGAAAGCGATTTGTTCTAAATATTGGAGTGCTCCAACCCCTTGCGATTTGGCTGACAAGTTCGGGGATTAACATATATTTCTCTTCAATTCGAGGGTATCGTTTAACATTGAAACCCCATTATCGGATTTAAAAACTGTTTATATTCACCTACCCTCTTGTTGACTCCGACAAACGTATGCCAAGTAACTTGAACGCCCCTACTATAATACTCACATTGCGACGTTCGATGACAAAAGATCACGTACGAAGCAAAGTGATTCGTAAAAAAGTGGTAATACGTAAGGACAGAGAAACGTATGCCATTCGCCGTGTGAACGAATCGGTGTCAAAACTCAAGGATCAGGCATGACGGGAATCTAAATGAAAAAAAAAAGAATTTTACGGCGTGATCTCAGATTGAAGTTGGGGATTCAGAAATTTCAAATCGAAATATTATATCCGAAGGCCACACAAAATTCTGCCAAGCTTTATCTTTCAATTTTCCGTGGAGTGAAAATCAATACGAAAAACTTAAGTTATCAGAATAGATCTTCAGGATGAACCAGTAAATTTCCAAGAAATATTGGAAAGGTTATGTTGCATTATTGACAAATTAAAAAAAACACCACCTAAAGAAAACAAAAAACAAAAAAAAAACTGTAGATAATTGCCATTTAGGGATAACACTTGAACATAACTAATTTAATAGTAGGATTTTTGTTTTTAAATTCGGGTATGACTTCTAGAAAAGATTAAAAAATAGAAAAGAAGAAGGAAAATTTTTAGGTACGAAAGTTTTATTGACCTTTTTCCTCATTAAATGACTGATCAGTTTTATAAGGCTTATTATTACAAAGTTCATGCGGGGTTCTTTTGTATTGCCCTACTAAAGAAAGCGTGCGTAGCGGAGATAACGGCGGCGAGACCTTTGAAAGGAAATTGACGGCCATTCCCTTCAACTTTTATCCTCGACTATCGCACACAGTGACGAATGCACAAGGCCTTTATGATGATCAGAGAGGATCGAATGAACACTATGATATTGACTCCAAACGCGATATTGGATCTTTTTGTAGCATTTTTATAAAATATTCACAAAAATTAGACAAATCATTATAACCCTCCGATGGTTTAAAGATATCATAAAAAACAAGACGTAAAAATGGTATAACGTTATCACAAAAATAAGGCATCAAAATGGTATAACTTTGTAAAAGGTATAACAAATGTATGACATGAAAATGGTATGACGTTATAAAAGGTACAAAAAATATACGACATGAAAATGTTATAACATTATAAAAGATATAAAGGCACAAAAAAAATATTTTTCTTCTATTTTCTATGGAATGCATTTTAAGTGTATTTAGAAATAATGAATAGCTTACGTATTGAAAAGGTATGTGTAATTAAAAGTTCATAAATCGTAAAAATTTGGGATACGTATGTTCAATATTTCTTACATGAATTTGATAGTATGGAGACCACGCTATTGAATTACATTCGAACAAGCTGCGTACTAGCTACGAACACACTCTTTTTATAACTTCCAACGAATCAAAGTCTTTCATAGTTCATGCCTTTGTTTGTTATTTGTTGTATGTGATTCACAAATTTTAATTGGGTGTCAAACATAACTCTAAGATCTCTAATTTCGTTTACTTTTTCTAAAATTTTGTTTTGTAGCATGTATTTTAACGATAGTGGGTCTTTCGTCAACAAAACTTTAGTATCTTGACATATATTTTACTTTTTGAAGGCATAACTGTGCGATATAAAAAAAACAGTTCTTTTACAATGAAAAATTTTCATTTTTTAATTGATTAGGAAAACCAACAGTTTAAAATACTTTAAAAAGTATTTATTTCTTAGTTAATAGTGATTGTGTAAGAAAAAATAGTTAAAATAGCCTATTAGTTTTAATTTGGTTGTAACTTTGTCCCAGCATTAAAGAGAGATCAAAATGTACATATTCATTTGCGGTGCGGCAGGTAGCAGGTAGGTAGAAATTGTATTTGAATGCCGTAATAAGTTTTTCTGGGGGACAGGTGCAAATGGACATTTTGAATTAGAGGACAGCTGTAAAAATGGCAAAAAGTCTATTGGTGCAGAGTGCAGCTACGTTCACGTACCACTACGACCGCACATCAAATGAATTCCAGTTTAATTCAGAATAAAAAAAACTTTTCAATATTTAGCTTGCAGCCTCAGAGACCCGCTTTATTATTTAGTAGTGAGGCATCAATGTGGATTATCGGCCATTTGCAAATGTGACATCAGCGATACACGATCCATTTCCAAATGGAAGTTTAGTTATTACGGAGAAATTTTAATGCCACTATGATATGATGTATTCTGATATCTGTGTTTGATGATGAATCCCAGAATAAAATATTCGCGAGACCGTTTTTGTTGATTTGAACACTTTTTCAAACGAAATCACGCACAAACCTGAACTAAAGATGAATTAATTCTGGAATATTACACATTTAGAAACATTCGGGCGTGATATGTAAACTGGTCTCGCTCACCGGCCACCAACCACCCCGTGCGTGTCCGGCCTTTTTGTACAATTATTTGATTTATGAAACGATATAAAAACGTGGATTAAAAGCGCGATTATTGTATTCATAAGCAAAAAATGCAAAAGACAATAATGAATCCAGAGCTAAATCGTTTCGCGTTTGTTCTAATAATAACATCAACATAATGTTTTATGTCAGGAGCACAAGCGTATCTAACAATGATCGTAATACGAACATGATTATGATCTTTATACAATATCAAACCAATAGCAAGCAGAGTTTAATTATCTTATTATATCATACTTCAATAAATTATCATTGCACTCAAGTATGTATAATTTCAGTAAAATACGCTTGTTTCTATTGTTACCTGTAATTTGTGCATTCAGATATCAGATTACTAATCAAAGGGTTCCGATTACAAATGACAGAAGGCCATATTAATAAAACGTTTCTGAAAACTATCCATCTTTCAAATTTTAATATTTAATAGATAAATCTCTCCTTTTCCATAAAAACCAATCGGATAAAATCCATAAATTTCTTTCAAATATCAAAAGGCAACGGATAACATTATCATTAAGCCCTAAAAAGGTATGGAAGGCGGCTGAATTATGGCAAATAAAAGGAATTGAGAGAAAAAGGCGAGGTCCGCCGGCAGCAATAGATCATGAAGCGGCGATCCCGCCCCACCGAACTGAGAGAACTTCCTTGAAAATACGGAAAACCAGAGGAGAATCACTCACATCCCCCTTGCCACGCCGGGTACCTGCCCTCCCCCCAACGCTCACCTCCCACACCGCCCACCGTACGAGAAACAAATTACCGACAAACAGAGGTATTAAGTGTTTTGTTTGATAAGAAAAACGACACCGACAATAAAAGTGATGCGCTTTTTCGATCAATGCAATCCAGGTAGTTATAAAGATTTCATTTTTTACAACCACACTAACAATATTTCACATAACCAACTTTCAAAGAAAATACGTTATTAAAGCGTGTTAAATATGAATTCATGATATTATTAAAAAAATTGGTTGTCTGTAAAGTCAGTTTACGGACGATAATTTTACGCGATAACGTCACGAGCCAAACGCTTAAGCCGAACGCTTAGGCCGATCGTGCCTCTCTATCGCTTGTTCCGCGCTCTCGCTGAACGCTTAGGCCGAACGCTTGTTCCGCGCCCTCGCTTGTACGCCTGGCTCAGGCGGAACGTGACATCGTGACTTCGTGACTTCGTGACATCGTGACATCGTGAATGCGGCCGGCGTTCATCGATTTATAAGCGTTATCACGTCGAAAATGTTGCTGGATCATAGTTGTAGCAAAAAAAAAAAAAGAATTTCTTAGATTATTTGAAAAGTTTACACGTATTTTGCAAAAATTAGGTTTTACTCAAAACAGCGTTGGAAAATATTAGTTCTAGATACTAATTCTGAACGATTCCGTGAAGGTAAAACGCATGATTGTTGATGGGAAACGAACACATGCTGTAGCAGCTGCCGAATGAAAGATTTATGTATTAAGTTTAACCCATTTAAAACACGTGATATTTCGTTACCAACTTCGGGAAATGATAATTTAGGATCTGGAGAAAATTTCCCGGAGAAGTTCGGAGCAGCTCCGGAGAACATTCCATAACTGAAGTGCCGGAGTTGAACTTTTGTTATAAATGCTTGTCAAATAAACGGTTTCAAGTATAAGCATAAAGAAAAAAATCTAATTTTGATTTCGTGAAAGGGTTTTTATCGTTTCCATAAAGTTGGTTATATTAGTCCCACGTAAATTTCCCCTGTTCTCGTATTTCAACCGTCACCATTACTGAACTAAGAGCTTTACCAAGATTCAAATACTGGTTGTTTGGTTCATAACAATACAATTTTGTCAGAATTGAATCAGCCTATTTGACCTGCAAATATTACGAGTAGTTAGTTGTAAATAGATATAGTAACACAGCAAGAACCTATTAGTAAATATAGTTAAACAAATCTATTTCAATTAAACGCTGTGTTTTTATAAAATTTTTGGAGATAATGTTATAAAAAAATATTAGTAACTCAAACGAAATATTAGTAACTTGCTAGAAATATGAAGGTACGTTCTTTTTTATGTAAAATATTATCTACAGCCTATGGGTATCCCGAGATTTCCGGATTTCAAAGAAATTTGCATAAAAAGGATACAGGAGAATAATCAATTAAACTGACATAAAGGATAAATATTTCCCGGAAACTTCAAACGATTTTATTCGAGTAGACCTCACCCCTAATAAATCATTTATGCAAAATATAGAACGCAAAAGTATTTCCTTTATAAGTCATCCCCGACAGTATTTTATACCAGTCACTTTTAAGACACGAATGCGAATCCTTAGGGCGAAATACAAAAAAAAAATAGATTGACGAATTGCGCCACGGGGATTGGTGCCGTCTCTCAACCCGAATCTCAACCCCCGACCCCCGCAACCTTCCACTTCCATTCTCCACCCACTGCCACCCCACCAGCCACCCCTTCAAACACAGGCCGGGACATCGAAAACATAATACACTTAAACAGTCTGAACTAACAATATAAGACCCGTTCGCTGCAGAACTGGGAAACCTCTTACATGCCTCTTTTCTGTTTACAATCGGGAAAAAGTAATCTCATAAAATAAGATAATACAAAACTCGATGTTGTAGCTTTATTTTTTATATGATCGCTGCAATCGTATGTCTTTTGAAAGACAATACAATTGGTCACCGCGAGGCGGATATATGTATTTGATGAGATTATCTTGAAGTTTTCTGTTACAAGTATTGTAACACACTCGATTGTGATATTGTTGAAACCATAATATATGTTTTTTAAATAAGGGTTACGTTGTAAGTATTTATAAACAGAAACGAACAATACATTAGTTACGGTGGTAAAAACAATTTACAATTATTAAGTATATTTCATGATGGGTACCTATGATATGTTCCTTTGTAGTGTCTATGAATATTTAGTAATTATTGGGTGATGCGTGTAGTGGGTAAGAATGTGGGTATGTATGTGTGAGTATGTATGTATGCGCATTGAACAATTTATATTACTGACATGATGCTCTTTTTAAACTTGGGCAGTGAATCGAAGAAAATGCCAATGTTGGAATATAGACAAATATTATTGAACATATGAAGAGCACGATTAATTGGCAAATAAGTTGATGCATTTGTCTTGTAATTAAGCGTGTGGAATAATTCTGTATGGCGTGTACGTTGTAATAGAACATTAATAATATGCTTTCATGTTTTCATTCTGAATAAATCAAAAATATTCAATGTAACTCAATAAACAAAAAATAAAGACAGATAATTTTCGTTTTAATTTTTGAAAGTAATTTAATAGTTACTTAATACTTATTTTTCTCCGAGAATTTCAGTGTGAGTGTCAATCTTTAATAACAAGTGCACGAAGGCTGAGAAGAACTTGCCACAGATGAATTGGTGGTTATGATAGTGAAGTTGAGAGTAATGTATGCGAGGGGAAAGGGAAGTCGAGAAGGGAGCCGCCAACCTCCACTCATCAGGTGTTAAGTCGACCACATGTTAACCATCCTGGGTGGTGGTGTGGGGCGAGCAACACTCGCTACTAAAGTCTATCTCTCCTTGCTCTTAACGCAGTAAAAGCCTCGTGGTAAATTCCTTTAAGGCCTAATTTAATTCGTAACGAACACTATTTCAAGACTGTATATTCAGATACCGAAAACTTGCTACGCAAAATTTATCCTAAATCCGAAATAAACCAAAGCGCGATATTGTTAATTATTTGACAAAAAAAAAATAAGCTTGTCACAGGAATTTACTTGTCTATAATGTTATGTTATTTCGTCTGATAAAAGACACATTGTTAAATACAAGTGATGCAAATATTCAAAAGAATAAGTAGGCAAAGAAAAAAGTTATTTAATAAATAATTGATTAAATGATAAATGAGAAGAAGGCTGCAATTTATAATTTACCATGGAGTTAAATTGTTTCACGTTTATGCTTGCCGAAAGTTTTGAAAAATTCGTCAGCATTTTTCAGACTTAAATGGTTCGCCGTGAAACTTCTTTGATTATCAAAATTGTACGCGGCCTCATTAAGTCGGCCCGGGGACGATTTATTTTTGCGCCGCAGGAGAAAAAGCTCGTTGATATAATTAATTTATGACTCTATCATTCTCGAACGTAAAGTTTATCACGGGGAACTGATGAAAGTTGGGAGGACTTGTCATGGCGGTCACGCGCGGACCGTGGGCATTACGGCAGGGGTGGCCGCGGTCCGTCCTCGCCGGGCAAAGCCGGGTACAAGGACACTACCTACTGCCTACTGCCATTGAGCGACAACGAGAATAGCCTATTTAATAAGGGACACTTTTATATTTTGAACAGAATTAGGAGCGACTAAAATAATGCCTCCCTTTTAAGCAGCGGGACATAATCATCATGTTTAGAAATTGTAAAATGTATACCTGGAAAACAGTGTAAGTTTTTGTTTTGTTACAACCCTCAAGAATCCAAAGTGCCTGGAGCCAGTGCGACTAAGATCTCGAGTGGAAAGTTTGTAACGTTGTTATTGAGATTATGTTTTTAAATGAATATGGCTGAAGAAAGGTTTCAATTCTTCACTGCGGGTGACATTGAAATTGTACATATAGGGTGTAATCAATCTATATTATAAAAGAAAGTCCGACCGCAAAAACTGAGAAACGAGTCCCGGTACGATCAAGGGAGCTATATGGTGTGGTAGATCTCTATCCCCCTCCAGGATGATGGGTCCCGTTTTTACCCAAAGGGTGTGCTTTTGAAGACATAAGAGTTAGAAGTTTCGGCCTATTGAAATTTCTAGAACAGTCTTCAGGAAAGTTCTAGAAGGTTCGATGGAGCTCTACAAAATTCTGGAAGGAGTGGTGGGATACGTCGTAGAATGTTCGGGAATAGGGAATCGGGAACATCATTGTGAAACATTCCAGAACATTCTCGAATGTTGTCTTGATCGAAACCGGGTAACCCAGCTAGTTTAAACATAAATTAAGCATGTTCATGAAATAACAACAAAAGTATTTTTTTACTAACGCTGCAATTAACATCTACAACCTCTGGGTAATTTAATTAATTTAATATTAATTGTTTATATTACTAATTTAATTAAATTAATAATATTTTTTTAATTAATTTAATAATAATTTTAAAAAGCTATTTTTCAGTCAACGCGAAATATTGAGCACCAATATCTTATCAAACTAAAGACGTGATAGCGAGGGTTGCTTTTGGTAGGCACCCATAAAATAAACGCAATTTACGTGGATACATAATATAGTAATGTGAAGGGTTGCACGGTAATGCACAGTATTTCAGTATGTACTTGTAACGCACACTGTGAGAAGAAACGGCCTACACCGCTGCTACACTGCCTACTGCCTGCTACGCACAGGCAGTACTTCAACCCTTTCAAATTCCCATCCCCGGCCACCACACGGCTTTATTGTTCCACCAGAAAGGGATCTCGACAGATTTGCTCAGGGTCGTGTCACGTACCTTGACTTAATATGGAAGGATCGTATTACTTTACTGTTTCCTCGGCGAGATGTGTAAACTCCGACATATGCAAAAGAAAAATACTGTTTATTTATGAGGGAACTGTTTTACTCTGTTTTTTCTGAAAGTTAAACAACTTTATTTTTAATATTTTAAAGCAATGAAACATACATACTTCATGCCCAGTAGTTTCACATAAATTCAAATGTAACGTTGTCATCAAATGGCCATTCAGTGCCTTTTTTTACATTTGAAAGATCCCGTTAAACGCCATTTCTTGGTGTATTTCAGCTATCTTTAAAATTGTAATAAACTGAAAATCTTAACAACATGAGAGTTGTCCTCTCTCACTGTAACGTATTTAGAATTGGTATTTAACGGGAACATTTCAACTATGAAAAAAATGGCGTTGAGTGGCCATTTGACGGCCGGCGTAGTCCAGAGGTAAGGGTCTTGATTCGCATTCCGAAGGTCGCGGAATCGAATCCCGACGTGGCAAATAAATTTTATTTGATTAATTTGTGTTATTTCACAATTTATTCATTTAAAATTAATATTACACGTGGAATTCTGCGAAACAACTAAGCCTTAGTATTCAATCAAACTGACATTATTATTTTATAAATTATCATATACATATATGTACGCATCGATAAGAAAGATTTTTAAAATCAGTAATTTATTAAATTTACGCGATTAATGAAGCCATGATATTTCCGATGATTAAAAAAAAATATCTTAGAAAAGGACTTGGCATGCCGATCCAAATAAAATATTTTATAGAGTCATTGAATATTTCAGATAAACACAAAAATTTACTTTTTTTATTCGAAACACTGTACGGCTGAATCCTCTCGTACAGTGATTATTATTTTTTTCTAGTACCGTTTTCTATCGGAGGCTGGATACTAAAATATTTTACCAGTATGATAACAAAGTAAAATTACCGTAGTTGTTTATCGTTATCTTACAAATTGCAGTTCTGCCTTGATGGTCTTGTTGACGTCGATTATAATCACATTCAAGTTACAACTGGTATACGCTGTTACCCGCTAGTAGCTTATTTATTTTACAGCTTTTTAATATGTTTTTTATCGCTCCATTAGATATTTCGACAAGATAGCGTGCTTACCATGTGTAATGCATAAAAAGAAGCGCTGCAAAATTGGGAGCCAAATTAAAGTAATCTTCAAAGTTTGAATGCGGAAAAGATAAAAAAGAGCATGTTCCATTTACTTCAAACGTTCATTTTACATGTAACAATGTCCACGTACACGGTCGTTAAGGCCCAACCCGAGGCAATTAGGTAAACATCTACAGTTAGGAACTGAGTAAAAATGTTTTTAAATCCGAAGCTGGCCGAAAAATGAGGGCTGGAAAAGTTTGGAGCTTTTCGTGTAGACGTATGGCTATTTCAGATTTTAACCAAAGCGTTTTCACTCGCTTTTCCATCGTTAATTGTGTTGGTAAACTAGTAATCGTTAGGCGGTGTTTTTAAGTCAAATATATGTGCAATTTAATTAAAGTTTAAATCATTTTCTACTCGATTGCGTAATTTAGTGTCCGCTTGCCGAGTTGACCTTGTTTTCCAGGCACTTAGGGTTTACGGTACACGTGGGTGACAACACGCTTGTTAAATCGCTCAAAGTCTGGCTTCAACTTATAATTAAAGTATGCCACGGTGTTAAAGTAATGCCCTTTTCCCTTTCTAGTAATCCGGGCCAGATTGTTCCGGGGCATTTTATATTTCGAATTTATTAACCCCCACTAGGCCAAGGGTTTAACTTTATGGATCATTCATTTCGAATATTTTGGTGAAACATCTTTGGAATTTGTTAATTTATGAAATTCGACCATTATTAATTCAAATTTAATGTATTTGTTTTGCATAATTTTAGAAAAATATTGGCATTCTACACTCCTTGTCTTTATAACTATAAGTGTGCGAAATTTGATACTCTTCCGTCCGCGCAATTCTCGTAAAAAGGGGTACAAAGTTTTTGCTTGACGTATTAATATATAGGAGGAGATAGATAAAGTAACTTTCTCCAGGAAATATAATTATTGTGAATGGTTAGTGTTCTACTTAAAAGGATTTATTGTTTATATTGTTTTACGAAAATGAGTTTATTATTTCAGAAAGCGTATTAAATAAAATGCGTAAAAACGTGAAACTGAAAAAAACTTTAATAAATGAAACTCAATTTCTTCGTTGAAAGGTTGAAGATCTTTGATTTATAAAAACAATTATATTCCTAATGACAAACATCTCGGCAGTAAAGCTTTCAGACAGGTGTGTTTCATATTCGACTGGGTATTGATTACCTTTCACGAAGAGTTTTCACTGCCTGACGAATATTTAAGTGCCAAGAAAGGAAATAGACCCTCAGAAAGGTAGGGTAGAAAACAGAGCCGAACTGTGCGAATAAATAATCGGAATACATATAAATAACAATATATTTTTTTTATGTTTTCATGTCAAGTTTTCTGCTAATAATGATTTTTGATAACTACAGTTTAACGCTATTCAATTGGCGTAATAATAATGTTAATAAATTCATAATTTTTATGGCGCTGTTTTTGTGAAAAATCACTTTATGGTAGTTTTATCAGGATATTGTCGTCAGTTTTACACCGATTAGAAAACTTACGAACGAGTTCAAGACTTTCTAATCCGAGTACCTCACTGGCGAGGAGGAACTAATCCGACACTTTATGGGGGCGATAAAACCTTCTGGGACCTCTGCGTCATTAGAGGAGGTCATTAAAGTGATGGGGAATTGTGGTGGGTCAAAAATCATCGCCGTACGGCAACCTGATACAATGTATTTATGGCGGCCTTTATGGTCGGTTATTTTTTACGGATCGTTATTGGTGAATGCGAAACGACCGCGGCCGAGTGAATTTCAACTCAAATTATTATTTTCTTATGGGGCACTATGTGATTCCTCGATCGAGTGGGCAGCGGTGATTTCGATATTAAATGTAATTAATCTTCCACATTCAAAACGTCGTCATTAAAAACTTTAATTCCTTACAAGCACTATTTTACGTATCTCTAGTTGGAAGCCTAATCGAATACAACTCATCTTACCAAATTACCAAAAAAAATTCATATTAATAAAATTGAGCGAATACAAAAAAGTTTCTGCCTTTTATCAATTTAAAATTAAATATCCCAGTAGAAGACTTAAAAAACGATTTCTTATTAGATACTCTAAAAATACATACATTAGAAGACAGATATCAAATAAACGACTTAACATTTTTATTCAAAATACTCTAATTTCGACTCTTGTAAACTCTTGCAACTCATTAACTTGCGAACACCCACAGTAACAACACGACAAAATACAATATTCTACATCAGCACTCATCATAAGCGTAACTACATTGACTTTACACCATGGGAAATGAGTACTTGGGTGATGTTAACATATTCAATATCAACTTGGCGAGTTTTGTGGATCATCTAAAACATTTATTCCAACACCATTACTAAACACATCTTGTAAACCTACAAAATAGCTCTATTTTTCTGTTTTTGTTTCTGTGTTTGTATGACTTGTTGTATGACTTTTATCTAACGTAATTTTATTTTTATTATTTCTTAAGTTTCAAAGTATCTGTCAAATTAAAATTACACCACAAATCATGTAAAAGCCCTCTGGGCGTTAAATAAATAAATAAATAAATTAGACAGCAAATTACTCTAAAATTAGATCACGGAATGTTTTTAAAACAGCATATCGAATGTTAAAAAATTAAAGTCGTCAGCGTTAATCTTTTAAACGTTACCTACAGACTTTTGCAAATAAGGCTTAGCATGCAAGGGTGGATGGGACCGTGAAAACCATTGGCCCATACATGGCCCGATTTACGAGGTGCATTTGCGTGCGGTTTTTATACCGGTAAAAAATGAACTTTTTCCAAAGAGCCCCATTAAAGCGTCGGAAAAAAGTTCTTATTTACATAAAATAAGAGAGCAGGGAAGCCGCGCCACGCGAGGAAGTCGCCAAAAAGAATATTTGATCGATACGCGGACATGAAAGGGCGGCGCTGTACGTGTGCCGGCTGTAAGGAACTTGACGGTTATTTACTTTAATGCCAGCAGACATTATGTATTCACATGATTGTTCTACTAATTATTTGAGTTATGGCGGACCAGCACGCACGCCACTGTTCCCTGCCTGTTCCACTCTTCCCCCTCGCCCACGCTTCCTCTAATACTTTCCTCGATTTGTATTCTAGCAACCTTCCACCATCTTCCAAACACACATTCCTTAGCCGATAACAAAACGACGCCTTTCTTGTACAACTTTGGGCTAACGTCAGAGGGAGCGCTGTCGCGGCGAACGGTTGCTGCTCGTTCACTTATTATGTTTCTAATCATAACCACTCTCGAACGAAAAATGTGAAACAGAATAGACCGAAAAAGATTTGGTTGCAACTGGGAAATGAACCCAAGACCTCGCCTTACCCGTGCATTGCTCTGACCACTGTGCTAATTCTACCATATCAAATTTGAATACATGTTGAAAATATGTTTATAATATATTTCTTTTATGATAAAAAAACAATCACCTTGTCAGTGGAGAGCTAATACGGTGAATATGTCTGATATATGTGATTGATCAATCGTTTGCTTCATACACCTAACTCCGAACATTTATGCGCAGATTTTTGGACTTAATATTGAAAAAAAGTTGTACATTTTTAAGTCACAAAAACGATTTTTTATTGAATTTATGAATAGTGAAGGATTTCATATCCATACTAATATTATAAATGCGAAACTGCTCGAGTTTGTTTATGACCTTTTCAGGCATTAACCAATAAAAAGGCTTTAAAAATTCATTCACCAATAGAAAGCTTAATTATATGCGCAGACTATATGTTGTATATGATGGTAAGCTCTGGCGTTATGAAATTATAAATATTAATATATTATATTTGTTATACGTTTTCTGTCGCTAACAAAAGCGAGTTAATTGCAAATGTCAGAAAAAAATCATTCCCATGGAAACGATGTTGATATATTTGTGGGCTCTAAGCTGGTAGGTACTCAGCCCTCTGGTCAGCTTCTGCCCCAGAAAATTCAAATATTAGAATATGTTTTGTTTTTTTTGGACAAGCTGGAATAAATGTC
Organism: Glyphotaelius pellucidus; assembly: GCA_936435175.1. Classification (NCBI taxonomy): domain Eukaryota; kingdom Metazoa; phylum Arthropoda; class Insecta; order Trichoptera; family Limnephilidae; genus Glyphotaelius; species Glyphotaelius pellucidus. Next base: position 31,559,292 of record OW386543.1, read on the forward strand.
AGATAAGATTTCCTACATTAAAAATATAATTCGTAACGATTATAAAGACTGAATAATAAAGAGTGTAATTTTGTATTATATTAACAAACTTCCAAATATTTAATTAAAAATAAACATCCGAAATGTTTGTAAGCGCATAAATTCCGAACGAATGAACAAAATTGGATAATTCTTTTTTTCTTTGTGAAATTAAGGTGGCAGGCTAGATGTTTGAAAACTGAATGTAAGAAATTAATGTATGGAATGCGGGAGGGGGTGGGGTGGGGAGGAGAGGGGATAATTGATAAGTTCAACCGCTACAGTAATTTCCCGTAATACCATGCGAGCGAAGCCGCGGGGAAAAGCTAGTCTAGGTATAAATTATGAAACAATGTAGAATATCCATGAGTTTTTATTAAACGCGCAGTTCGGGGTTTTTCGAAAAAAGCTTAATCTCAATCAAGTAAAGTTGATTAATCTACTTTTAATTCTTAGTGGCAGACATATTGCCGTGGAACTGCTTGCCGCTAGCAGCCAGGCGCGGAAAAAGAAGCAACACAATTATTGTGGCGGGAAAAATATGGATAGCTTCGCAGGAAGCGCCGCTTTACAAAACCATAATTTTGAGCACAATTTGGCAAATCGCTCGATGGAGGCGAGGGGAGGTAAAGGAGCGGTAGAGGCTGGAGGGAATAGCCTGTGGGGAGAAGGGGTTCAATCCTTCCGCGCAACATATGATTCCTTTAATCTGTCAGTCTTCCATGACCCGTGAAATTTTAATGGATGAATTTCGTCTCTGTTTCTCGCGAGGTGCCTCGTTACCGTCATCTCATTTTTTTCCGCGTTCTCGTTTTTTCTCAGTAGGAAAATCATGTGGGAACCTGAAAACGGTTTCGCGTGGTATAAAATACGGCCGTACATATTTAGAGGTGCGCTTGGTTCCGGCACGGAGGTCTGTTCTCGCAGGTTGCCTTACCCTCGCCTTTATGTATGGTAATCCGATTCCCTTATTTAAGTCACGGTAATAATAATGAATACGAACAATTTTCATAGTTTTTTCGTGATGAGTTGTAAGGTTCTTCACAAGAAATAGTTAAATCTTTAGATGGAACCGGCTGATGGGAGTAATAGTATATTACTTTCATCAGCTTAAAAATTCATACATTTCTTGTTTTGCATGTCGGTGTAAGAATGCGTGTGGGAATTTCTCAAACATACTCTCAATACAGTTTATTTTTGAGACTTGTAGTTTTTTTTGTAAGTTTTATTGGTAGGTAAATTTTGCCCTTTTCTGTACAGGGAGTCTCTTATTTTAATTTTTCTAAAATGTCATCCGTTATCATAATTTTATTGCAAATGGTCTTTTTGGGTTTTGGATGGAAGGTGATTTTACCATTTTCATATGGGTTATTAAACATGTTTTTGAGTTTATTATATATGTCCAACCAATGAACATAAAAATCGAATTGCACCACCGATCTAAAAAAAATAAAAAAATGGCTAATAGATCAAGTTTTTTTTGTATTGATACTATTTGTAAGCTTGTTAATAATAGAATATGAGTAGTTTTCCTGAATTATACCTGTCTATCTGCGTATTTTATGCCTTTATGTTGTAGCTACTTAAAAATTATCCTTCTGTATCTATTTTCTATATAGTGTTTTTTTGTTATAGTGCTTTAGTGTTATATTAATATTGTTAAATTGACCTGCTGACAAACTGTTTTGGCAGTTTAGCGGGTGCTTAAAATGAAGAATCAAAAAAAATTGTTCATTTATACAGAATCTTGGTCTTCGGAAGTATCAAATTTGAGTCCAGGAAGCGGACAAGTAACTGGTAGAGTAACAGTGTAATAAATAGCGGCTCCTCTCGGTCTGCACACAACACGTGTCAGCACCGCGCGCCAGACTTTATACCGCAAATATGGCAAAACTTCCAACCGCTGAGATTCCCTTCACATCGATGTTACCCTCCGATTGTTTAGCGATTACTCGCTGTTTTGTTTCAATCCCGGCAAAGTTTGGAATCATGCCTCTATAACCCGAGTTAAATTATTCACGCCGGAGAGGATTGTAGGAAGCTGTAACCGCGCGGATTTCTGTCGCTGTCTTCGAGTGCCGACTGTACTCCACTTCTCCACTTGCGGGGCTGTTTCGCAAATCTGCATTTAAATCGGGGAATCAGCGAAGCGATAATGAGACCAGTCTAGGACGCGGAGACTGGAGACACTTTGTCAAGATTATCGGACCAAA